>JACGCM010000750.1:0-600000 GCA_014058105.1 Kingdonia uniflora
TGGAAATAAAATTTGTCCCATCAGAAGTCTTACATAATACGCTATGCGCATCAACATATGAGGTTGGTATAGCCTAATTCTTTTAGGGTCTTCCCACCTCCCCCCACCCCCCCCCTTTAATGTAACACCACATTAATAGAATCCCTGGGTGATAGACATACACAAGAGACCACAAACAGTTTTAACGTTACAAGAAAATCTCAAGTAAACAAAAAAAAAAAGTTTATAACAATAAAGCAAAATAAAACTAACACCACTCAAACAACACAAAAAGTAAATTCAATCCAAAAAAAAACCTAATTATTAATATGCTTTTTAGGGAATCGAGATTATATCACAAGTTGACATAAAGTAAACACGATAGTGAGAGAGACCGAGAGAGAGGAGACGAGAAGAGGAGTAGCGAGTGAGGTCTTAAGATGAGAATTAGGAGTAAGTGGGAGAGAGGAGAGAAAAAAAAAAGAGAAAGAGCTCAAGTGGAGGAGATTTACATACCAAGTAGTGAGAAATCAGTTGTTAGAAACCCAAGGGTACTCTTCAACATCTTAAGACACTGATCACAAGGTGAGTGGGCACAAATTCAACCTGCAAGAACCACTATACTGAGCAACATGCCAAGATTAGAGTTTTTGATGCACATGACTGCACATGATAGTATAGTCTCAATACAAAAACTGGCCCTTAGTTACTAAATGCAACTAAACACATATAACCATAGAATTTCACTCAACAATGACTTCTCACTAAACCAAACTTACAGAACTCCAACTAAAGTTAAATGCCACAAACATCCAAACCCCACATACATTCGGAAAATCCAACAGCAAACCTCAGACCTCAGACCCCATTATAAAAATTCTACCAAGGTTACACATCAAACATTAAGCAAAACCCATAATGTAATTGATGAAATAAAACTAAAAAAGTACAGAAAAGACCCATTATTCTCTTTTACTCCTTTGGAAATTTTTTCGAATACAAAAGCTTAATTTCGTACCTAAATTGAGTTTCTCGAAATGGTATTCTGGCAAAACTAGAGAATATGTTTTCAATGGCATTCTCAAAATGAAGAGATAGAGAAAAAAATGTTGTGAATGAGTGAGAGAGATGATTAAAATCAGTTGGAGGGAGCGTAAAATCGGTTAAAGGGAGTGTGAAATTAGTTAGAGGAAAGAGGAGAGAATGGTAACCAAAAATAGTCTTAAAGATGTCAGGTCATTCGAGCGACATGATAAATTAAACTTCAAAATGATCACGTGCTTGTCACGTGAGGGGAAAAATGGTCCTAACATATTTTTTTTATCAAGTCGGCGTTAGTCAAGAAGAAAATGGGGGGTCATCACTCATAACTGACAAATATGGGGTAAACACTATTATCAAAAACCAAATGGGGGGTATATAAGCTAAAAACCTCTTATCAAAATTTATTAAACAAATTAACCATTTATAACCATGTGATATTTCATTACAGGAGATTCTAACAAAATCTCGCACGGATAAAGATCCTCAGCAATGGCTACTCTAAATTTAAGGGTGAGGTTTTAGGAAAGCATCTAAGAAAGAAAAATGATAAACTGAGTTTAGTTCATAACTAACTAAACAAACATAACCATTCATTAATTACCTTTCCTTCATTTAAATTAAGAGAGAGAGAGAGAGCGAAATAAATTAAAATGATGGACATTTCCTAAGATGGAATTGATTCCATCGAATTTTTGACAAAACCAAATATGTATCATCAACAACTCTACTACAACACACATTATTAATGACGCCCATCCCCATCATTATGGCTTTATCTCAAACATTCCAGGTAGTGTTTATCAAATACCCGATAATAGGTTCTAAAAGCACAAAGTTGGCCTATTATTTTATAAAATTAGATGATCTAGAACAAAAATCGCCACCAATGGGGTATCAATAATCATGTTGATGTCTTTCAATCTCTCGATGTCATCTCTTCGTCTACCTCCATCTATGTCTATGGCACTTTTATCATCTCTCCTACTCTGACAATCTCTACCTCTCCCTTGATTCGCCATTAAAGCAATAAGAGAGAAGTGCATTTTTGCTACTATTATATTTTGTTATTTTTGTAGCTTGCCCATTCACATATAGACATGTGGATTTCACCTCACCTATCAAATATACTCCCTAGCCCTGCCCGAGATTTTAAAGGGGCAACTTTTTGGTCCCACGCTAAAATTTTCATCTCCATTTCAGGTTTCAACCCGACGACTATCATAATATTTTTTTCTCTAATTCTTATCTTTGGCGATTTTTGCATATCAAAGCCCTAATCTCTCTAAAAGAATTCCATTTTTTTATCACTGGAAATGAAGTACTCCTAGGGTTTCAAAAAAGATTTCATTGAATGATTGAAAGATTAGTAACTAGGGTGCGATTCTCTGTTTTAGGCATTAATTTTTCTTCACCTTCCTCACCTCAAGAGTTGAAGTTTAATATCCAAATCATGGATACAAGATGGTACGGGGTGGTATGCAATAAAGAATTGAGGTTGGTGATTGCGATGATACTCGAGTAATTGAAGAACTTAAGTTCTCTACTTTTACTCGAATAAAAATACTAAAAAAAAACCAGACTTTAGGGAAATTTTTTGCAAGATTGTAGGTTCCGGTATTAGGAGCCGCATTTGGAAGTGCTTGAGGATTAATATCTAGGTACAAATCCCAATACGAGAATAATTACATGTATAGAAAAAAAATTGATCTCTCTAAAGAAATCAAAAATTAATCTCTTCAAATCAAAAGTTGCCATGTGGCATGAGAGAGAAACATTCAAAAATAAACTAAAGCACCAAGTTAATACCATTTGGATCTTTCTAAGCTCTACTCTTTTAATTTAATCAAAAATTTCTCCCTTGACCCTACACTGTTTGGGATCCTTTTTTAACTCCTATACTGTTTGGGACCCTAGACCATACACTGTTTGGGCGAAGAGATAAAGAGAAACGACCGATTGGAATAGGGCGCATGTTCCCCAAGGTTCTAGTGACACCTATGGCAGTGGCTTATCCGGACGGAGTTCAGGAGAGTAATCCCGCCTAGGAGGTTACCCGGGGAGAATGTTTTTATAGATTATGGGGGTATCCCAGACGTGGTATTGGACTTCACATGTAGTGGACAACCTTAACAGTGGGTGGGGGCGGAAGGTAGGGACACTTTAGAGGGCCTGGTTGGTGAGGGTCAGATGGGTCACTTGATTGTTGTGAAGGAACTTATGACTTTTAAGGTTGTCTTTGATACATTAGGGCATCTAGGTCGAGGTGAGGACGAACTGTTCTGGTGTCTTCACAATTTTCGGGGTAGGGGAGACCCTGTATAGGGGGAAGGGCATGATACTGCCTCTGGAGGGGAATAGTTGTTACATATCCTTAGTAGCTCGTGGGAGTTCTGGACTGTACCATTATTTTCCCAGGCTTTGCAGCAAGCGGATAGCCCAGCCGGCACTATGAGTTCCTCTACTAGGGGTCCTGGGTCCCAGGAGTTGAGCCAACCTTGACAGTCCTTTCCTCCATCTTCTTGTTATCCTCAGACTTTGTCATGGGTGGTCTGTCGACATATGCGGGCTAAAATGCACATTGTAGAATTGACTATACAATCCCAGTCTCACCAGGCTAGCTTCCGCAGACTTTCACACTCTCAGGTGCGCAGTCCCTTTTCTCTCTTTATTTCACAAATTTGACATACATATCACTCATTTGGACAATATGCTAAGGTTTGAGTGGCTCCGCGGAGACCACCTGGGCCATTATAATAGTTATTGCATAGAATTATCGGGGTTTGGGCAGATCGGCGGTAATTCGTCATCTTCGTGGGCTTATTCGGTCTTCGCAAGGAGATATTATTTTTCTCTCCAAAACCAAACGATCTTCTGTAGAAATGTAGGTTTTGGTACATAATCTTAACTACCCTCACTGGGTTGATATTCTAGCGTCAGGCACTCATGGGCGCGCCAACGGTATTTGTGTCCTATGGAAGGACAATATTGATATTAAAGTGGTCTTCTGTAATTAATATACTATTAATGTTATGGTGAAATCAAATCCTGTTGAAACCCCTTAGATGATTTCTTTCTTTTATGGCAGCCCTTATCAGCAGGACAGGAATGAGAGCCAGCGGCTTGTGGAAGCCACAGTCAATGGGTATAATGGTCCGTAGATGATTAAGGGGGATTTTAATATAATTTTTGACTACGCTGACAAAATGGGGGGGGACCGTATAAAGAAGCTAAAAGTGTTTATGCCAAGTCGGTTACACAGCAAGCAAGTCTTATCGACCCTGGGTTCTTAGGTAACCCCTTCACATGGAATAACAAACGTCGTGGATGGGCTAATATCAGGGAAGGACTTGATTAAAGTCTACCCAATGCAGATTGGATGTTTATCTTTCCTACTGCTAAGGTTTCATTTACCCGCCCTTGGTTCGGACCATACTCCTTTATTCCTTGATACTACTCCATAATTTTTAACTCTCGGTAAATGTTTTTGTCTCCAGACCATGTGGACTAGAAAATCCCTGCTCCCCCAATTAATCCAGAACCTTTGGCATGTTTCAGAACGGGGTTCCCCAGATCAACTGGGTAAATGAAAACTTTTAAATACTAAAGTGGGCCACAGGTCCTGGAATAAAAAAATATCTAAAAATGTCACCTGTAGAATTCTAGCGCTTAAAGAAAAAATTAATATCATTCAGGCCCTTTCCCTATGTGAGGCAAATTCCCAGTGAATGTTAGAGCTTTTGAAGGTTCTGGACGAGTTACAAGCTAGGGAAGAAATGTTCTAGCATCAAAAGTCTCATGTCAATTGGTTGTCAGAAGGGGATCAGAATACAAAGTTCTTCCATTTGCAAACCCTTTCTCAACGGAAAAAAAATTCAATCGATTGGCTTAAGCAGAAGAATGGCGACTAAACTTCATAGGAAACTTTTGACCTGATTGGCATCCTGAAGTTCCTTACTAATTTTAGCCCTTACATTACGACGGCTGATAATCAGGCTCTACTGGCGGAGGAAACCCCAGAGGAAATTTTGGCGCCCCTCAATAGTATTGGCCCTCATAAAGCTCCTTGCTTGGACGGTTGCCCCGCAATTTTCTTCCATAAATCTTGTAACGTGGTAGGCCTTGATATCAACAATCTAGTCACTAGTTTCTTCACCTCTAGTTTTATGCCCAAACATATTTGTAGTAGCATATTTCCTTGATTCGACAAAGAGAAGCTAACAGAACTTAATCGAAGATAGTCCATCATTCGAGAATATGTCACATCTGCGACCATAGTTCTCGACCTACTAAAATAGCCATTATACTTAGTGAAATAGAGCCGTTGCAGGGAGATCTACGAAGTTTTCCCACTACCTGCCACAATAGGAAACTATTTTATTTTTGTAACAACCTTTATCTACTACTAGTTTATCGCATAATGGTGGGACCGACCACATAAATTTCTTATTATCATCTAGGTTTTGAGGAATTCCATAATGCGATTGCACTATGAAGTGTTTATTAAGTGTTAAATCATAGGCACACAAGCCTTAGGCACACTGAAAACCAAGTGATTAGTAATTTCTTAGACAGTGGCACATGCGTCATTATCTGCCTACCCAATAATAATCATCTACGTAATTTCTTAGACAAACAAGGGCACATGCATCATTATCTGCAACCCAATAATAATCTTCTACATAATTTCTTAGACAAACAAGGGCACATGTGTCATTATCTGCCCACCTTCTATTAATGGTAGGCTACAGTTGGCTACTACTGTGGCGATGAGTTGAGGCTTTCAAAAAATGGTATATATAGTCATTGTCTTTTAATATTTTCTACCCTAAGTACACCTCTGAAGTAGAAAAAACATGAGGACAATTTAGGAATTATAGAAAAGCTTTGGTCAAATTGGTTTGAGATTCCTTAAAATAATGGCGATGATTTAAAGGGAAAATTAGACCGAAAATTGCTTAAGACGGACTACCATTGAACCGTTTTGTAACCACCAAGAGCATTTTTGTGTAGTTATGCGTAGAGTGACCTCCCTATCGGTCGGTCAGATAAATATAGGCAAAGAATATGTTAATCAGATCCGTAACTCTACTATTCATACATTCTTACATCCTTATCAATTCGTAATTGTAATAACTAGCAAATTATTAGATTTTCCACCAAAATCCTCCTCGAGGTCGTAGTATTTCTTGGACTTTACTGAGTTTCCACGTAAAATCCAGTGTACTTAAAGTTATAATTATATAATCCTTACTAAAGTATTGGCGAGGATTATCTTCCTGGAAAATATGTCATTACAATTAGCATCGTTGGCGGGAATACTACACTTTTTCTTTACCACCTGTGATCCCAGACAATCCGATGGCAAACATAATTCTTTGAAGTGACTCCAGTACACATAGGAATCGTGAGATCAACCCCATACCAAAAACAACTGATCTGCATAATACCATGATTGAACTTCAAAAGCAAATGGAATCTGACCTAGTCAAGAGGCTTAAAGATCTGCGAATCCACGCCCAAGCCCATCAAGTCTAAAGAGACGAGAAGGGAAAAGCCCTGGATCAATAGAGTCAGAAATATCAAAAAGAAATAGATAATTTATAAAGACATCAAAACCGGCTCACTGGCTGTCAAATGTCACTTCCCCAAGCCCGGAGTGATCGCTTCAAGGCAACCCAGAAAAAGAACCTACCAAGGGAGGTCTGAACTTCCCAATCCAGATCACGAAATCTAGACAGAGCTTCTTGACATTTTAAACTCACATCTACAGCATCGATAACTTAAGGAAGTCGATGCACACGCCACCAAACTCCCCCACTACCAGTAAGACGACTAGTGCGAGATAGGTTAGGACCAGAAGGACAGGGAAACTTTGATCCTTAAGTTGCAGCCACACCAAATATTCTGCAACAATTTATTACCTTGGAATACCTTTACAATAGGATCCAAGCCATACATTCTAACAATCTAAGCTGAAGATATGTTCTTGGTAGGATCAAGACAAACCTGATTTCTCTCCATCTTGAAGTCATGCCCATCCTAGAGAATTTCCACATGCTAAAATTTCATCAATATACAGGCCTCACTGACCCTCTCGCCTATGTCAGACACTTCAAAGGAGCAGTTGGATTATACTCTATATATGACCACATGCTTTTCCGGTTATTTAATATGAGCCTTAAAGAAGAACCTCTCAGATGGCTTTATACTATTCCTAAAGGTTATATCACTACATTCAGCCAGTTACAGTGCCTCTTCGAGTCAAATTATGCTCATGCAATGCAATGAGAAATAATAGTGGATTATTTGTTCTTTTTCGAGCAAGGTACGAAAGAGACCTTGGCAAGTTTTTACAAGCATTTTTTGTAGGAAACAAGGAAGATTGGGAATTTAGATCCCAAAATTATCATTCCAGCATTCACATCCGCACTCCACATCTACTCCAAAGTTTGAGAAGAGCTTACCTTGCACAAGCTCAAGACAGTGACAAAAATTATCGATATTGTTAATAACTACATCGAATTGGAGTGGTCTAAAATGAATAAGATGAAAATCTCATCAGTCATCCACTCCAAAGAAGCATTTTTGTCGCCACCTTTGTAGTCAGCGAGTAATAGGACTCCCAAACAACGTAGGAGGAACACCGGCAATGTCAAGAAAAGAAACAAATAGCCAGACATACCCATCCCAGTCTTGCCTCCTATGGCAACCATACTCTCCGCTATCGTCCCAACGATAAAGGGAGAAAAATTGTTTCAAGAAGCACAACTAACTCTTAATGTACCCAATAAACATTTGTGCCAGTATCACAACGTGCATAGCCACAAAATCGATAACTGTTATTCTCTTATACGAATCTTTTATCGTATTCTACTAGCTGGAAGACTTCATGAGTATGTAGTCGGTGTCCAAAAGTTCCTCGAAGAAGAGACTGAAAGAAAATAAGTCAAACAAGAGCAAGGACAATGCCAAGCTCGCCATCTTTACATAATCAAAATTGTGAATAGAAAGAAGAGAAAGAAAGATGATAGAATTACATCTTTCTGCAAGATGATATTATCAGAAAAATTAGCAAAACTTCTCCCCAACTTCAGCAAAGCTAAACGTCTATATCACATTTCCTTCGAAGACTGTGATACCAAAAATGTCAAGTACCCTCATGATGATCCACAAGTCATAATGCTCAAAGTAGGTCATGACTACATGCACACACTTCTTGTTGATACCGGAAGCGCAGCAGACGATTTATTCAAGAGAGCTATAGATGTTCTAGGCCTCAAGGATTCAGTCAAAGCTTCGACAATGACTATCACAGGGTTAAACAGTTCCAAAGAATCTACCATGAGAGAAATCACACTGCCAGTTCAAGCGGAACCAAAAACCAATTTTGTCAAATTCATTGTCATCGATGCTGAATCAAAGTATCTAGAAATCTTATGTTGAAATTGGTTATATTCTATTAAGGCAGTACCTTCCACATATCATCTGGCCTTGCGATTTCCAACATATTACAGAATCTATGAGTTCAAAGGAAGTCAAGTTGTGGTACGAATATGCAAAAATACCACAACCAGCTCTTACACGGTAAAACTTTTGAAAGCATAGCAATTACAGCATGAACTACCTCCAACATTCGAGCAACATGATACTTAGGCGGCTGCCTCCATTGAACTCGATGGGCCCAGAAGAAATACCTTTATTGACTCAAAACTAACATCCGATGAAAAAGAAACCATGATATAACTTCTAAAGAAACACATCGACATTTTTGCATGGTCTTTTAAAGAAATGCCAGATATTGATCCCTCGATAGCATGCCACAAGCTCAACCTCCTTCCAGATAGTATAGCAGTTGTGCAAAAATGTCGTAATTTAGCCCCTCACCTTCGAGAGACAGTTAATGAAGACATAGATAAACTCCGTCGCATTAGATTCATTCGAGAAACAAAATATCCCTAATAGGTCTCTAATATAGTGGTTGTGCTAAATAAGAACAAGAAGATCAGAGTCTATGCCAACTTTACAAAGCCAAACAAGTTTATACTGAAGGATAATTTTCCTCTCCCTCAAATCCCTCAACTCCTCCACTCTGTAGCAGGGCACAAACTTCTCTCAATGAAGGGCGTAGCTTCTGGTTTCAATAAGGTTCCTCTTGTCATAGAATTCCAAGAAAGGATAACATTTGTTTCAAAAAGAAGTCTCTACTTTTATACAGTGATGCCTTTTGGGTTAAAGAATGCAGGAGCTGTAATGGCCTAATTCCGTGAGCTCGACGTATCCTAGAATTAGTCCTTGCACCAATGTACCTGTGATTATAATCTAAGAAACAAGAAATGACACAGGTATTTAGCGTTGAAAACTTATGAATAGGTTAAAAACCATGATCCCATGTTGAGGGTTTTATAATAGTGACTTTTATTGCTTGAGGCTGATGATATCCAATTACAAGTTATTTCTAGACTTAAAAATGTTGGATCTTTTGAATAAGAAGTTTGGAGTGTTGAGAATCTCTGAATATATAGTCTTCTTGGTGATTTCTCGTATCTTTTTTTTTTTGTCTCTTTTAGAATATTTCCTATATATAGGCCTCTTCCACAGTTCTTCATCGTGCTGAAGCACGTTCTTCAAACTATATGGTTAGTGGCTGTTGACTGAGTAACTGTCGAGTTCATAAGAGACAGGTAGTTTTGACTTGTTCAGGTTTTTTGGTTTGAGCCCGACCCTTGTTCTTCATCAGTTCGTGGAGTATATGACAATGTTGACTGGAAAAGTCGTGTAGAGAATGCGTGAACCTGATATGGAGGTAATTCAAACTAGGGATAGCTCGTTTTTAGGTAAAATCACGGGATAGGCCCCTACAATCGCCCCCACGTAACCAAAGTCGTGAGTGGCTTTGGCTGAGAAAGTATTTAGATATGTGGGTATTCGGGCTGGAAATTCAAATTTTGAAAGAAGTAATGATGTATGTTGACTGCATAGAAAATGCGGGTGTCAAAAAAGGATGTATGTGCATTAAATGTTGATAAGAATTGATGGACGTGACGGTTCGGGTTTGAAGAGTTATGTCTTACTGAATGATGATGCATGGGAAAATGTACCTACACAATAAATATAGGGTTATATAAAGGGTACCTGTACCGTGGATTGTGACAAAGTACTCTGTTGTCTATTGCAAAATAATCTTTAAGTTTTGAAGATGGTGAAGACTTGAAGGATGGTTCTTGAAGAACAAATCACTTTTGAAATGCAGAGGTTAAAGTTGAGACTTTTTGGGGATCGCTCATTGGAGGATCATGTTCCTACTCCTGTCCCTCTAATATATAAAGGCATGCTGGAAGATTTCACCACGTTGCCTTAACAGGCGATCAAGGTTTGGCTTATCTCTGCATTCTTGCAGAGGACATGGTTGGGGAGACAATTATAGGGATAGGCGTAAATGCGGGGTAGCTACGCTAATTTCTTGTGTCACAATAGATTCTAAGGTCGGGCCATCTTCATCTCTACCAACTCTGCGGATGTGGTGGTTTTAGAGGAGACTGCGATGGTACTTGTACGGACCAGATTTCGCAAAGCTCAAAATAGCTTGAAATTGATCCTTATACCAAGAACTACTATGACAAAAATTAAATAAGGGATAACACTTAATACAGGGGATTTAGCATGGAAAACCTATAAATTGGTAAAAAACCACAACCTCGAGTGGAGGATTTAGTTAAAGTAGTATTATTGCTTGAGAGAGAGAGAGAATCTAATTACAAGAGTTAATCTGAGAAAAGATGGCTTGAGATCAGATAATTGTATGTATCGAATTGTCTATTGACCATTCTGCTTTCTTAGGAGCTCTACCCTTTTATAGACCCTGCTCTTAGCTTGACATCGTACTTGAACACGTTCTCCTGAAAGTGGGAGTCATAGGCAGTTGAGTGTGTAACTGCTAGCTCGTGGGAGACAGGTGTATGTTGACTTGTTATGTTTACCTCTATTGTGGATAACCCACGCTCTGCTTGAGTTTGAGGTTGATGTGTAACTCTTGACGTGTATATAACGTGTGTGTTTATGAGTGAGTCTGGTACTGGATAAGATCGGGTCTTCCGGAGCTCGAGGTATGGATGAGATCGAGTATCCATAGCTCGAGGGATAGGTCCCCACAATCGCCCCCTCTTAACTGAAGTCACGTGTGGCTTTAGTTGAGAAAATCCCTAAACTCGGACCCTGTGATGATGTAAGCGGGAGTTTGAAAACCGGAACGTCTGTATTTATGAGTGTGTTGTCATTATGATGAGTGAGTGTTATGGGCAGACTTGTGGTTATCCCGAGCGGATGACTGTCTTGGGAAACAACGTGCGTTAAATGCGGTATCTCTATAAATAGTGGTTAGATCTGATCGTCGAATAACCTGCAACAAATCTTCACTGCAGAGAAAAACAAACAAATATTTTTGTTTTGAGGGGTGAGAAAAAAAAATGAGTTTTTGGATGTGTACCTTTGCAACATCTTGGTTAAGATGAGGAATCGAGTGTATCATACCCAGTTTTCTTTCATCATGGAGGAACCCCGGATACGGTATTTTGACAATCAAAGTAGGGAAACTCCCTTTGCTGTTTTGTTGAAGGAGTGTTGTTTGAAATATTTCTGGGTATTATGTAGCGTCCGATTTAGCGGCTGGGGTGTATGCGATAAAAAATCCCTGGCCTCTAATGACGTTCTAATTTCTAAGATAGGAGTCCTCTTCAAGCTCTACTAACTCCGGGTTTGTGAAGATAAGGAGGAAGATACGGCAGTGGTAGAGGTGGCGTAAGGAAGATGGATCACTTCCTTCGACACAATCGCCTTTTCTTTTAATTCTTCCTGCAAAGAAATAAAGGGGAAAAAGGTTTTTTAACCTCTTACAGTCCTGTATTTTTCGAGCTATGGCTGAGGTTTCTCTGGAAGATCACTATTATCTTGGCAATAAGAAAAGAACTAGAGAACTGTCCTCGTGCTGGAGAAAGTATCTGTAATATCGAGCTTCTAAAAGCTTAATTCTGTAATTGTAAAGCAATGTTGTAGGGGTAGTCCTGTAACGAACTTGTTAGATGAAAATCGAGCCTAATAAAAGAATATTTTGTTTGCTTCTTACTAGCGAAAAAGAGAAATAGTCGACACGTCATCGAGCTATAATAATATGGGAGTAAATAGTTGATGGGATAATATACCTTATCCTACAACGTAAACGACTCGAACTTAGCAGATGTAAAGATAAAGCTCCAAATGTAACCTTTAAATAGCTCGATTAAGCACGAAAAGATAATAGTAAGTAGTTCGAACCTGGGAAGAGTGGGTTATAGAAACTAAAATACGTTGCGTATAGTCAATCAAAAAATTAGTTCTGTTAACTGAACAGTATAAAAGTGTGACTTGTTCTTTAAGAAGGTTATTCATAAAAATGGTGAAGACTCACTCTCAGAGGGCTGTTGATGCGCGTGCGCTGAACAACTTGTGCTTAGCATTCATGATTGATGAAATAAGGGAAGATGTTTTCGGGCAGCAAGGTTATGATGTGGTTCTACTCGAGACCCAAGCGAACTACGAGGGTATGACTGATGTAGAAAGGAGCGAGGAAATGAACCACGTGTACTGGTCTGAGTCTATGCGCATCTGTTGGCGGTCTACTGAAGATCGCAAAGAGTTTGTCGTGATGATGGCAAGGCAGGAGATCATCAATAAGGATAAGGATATCGCCTCAGGGCTACAGAAAGCTTGTGGTATTGAAGGGCACACCGGTTGCTTCAAATGCAAGTATCTTGGAGATTGGAGTGATTGACTGTTGTATTTTAAATTTTTGAAATGTAACTGCCCGAATTTACTTGAAGAAAACTCTGTTCACAAAAATAGGCTATGACTAGGATTATTGTTAAAACTAAATTTTAGTATTTGTGTTGCTAATTGATATTGACGTTAAAGTCAAGGTGCATAAGTAGGGCAAACAAAGGTACGTGGAATTTCAAATAGATAATTCAGAATCATGAGTTTGGGGCATTGTGAAAAGAGTGGGACCAAGAGGCTAAGAGATACGCTAAAGTATAATATTTTGTGTAATGATGGGAAGGTGGTTTCACCGAAGTGGTACGAAAAGTCTTACAGGCTTAGACGAACAGACGGCTTGGTTCTGAAATTGAGGACTGTTTATTTGAAAACTCAAAACCGCCAGCAGTTTGGGGAAAGGTGTATAGGTACTTCCTCTCTTCCCTCTCCGAATACAAAAAACCAGAAACATAAAAGAAGGGTTAGGGAGATAGAGATCTCAACTGACGATTCCATTACCACCTAAGGAGGAAAGGATAAGAGGAAAATAGTGTATAGGAGTCTCTATTGCGAACAGCGAGAGGAGGCTGAGATCGAGGAAGTTTTGAAGAAGTTACAGAAATTGAGAAAACTGGTGCGGACCAACGCTGTAGACTCTCACTCGGGTGTTGAAGGTAAGTTTGTCTTTGTTTTTATGAGAGTTTTTTGCATAAAAATCTTTATTGTGTTGGGATAAGGATGTAATCCCCACCCAAACACAAAATTAAAATAATAAGGGGAATAATGACTACGGGGTGAAAAAAATCATTGTGCGATAATTGTGATTGTAGAAGTGATCTAGTAGTGCGAGCAAATAATTGATATATATTTACCTTGACCTATCTGTAGGTTGTGTTGGAACAGCTTCTTGTATAGTAGATCCTTTACTGTAGATAAGTATGGCTTCGACCTTCGGTTGTGCAAAGGCTGATGAAGTTGACCTAGTAGGGTGTTTATCTCCCGTCATTGGAGTAGGGGACGAGGAGGATATTATAGCAGAGTTGGCAGAATGGCCTCGTTTGAAGGGTGCTCGAGTTGAGTACCCTGTGGGTTGTAGTCGATTTAGGGATTCGTAAGGCCAAAAGTAGTATAGATGGGATCTGGGGGTACGCCTTCGGATATAGGGGTAATTTCTTTAGGACTTGCAGTATCAAACAAGGAGGGGATTACCTGCATTTTCTACCTGACTTGGCTAAAGAAAAGAAGTACAGGCATTTGGGGGACGAAGTGTCCTTGGAGTACGTTCAAGGCATGGTGAAGGAGAGTCGAACTGATGGTTTTTGTTGTTATTTAGCCCAGTTCGATTATGGGTTGACGCTGCATTTGAACAATTTGGCTAAGAGTGTTATGAATATGATTGGGGCTTGCCCGGCGCAGCTAAATTACAATTTTTGGGAAGTTATCCTTGTATGCGAATCCCTTAATGAGAGATGGGCTGCATCTGGTAGTGAGAGTAGGATTACTGCCAAGGATTTTCTCGAATATTACGTTGTGAATTATGTCACAGCAACTGCTGGTGCATATCTTTCTTCTAGTTCTTCAAGACAATGTTTCTTCAACCTGTCTTCAGCAGAGCGAGTGTGGAATGACAACCTTTTATGGGCGTCTGGTGAATATCTTCAGCGGTCTGATGAGGAACCCCTGGAACTTAATAATATAACTATAACAAAGGGTAAGAATACCATTGAAAATTGAACTATCATTTGTATGTTGAACTATATTTCTATAGTTGATGTGTATATTTCGTGGCCTATCTTTTATGCAGGAATTAGCTGCAAGGTTTCGAGGAAGGAATCCTTCATAGATTTTGTTTCCAAGGAAGGCACTGAGCTCGAGGTCGTTCTCAAAAAATTAGAGATAAATAGGTTCAAAAGGGTAGCTAGTAAGGACGACAGGGTTAGGAGATCTCAAGCGATGAGGAGAATGGCTGAGAAAACTCCAGGCTCTATGGAAGAGAATATGTTAACTCCTGAACTTAATACTCCTTTAAAGCTTGCGCGGCTTAACGAAATGCCAAATGGGCCAGTAGACATGGCCACTGTGTCCAGCATTGTTGTACGGAATCTTACGAAGAGGAAGGCTGTGAAAACGGGGGCTGCTTCTCATTCTGCTATGTCAGACAGTGTGGACGATAGCAGTAAGAGGAGGAAGGTAACTCCTCCTGCAAATTCGTAGGTGGTGTTAGAGGAAAGCGTTAAGATCGCTGAGGGGGCTGACTTGAGGCCGCGTTTTGAGGTTGAAACCGGTCTCATGGAGGAACAATGTCGAGCTAAAGCTCGAGAGAAGGGGGTTACTGATGAGTTTAAGAAGGTTAGTAAATATTTTGTTTTTTCGTATTATTTTGTCGCCTCGAGCTGACTTATTTCTTGTTGTAGTTTACTCGTGCTCTGAGGGGGGGGGTTCAGCTTGGTCTCCAGGATAGGTCTATTGAGCTGGAAAGGTGGATCTCCCAGCTCGAGGGAAAGAAAAACCAGTTTGAAGAGAGCTTGACTCGGGAGAGGAAAGTTTTTCAGTTGGAGCTGGAGAACGAAAGGGAAGCTGCTGCCCTAAAGCTGAAAGAAGTTAGGGCCGAAAGTATAGCTGAAGCAGAGTGATTGGTTTTTGCGTCTGCTACTTCTCAGAACAACCTTATAGGGAAGCTCTACCATTTGAGGTATACAAAGGCGGAGATCTTGGCATTTAGCAAAAGGAATTATGAGGAGAAGGAAATTGTGGATGAAGAGGAGGATAAGGAAATAGAGGATGGTCTGAATGTTGCTGAAAAGACCGTTGTTGGTAATCAGGAAACTACTGATCAAGTAGGATGATCGTGTAATGTAACATCGGTTATGAAACATGAACTCGAGCTTTGTAATATTATACTGCTGTTTGATGCCAACAAAGTTTTTCTTATGAAACCTCGTATTGTAGGAGATAGAAAGCTTGCGCCTCAGAGTTGTGGACTTAGAGGGCCTGCTTAAAATGGGGAAAAACTCCTCTGTAGATTTGCAGGTTAGATAATTCAGATAAATTAATAACCAGATGAATATGAATTTAATAGAAGAAGGGATATGTACCTTGTAAGTTTGTTCTAGTTCCGGATGTTTGTGTATGTATACTCTACCTTACGATCAAAGCTTGTTTCTTGGCCGGTAGGCCAAGGGGGCACTGGCTCTCTTGAGCTTGCAAGTGTTTGTTCTGCAAGTTTGTCAGTATGCTTCTGTCGATCTGTTTCCCAATTTGGTATACATGTTGTGAGTCCCTGCTAACTGTTATGTAGAAGGAGCTAGATGTTGCTAGAGAGAGAGAAGAGCAGACTCTTTTGTATAATGCCGAGTATGCAGAAGAATATGAGACTTTGATATCTCAGTATGAAGATTGATTGGATGATAATGTGAAGCTTTCTCTAAAGCTCGAAGAAGCTAAGAGCCAAGTCGAGGATAAGACTGCAATACTTTTGAGCAAGGATTTGGCTTTGAAACAACTTATCAGCGAACTTGCTGAGTTGAAGGAAAGAGCGGCGTCAAGTTCTCAGCACGATACTGAGTTAGCTGAATACCATATTAGAGCATTGAATGACGAGATATCTGATATAAAATGTAACATTCGTGCTCTGAACGAGCAGTTATTAAAGAGAGAGATCGACCTGGATACTGCTCGAACTAACTTGGCTGTGTCTAAGGCCAATTTTAAAAAATTGAGCAGTAGTATTGTGGGCAAAGATTTAGAATTGCGTAACTCTGCACAAATACGTAATAGTTTGATCGCCAGGTTAGATCGTTTGAAGGCTGATTCACATCGTTTAAAAGAGAGAGTGGCTAAGAGCAGGGCTGATTTAGCAGAGGTTCAGGCCAAAAACAAAAATTTGGTAGACAATTTGGCTCGCGTCCGCGGAAATGTGAGGAGGGCGGTGCAGTGTGATAAGGAGATGAATGAAAGAATTAATCAACTCTGTGGTCGAATTTCCGAATTGGAGCAGGAATTACATGTACGGGAAATAAGGTATAAGAAGGATCTAAAATTGGAATTGGATAAAAGGGATGGTGAAATTGCCTATGGCGAGGGGAGTCGAGAGATGAAGGAATTCCATCGTCAAAAAGAAGAGTTAGTGGAGAACATACGTATTGACCTCACTAATTCTCGGCAAAAGTCGATAGACCTTACGAGGCAGATGAGTGAATGTATTGATCAATTAACAGCAGAATTGGCTTAATCGAAAGCTCTTCGTTTGAGAGATAACAAGCGTGCTGGTGTTATTCACCAATCCTTTAAGGAACTAGTAGTTTACGAGCAAGATAAATGTGACGATGAAGTTTTGCATCAATGGAAATTAAGCGCATTGGCTGCATTTTTTGTCGAGGAAATAAAATTTTTGCAGGTCGAGAGGGATTTGATGCAAGATTGCATCTTTGGGAAGACTTGTGTATGTAAACTCGATATCTCGAGCATAGATCCGATTGTGGTTATGGATCTTGGTATTGGGACCACGACTTCTGAAAAGATAGCTCGAGGGAAAGAAATTGTTACTGAACGAGCTCCAGAATACATGGCATTCACGACTGAAATAGGGGGAAGCTTGAGTGCAGTCTCACCTACTCCTACTGTGGGAGGAAGGCGATGAGAGATTTGATACAAGATTGTTTCTTTGGGAGGACTGTATATGTAAACTTGATATCTTGAGCATAGATCCGATTGGGGTTATGGATCGTGGTATTGGGACCACGACTGCTGAAAAGATAGCTCAAGGGAGAGAAATTGTTGCTGAACGAGCTCCAGAATACATGGCATCCAGGACTGAAATAGGGGGAAGCTCGAGTGTAGTCTCACCTACTCCTACTGTGGGAGGAAGGTCGACTGCTACCCCATCAAGAAAATCTAGCAGAATTAAAAAGAAATACACTTGAATTCTTATTACGAGTACTTCTTGTAATTAGCAGATGTTAATGCTTCTGTGAGTGATTAAATTGATCAGTGTTCGATGTAGGCCCTTGAGAGGAGCGTTATAATTTGAAATGTTGATATTGGAAACTAACATTTTCTTCGCCTGCAGTAGATGTTATTCTCTGGTTTGACCCATCGAATTAAAAGAAGTCCGTGGGTGTAGAAGTAAGTATTATATGTGCTTCAACCCTTGGACTTTAGGGAGGCTTAGCGGCATCGAGTAAGTTTTTCATCACTCGTGCTTTAGGCGTGCTATCTTTAGGCTGAGAGGTTCGTTATGGCCCCCGCCTTCGGATGTATGAGTATCCTCAGGAGTTAGGCTAGTATTATCTATGGCATTACCAATATTGGAAGTTGGAGCTTATCGGCAGCGATAAAGTTTGTTCCTCACTCGTGCTTTAGGCTTGTTATCTTCAGGCTAAGAGGCTCATTATGGCCCCCGTCTTCGGATGTACGAGTATCCTCAGGAGTTAGGCTAGTATTATCTATGCCATTACCAATATTGGATGCTGGTTTTTACCTTTAGGTATCGAGCTAGTATAAGTTGTGCTTTAACCCTTAGGTGGAGATGAAGTGGAACTGTATAGCAGGGATTCTTGTGATAAAAAAGAGATTTCATTGATTGAAAAGAGTATGTACATACATTGGAGGTGAAACCTCGAGGTGGATTGGGCGTTGCTGAGCGACGGAGGAGCTGTTCAGCGTTGATATAACTTTAATCATCTTGTATTCCATGGATTTAGAATATTTGCCACCGGCTTCCGTCATAAGATAATATGAACCCAGACCAGTTCGACCTATAACCATGAAAGGACCTTTCTAGTTTTCTGCTAGTTTCCCAGCATATGGATCTTTTCTATTATCTAGGATTTCACGAATGACCCAGTCGTTGATAGGGAACTCCCGAGTGCGAACTCGTTTGTTATATGATTTTGCCAGTGTTTGATAATATCAACCAAGATTTGCGATAGCTCGATCTCGTATCTCATCGATCCAATTGAGGTTTCGCGCCAATTCGAACTAATTTTCTTTGTCTGTGAGCTCGTGATCTCATACAGGATGGTGGTACTTTATTGGGATCACTGCTTCAGTTCCATAGGCAAGTAGAAAAGGAGAGAAATGTGTTAATTTCTGGGGCGTAGTTCGATAAGCCCATAAGATGTGAGGTAATTAACGTATCCAGTTGCCCTTCTTCTATGACATAAGGCACTTTTTGAGACCATCCACGATGATTTTGTTTATGATCTCCGCATGTCCGTTTCCCTGAGGGTAGTACGGGTTCGATGGAGAATGGATTACGTTGTGTTTGTTGAGAAATGCTGCGACCTTGGCTCCAACAAACTAAGAACCGTTATCGATACGGATCAAATAGGGACAACCGAATCTTGTGTTGATATACTGCCAAATGACCTCTTCTTCTTGAGTTCTGCATAGATGAACTGCTTCGACCCATTTAGTGAAGTAATCTGTGGCAATAAGGAGAAATTTCCTGTTACCAGGAGTATTGGGGAATTTACCAACTAGATCGAGTATCCATCGCTTGAACGGCCAGTATACCTTACTGGCATGGGGTTCGAGGGCAGGGGCCCAAATTTGATTCCCATGACGCTGACATGCGTCGCATTTCGGTGAGTATTCTTCAGCTTGCTTCCACATCCCTGGCTAGAATACTCCTTGGGTAATAGCTCTGTTAGCAAGAGCTCGCCCTGCGGTATGGGATCCGTAAGTACCTTAATGTAGATCTCGAAGCATCTTGTCGGCAAGAGTAAAGTCAGTCGATACAAGCGTAACCTTGATCAAACCGATAGAATACCGCAGACATATTAAAAGAGATAAGAGCTAGTTTTACCTTTTCTTTATCTTATGTCTTGTAGATTCCTTTGACTAAAAACAAGTTCAACATTGTTCTAACTGCATGAGATTTAGTTAAGTCAGCCAAACCAAGTGAATTCTTGATTTAACAGGTATGATGTCGCAGACATATTGAAAGAGATGAACGCTAGTTTTACCTTTATTTTACCTTATGTCTGGTAGAGTCTGTTGATTAAAAACAAGTGCTACCTTGTTCTAATCGCAGGAGATTTAGTATAGTCAGCCAAGCCAAGTGTATTCTTGATTTAACTGGTATGATGCCGCAAACATATTGAAAGAAATGAAAGCAAGTATTACCTTTGCTTTATCTTATGTTTAGTAGAGTCTGTTGATTGAAAATAAGTGCTACCTTTCTCTTATTGCAGGAGATTGAGTAGAGTCAGCCAAACCAAGTGTATTCTCTAAATAACTGGAATGATGTCGATTGAAAGCTAGTATTATCTATGCTTTAATCTATGTGTTGTCTATAATGTAGAGAGATGTATGAAGAAAACTTGTAAGTATCATCGATTTTAGAAAAAGAATATACATTGGATGGAGACAGAAATCTCACTTCAGGAATAAAAAATGAGAAACTGAAATAAAGTAGTGAGAAACCTAATGATAATATCATTTCAGTCGCCTAGAGTTCTAAGTACTTGAGATATAGACGCCCTCGTCTGTCATGAGGTAATATGATCCCAGGCCTGAGAGATCTGTAATAAGGAATGGACCCTCCCAATTGTCTGCTAGTTTCCCAGCATGAGACTCTTTGCAGTGTTAAGGCATTTCTCTAAGAACAAGATCATTGATTCAAAAAGTACGTCTTCTGACTCGCTTGTTGTACGAACTGGCTAGCATATGGTGATATTGGCCAAGGTTAGCGATAGCGCGTTCCTTGGTTTCATCGATCCAATTGAGGCTGCAGGCCAATTCAAACTTACTTTCCTCATCAGTTAGCTCGTGATCTTTGACTAGGTAATGATATTCAGGAGGAATGATGGCCTCAGTGCCATAAGCAAAGAGGAATAGAGTGTAGCCTGTCGATATTCCCAGAGTGGTACGATATGCCCATAAGACATGAGGGAGTTCCCAGACCCAATTCCCATTTTTCTGAGTGTGTAGCCTTTTTTTGAGCCCATCTACGATGGTTTTGTTGGTAATTTTGGCTTGGTTATTACCTTGAGGGTAGTAGGGATTGGATGGTGAATGAATGATATTATGTTTGTTGAAGAAAGCTGCAACCTTTTCTCTAACAAATTGGGGCCCATTATCGATTCGAATTAGGTGAGAGCATCTAAACCGAGTGATGACGTATTCCCAAATAAAAGAAATGGCATCTTCTTCGCTATTTCGACAGAATAGAACTATTTCTACCCAATTTGTAAAATAATCAGTAGCTACGAGGAGGTGGCGGCAGTTACCTGAAGAATTAGGAAATTTACCGATAAGATCAAGTACCCATCTTTTGAATGGCCAAAATACCTTGCTTGCATGGAGTTTGAGAGCAGGGGCGTGTATCATCCTTCCATATCGCAGACATACATCACATTTGCGTGAGTACTCTATTGCTTGCTTGCGCATACCGGGCCAGAATACTCCTTGTGTAATGGCTCTGTTTGCTAGTGATCGACCCGCGGCATGAGAGCCACAAGTTCCTTTATGTAAATCGTGGAGTATCTCGACCACTTTATGTTTAGAGAGGCACTTAAGGTAAGACCCCATGACTGAACGACGATACAATGTACCATTTTTATTGGGGTAGCGCTTCAAGCTTTCTATCAGCTGTCGGTGCTCCTTCAGATATGCTGGAAGTGGTCTACCACATTTGTTGTTGATACTGAGATAAACTAAAAAAGGCTTTTTCCAATCGTCTTCTCCCCCTTTATCACCCCCAGTGTTAATCGTGCATAGAAAAATGAGATCAATGTTGGGGGTTAAAATCACATTGATCTAGAGATAACGAGCTTCTATACCCAAAACCCTGGCTAAATATGCCAAGGAATTGGCATGTCACTTTTCGCCGCGAGGAAGATAATCGAGAGTTGCTTGCGCAAACTTGTTCATCCTATTTGTAACGAGGGATGCGTATTTGATCATCTTTTCATTCTTCTTGTATAGCTCAGAGTAATGGTGGACGATGAGTAGTGAATTTGTATAAATAGAGAGATCAGGGATGCAGAGCAAGAGGGCAAGGGCGAATCCGTGAATGAGAGTCCCGTACTCGGTGACATTGTTTAAGGCCTCAAAATCCAAGCGGATTGATTTCTTAATTCTGTCATTGGAAGGGGTAATCAGTACGATTTTAATTTTTGACCCTCCAAGTCCTGCTGATCCATCTGCAAGAAGTCTCTACCCCTTCTTTTTAATCTATCCAGCTCGCTCATCAAATACTTTGGGGGGTGGATCTTCTGTAACTTCCTCTGAAAGGTCAGGATCGTAATCCTCCAACTCAGGATCTTCCACTGGAAAATCTATAAGGAAATTGGCCACAGCCTTCCCTTTTTTGGAATAACGTTGTTCGAACTTGATATCATGTTCTCCCAAGCTGACTAATCATTGTTGCACTCTTCTTGATTTTTCTTTCTTGGATTGAACTTCCCGAAGTGGGTAGTTTGTCGTGGCTTTTACTGAATGAGCTTGGAAGTAGTGTCTGAGCTTTTGTAACGTATAAACCAGAGTAAGAAGAAGTTTCTCGATTTTAGAGTACCTCGTTTCTGCTGGAGTGAGGGTTTAGCAGATAAAATAGACTGGCTTCTTGATTTTCCCTTCAAGTCGAATGAGAACTGAGCTGAGTAAAGTATATGTAACTGCGAGGTAGATAACCAGTTCCACATTATCTATTACGGTAGTCATGATGGGAGTCTTCCCCAAATAGGTTTATAGATCTTTAAAAGTTGCCTTGCATTCTGAGGTCCATTGAACCTTTGCATTTGGCTGAACTTTTCCTCATATGATACAACCGTGGAGTAATAGGAATAGCCAACGATAGTGGTCTAAAGATTTTGAAACGAAATGTTTGATAGAGGTAATCTTGCCGGCAAGTTTCTGAATGTCTTTTGCTGTTATTGGAGATGGTATGTTGAGGAGTGCCCGAATCTGATCTGGATCAGCCTCAATCCCTTTCTTACTGATGAGGTGGCCTAGAAATCGACCTGAATGTACTATAAATTGACACTTATGAGAATTAAAATACATCCTCTACGTTCTTGCATAAGAGATCGTCAATGTAGACTTCCACAACTTTCTCGAGATGCGTTTTGAACATAGTAGTCATCAATCGTTGATAAGTCGTACCTGCATTCTTGAGTCCGAAGGGCATGACTTTATAGCAATAAAGTCTTTTTTTAGTGATGAAAGTGGGCTTTTCTTGATCCTCATCCAAGAGTAGAATCTGAAAATATCCTGTAACAGCGTCCATCATATGCAAGAGTTCATGACCTGCTATAGAATTAAGGATCTGATGAATGTTGGGAAGAGAAAAACTATCCTTTGGAGTATGTTTGTTGAGAAAGGTAAAATTTACACAAATGTGGACCTTTCAATTTATCTTTGGGACAGCGGCGATGTAGGATATCTAATCTGGATACATGGCTTCTCGAATGAATCCCACTATGATAAATTTCTCGATCTCCATGATAACTTCATCTTAAAGTCGTGGTAACAGACGTCGTTATTTTTATATGACTGTGGTGACATTGGTATTGATTGTCAATTTGCGACATGCCTTGGTTGGATCGACCCCAGGCATTTCTTTGAAAGACCATGCAAAAATGTCTAAATTTAGTCGTAAGAACTGAATGAGAGCATCTTTTTTGTGTAGAACCAGCATAGTACCGATGAAAGTACCTCTACTTGGTCCATCAATGTTGATGTATTCCGTGAGCTCCTCCATGGAAGGCTGATCATCGAGGTGATCAGCTTGCTGTAATTGCTTTGCAGCATATTTGTTGGAGGTATCTAGAATTGCAAATATGGTATTTTTACAAGATCGAGAAAGTTTTTGACTACCCCTGATTTTATAAATACTATCATCGTGCTTGAAGTGGAGTACTTGATGATAGGTAGAAGTGATTGCTTCCATATTGTGAATCCAACAATGGCCCATAATCCCGAGATAACATGATTTGGCGTTGATCACATAGAAGATGACGTCGATGGTGGTTGGTCCTGCGATAATAGGTAAGATGATCTTCCCTACTCGCTCTTCTTTAGAACCATTGAATCCACTGAATAACTTGATCGGCCAATCCCATTTGGTCGATAGTGCTCTGAAAGAGGATCTCAATACCGCTACCAGTATCGATCAACAAACTTTTTCAACTTGAGCATTATGACTAATATATCATGATGTGGAAATTTGACATGGCTAGTATCGCAATCTTCAAATGATATTTTGAGCCAGCGATTGCTCGACTCAGGTAGAAGTTTAGCTTCTTTATCTTAAGGTGTGAGATCGCAGCATTCAGACAATCTCTTGTGCTTGAATCTGTTAGAGATGGTGATCTGATTGATCTCGATCATATTGTTGTGGCGCATATGGTAAAGATGTTTCTCCTCAGTGTGATCTTTGACCTGGACAACTTTAAATTGCGTCTTATGGTTGCTATCCTTGTATAATTCCAGGTCGACAATATATTCGAGCATCCATCTCTCCTTGAAAATGTATTTGAGAAACCTCTATAAAGTATAGCAATTGTCAGCATAATGATGGCTTACCTTATGGTCGGCTCTCAATCGGTTCCAATTGTTGGGAGAGACGGTAGAGCTTATCTTTCGCGAGGATTGGAAAAATTTTGGAGATTTAAACATACATCTTTGGGAGGATTGGTTTGACTTGAGGTCCATTTTTCTGAGGGTTGCCAGTGTTTCCCTTGGCGCGCTTCTGGTCAACCTGGTCCTCATTAGGTTTTGCATTTCGATCTATCGAGGGACCTTTTGTGGTAAGGATGGATTTAGTAGATTTATGCCTTTTGGATATCATCCTTTCCAGGTCGACATAACTATTGACTTTGGTGATCATATCCCCCAAAGTCGAAGGTTTATTGAGGAAGAGGTACTTCTTGGCTTTACAGTCCAGCTAGAGTGCATTAGCAAAAGCAATAACAGCAGTTTTCTGATCAAGATTGTCCACTTTACATGAGAGCTCCAAGAACTTCTTTGCCAATAACTCAAGCTTCTCTCTATTAGATTGTTTAAGACTAATAGGGGAATATAAAATTTCTTCTTTGTCTCTGTTATGAGCATATATCTTGATGAATTGTTTTTGCAGTTGGTCAAATGTGTATATGGAGTCTTCAGGTACAGAATGGAACCATCGGAGTGGTTCCTCTAATAGACTTGTGGCGAACAGACGGCAAAGAATGTGGTTGAGATTAGAGTACAACCCCAATGAATCACGATATTACTGAATGTGCTCCTTGGGATTGGTACCCTTGTATTTACGAATTTTTAGAGTATGAAAACCTTTCGGAATATCCATATCGATAGTTCTTTGGCAATTGGACTTCCTTGTAACTTAGTAAGGTCGTCGGTAGTGCCCAAAACTTGTGCTTTGATCAACTCTTTAATACGCTAGTCCATATGCTCTTGTGTGACATAGTGATAGATCGGTTGAGCGGCTTGAAGAAGAGGAGGTCTCTGTTCTTCCTCTTGACAAATGGAATATCGGTGACCTCGGCATATTTTAGATTAATTCTCCCCCCCCCCCCAAATAAATGGAAAGTTGAGGTTCATTTTGGATATGTCCGGAAATAGCTTTGCTGGTGGATTCTTGAGGTCCCAATCTTTCCTGCACAAAAATCCTGGAGGCTTCTGGAACCTGATCACGATCTCGTGTTGGAGGAGCCTGCTGAGTGTTCTGCAGAGCTTACAAGGCAGTCTGTATTATTGTCATTTGATCTTCGTGTTATTTGATCGCTGCCAAATGAACTTATCGTTCGGCATCGAGCTCTTTCTCATAAAGCGCGAGTTAATTATTGTTCGAGCTTGTTGCACTTCTCCATTTTAGTGTTGAGATTTGATCTGAGCTCCAAAAGTTATTCTGGCTCAATTAAGAGACCGAGCTGGACTCTGGTAGTTGGCCGCCTGGATGTGACCATGATTGAAATGTTGTAATAGAGTGGTTGAATGTCTTAGGATACCGTGGAAATAATTTCTTTCCAAAAGACGGCACCAAATATAATGGCCAAATTCTGTGAGCTCGACGTGGCCTGGAATTAGTCCTTACACCAATGTACATGTGATTACAATTTAGTAAAAAAGAAATAACACAAGTATTTACCGTGGAAAACCTATGAATAGGTTAAAGACCACAGCCTCGTGTTGAGGCTTTTGCAATAATGACTTTTATTGCTTGATGTTGATGACATCTTATTACAAGTTATTTCTTGACTTAGAAATGTTTGATCTTGTGAATAAAAGTTCGGAGAGTTGAGAATCTCAAAAGACAAGTCTTCTTGGTAATTTCTCGTATCTTTTTCTTGTTTTTGTCTCTTCTGGAACTTTTCATTCATATAGACCTCTTCCGCAGTTTTTTATCGTGTTTGGCTGAGTTACTGTTGAGTTTGAGAGAGACAGACAGTTTTGACTTGTTCAGGCTTTTTAATTAGAGCTTAACCCACGTTCTTCATTAGTTTGTAGAGTATGTGGCAATATTTACTCAAGAAGTCATATGGATAATGTGTGAGCCTAATATGGAGGTAATTCGAGCAGCGGATAGCTCGTTTTTTGGTAAGATCGAGGGATAGGCCCCTACAGGAGGCACTAATCAATGACTTGTCACTAAAATGTTCAAAGATCATTTAGGAAAAATCATGGAAGTATGCATCGATGATATGATTTGAAAAAGCATACGGCGAGAAGATCATTACAATAATCTACAGACCTTCTTCGACATCCATGGTACTTACCAAAAGAAACTCAACTCAGAAAAATGCCAATTTAGTATTGCATCGGGTAAATTTCTGGTTCATTTGGTTAGTTAAAGGGGAATCGATCTAGTACAAATCAAAGCACTCATGAAAATGCCATCTCGTCGAACCAAAAAAGATGTACAAAAGCTTACAGGCAAGATTATAACTCTTCACATGTTTATTTCCAAGTCATCTGATCGATGCAAACTTAGTTACCTCCTTCTCCATGGAAATCTAGCTCCAATGTCCAAAACATAGCCTAAAGAAATCATTTGGACCCCCCTTTATGAATTTACTTTCCAAAATCGAAAGATACTTAGGGAGTCCTCCCATAATGAGTACTCCTGTTGATGGCAAAGCGCTAACAACATACTTATCAATCGTAGATGACTCTATTAGCTCCGTCCTTATTCGAGAAGACGATGGTATTGAAAAGCCCATCTACTTCATCAGTAAAACTCTCATGCCAGCTAAAAAAAGATATACAACAACAAAGAAGCTGCTACTAGCTTAGGTGCATAGTTCTCAAAAGCTTCGACCTTACTTCCAAGCCCACCCCATCAAGGTCATCACCAAATTCCCCCTCAAACTCATTCTCTCAAAAATGGAAAAGTCCTAGAGGGTTCAGCAATGGTCTGTCTTCCTAGGCGAATATGATATCTCCTTCGAGCCTCAGATATTGATCAAAGGACAAGCAATAGCCGAATTTTTAGAAGATTTTCCGATCAAAGACCCTGAGTGGGAGGAACTCGAAGAAGTGCTGGCTAATGATTCAATAACAGAACTAGACGTATTGTCCTCGTTACACTATCCAATCATCAAATTGAAAAGGCAATAAAACTCAAGTTTTATGCCACTAACAATGAAACAGAATATGAAGTTATCCTACATAGACTTGATCATGCCATTATAATTAGAGCGGAAGAAATAGCCATCTACGTCAATTCCTTACTCGTAGCCAACCATTACAACAAAGCATTCAAAACATTGGGCAAAATGGTTGACTACGCAGCTTTAGTTGAAGAAAAAATACATAATAGCCACAATCTCCTATCTCCCTCAGGCCGAAAATAGCCACGCTGACACATTAGCATACATTACAACAATGCTCGAAGACAGTGAAAAAAGAACTTTGGACATCGAGGTCATCGAACATTCAAGTCTCGACGTCATCCACACAATGCAGATCGATGTTATTGAAGACGAAGATCTTGAAGATTGGAGATGGCCATTCCATGCGTACCTCAATTCTAACATCCTCCCAAGCAATAAGGAAGAAGCCCGATCACTCTTAGCAAAATGTCCTCGATTCAAAGTTAAAAAAAAAAGTATTGTATTGAATCATTAGAGGAGGACCACTTATCGAATGTATCTCACAAAAATAAGCCCAAGTTAAAATCAAATAACTTCATGAAGGAATTTGCGCAATTCACATCTCAGGAAGGTCATTGGTATAATGGCCTAATCCCGTAATAGTCGGGAATTAGTCATTATACCAATGTACCTGTAGTAAAACTATAATAAATAAGAAATGACACAGGTGTTTAGCGTGAAAAACCTATGAATTTGTAAACAATCATGACCTTGTGTTGAGGGTCTTTGTAATGGTGATGTTTATTGCTTGAGACTGATGATATCTTATTACAAGTTATTTTTAGATTTAGATATGATTGACCTTGTGAATAAGAATCTTGGGGGTTTTGAGAATTCTAGAAAATATAGTTTTCCTGGGGGTTTTCTCTTGTAATCCTCTGGTTTTTGTCTCTTCTAGAACTTTTTCTTTATATAGGCCTCTTTCATAGTTCTTCTTCGTGTTGAAGCACGCTCTCCGAATAATGTGGTTAGTAGCTGTTTGATTGAGTAACTGCTGAGTTCGAGAGAGATAGATAGCTTTGACTTGTTCAGGTAATTTGGTTTGAGCTTGACTCGCATTTCTTAATAGTTCGTGGAGTACGTGGTGATGCTTACTGGAGAAGTCATGTGGGGAATGCATGAGTCTAACATGAAGGTAATTCGAACTAGCAACAGCTCGATTTTAGGTATGATCAAGGGATAATCCCCTACAATTGCCCCCTCTAACCAAAGTTACAAGTGGCTTTGGTTGAGAAAGGATTTGGATATATGGGTATGCGTGGTTTAAATATTAAAAGAAGTAATGATGTTGTTGACGGTATGGAAAATTGTGCACGTAAAAGAGGGATAGACGTGCATTGAATGCTAATGCTTGGTGAAATGATAATGCTTGGTGAAATGTTCCTACATAATAAATATAGGGTTATATAAAGAGTACCTGTACCGAGGATTGTGACAAAGTACGCTTAATCTATTACAAAAATCTCTGCCATTCTGTAAGATGGTGAAGACTCGTAGAATGGTCCTTGAAGAGCGAATCACTTTAGAAATGCAGAGATTGAAGTTAAAGTTTTTTGGGGATCAATCCTTAGAAGATCCTGTTCCATCTCTTGTTCTTCCGATATACAGAGGTCTGTCGGAGAATAAAGCAGCTGAAGCTGAAGAAGAGTTTTATTGTAGATGGAGGTTTCACCACATTGTCTTAACAGGCGAGCAATGTTAAGTTTGTCTTTGCATCCTTGCGGAAGACAAGGATGGGGGAACAGATAATGGGATAGACGTAACTGAAGTGCAGTTGCGTTAATTTCTTTTGTTACAATGGATTCTAAGGTCGGGCCCTCTTCATCTTTACCAACTCTATGGAGGTGGTGGTTTTAGAGAAGGAGTTGATGGTAGTGGAGGAGGAAGATTAAAAGTGGAAGTCTGCTTCAGCATTTTTATCACTTTTTGGTGCTAAGAAGACCTTCTGTTTGAAGGGTTGGTTCAAGCACTGAGTTTTCTTCTTCCATAGTTTCCATTTGAAGTTCGCCTAGACTTCGACCAAACTCATGGGAGTGAGCATACTCTTTATTTCTAATTTCTACTTTGTATCAGGGAGAAAAATTACTGAAGTAGGATGAACTAAAGGATTTGATGTGTCGGAGTGCCTGAGGGACCTGTTAGTTGTAAAAGCACTGAAAAACTTGTTATCTGTAAAGTACCTAAAGTTGAGTACTGGACAAACTTGGTATCTATAAAGTACCTGAGGTCGAGTATTTGAAAGACTTGTTATCTGTAAAAATACTATATTATATATTTCAAGATGAATAAAATTTGTTAACAAATTTCATGTTAATATAGATATAGAATAACTCTAGAAATCGAGCTGTATGATCTGAAGAATGTATAAAATGTATGAGTGCTGAAAGTACAAATATTTATAATTTTAGAACTATACTAAATTTATTTATGAAAATATGTATCAAGAGGCGAACATTATTCAGTTTGCAAATTGGAAATGTGGGAGAGAAAAAATTTGTAGGAATTTTTAGAATGAAGATTCGATGTCACAAAGTAATATCAACTTGAAAGAATAAGTTTGACCTGAAAAGATGTGGAATGATTGAGCTCGAGGGGAAGAGATAAGTTAAAATATTTTTTCTCAAGATTCTGGGGTTTTTGTTACGAGATAAAAGGATATTAGCAGCTTTTGAAGGGAATCGGCAATAAAAGAGTAAACATGAGGGTAGAATGATCTCTGAATATGGGGGGATGAGATAAGAATAGTGTACACTCGATCTCAGAGAATTTGTAATACCGCTGAAAGACAATTGGCAATTAAGATCGCCGAAGTGCGGGAGAGAATTTTTGGATCATTGGGTTATGATGCTGAGCTGCCAATAAGGGAGTGTCAGCTCGAAGGACTATATTCAAGGAGTAGGGAACTTGAGTATGCCCATTTTTTCTTTGAGGGATTTTTTTGTGAATTGGTGAGGGATCCTGCAGATCGAGAAAAGGTGGTAGGATTGATTGCTAAAGTGGAGATCGAATTTGAGGATACAAGGATTGACATAGTTTTACCTGTCGATTACGGTTTTTCAGGTCATCAAGGTTGCTTTAGATGTACTTATATGTGAATGGAGTGAATGTAAAAATAGGAGTGGCAGAGTGTAACTGCTTGACTTCGAATAATTTTGAAAGAAATTGTTGTGGAGATAGATCTTCTATTTTGGTGAATGTTGCTTGTGATTGTTAGGTAAAAGATAAATTTAAAAATATTTGATTTTTTTTTATGGGAACTTTGGAAATGATGTCAGCGCTGTTATATGAGTAGAAGAAGAAATACATACAGAAAAAACTGGGATTTTATGCATTTATCTCTTGTGGAAAAGTTGAAAAAACTCGATTACGTGTAAGAGTGAGTAAAAATGAGCATGGTGGGGCCAGAAAGAGATTTAGAGAAGAGAGATTAAAATAGATTAAAATATAAGGGAAAGGGCAATGATGGGAAGGCATTTTTGCCAATAAGGTACATGGCGCCTGACATGGACAGTGGAAGGGGCGCCTTTATTCCAAAACCGGGGACCGCTCGTGCGAGGCTCAATAACTACTAGCAGTTAGAGAGAAAAAATATAAATACTGCTTCATCTTTGTCAATCAAACGCTTTTCAACTTCTGAAAACTTGAAGATCAGTGAGATAGGAAGGAAGAAGAGAGGAAAAAAGAACACAAATGCTTGTAGAGATTTAAGCAAAAGGGGTCATCAGTCGAAGCGTGAGAGAGTTGCTAAATCAGAGTCGCAAAGGTGGTTATACAGCTGTATGGTAAGGGAAGGATACGGTGCTACCTCGGATTCACATTCCGATATAGAAGGTTTGTTGATATTATTGATGTATGTATGTGATTTTGAAAATCAACTTTTATTGCTAGGAAAAGCGATAAATTATTATTTATAGTAATCTAAGAAAATCTACTTGTTATATCAGATATGAAAGATATTTGAATGTAGTTGACAAATATATAAAAAAAAATCATAGATACCTGGACCTTTGTGTAGGCCGACCATGAGAAGTATTGTCTTGGATAAAAAAAATCCTTTCCTTTAGTTGATATGAGGAATTCCCTTGCAAGTGAGGCATCGACCTCTGGTTGGCCGACTGAGTCTTAGATTGGAGCGTCGGGAAATGAGAAAAAAGTAGGTGTTGATCAATTTCTAGATTTTCCAGGAAGATTGGCATCCTATTCTCCTCGCTCGAATGTTTTCAAAGAATTTTGCAAAGCCAAGGCTTCTATATGAGGCAGGTGAGGAAATTGTGTCGAATATGCCGATAGGCAATTTAGGGGTTGCACTGTAGCAACGGGAAAAGAATATTTTTATCTTTTGGCCAATTTGGTGAAGGAGAAAAGGGATAGAGGTATAGAGGTATAGAGGTATAGAGGAATCGATCTCTATAGAGTATTATGATGGGGATGTTCAAACTTAACTTATGAGGGCATTTTATGTTACTTGTCTCAGTTGGAGTACAGGTTGAGTCTTCCCCTTAGCAATCTGGCTAAAGGGATTATGAATCTTATCAGTTCATTCCCCGTTCAGATGAATGGAAACATGTGGGAGGTGATAAGTGTTTTCGAAGCTTTAAATATACGGTGGGAAGGAGAGAGTAGAAAGAGAAGGATATCCTCTAAGGATGTGTTGCTGTTTTACGGTGTAAAAAATTATGGTCCAAGTGGAAAAGCTTATTTCTGTACAAGAGCAACTCGATCTCGCTTCTTCGATTTGAACTCAGTAGGCCAACCTTGAAACGATAATGTGATATGGGTAAAGGGTGACTGCCTTCAGAGAGATGATGAAGAACCCATGGAACTTCTGTTTAGAACTGTTAAACAATATAAGTATAACAATGTCTGAGATTGATAGTAGAAATTATACGATGCTTATTAATGTTAACATTTGTGTATGACAGGTACTAGGTCACAAGTGACTAGGAAAGTTTCATTGTTGGATAAAGAGGAAATAGAACTCGAGGTTGTACTAAAAGATCACGGTATTAGTAGTAAGAAGCATGTTAACAGCCGAGTTAAAAAAGTTTAGAAATCTGACTCGACAAGGCTAATGACGAGCGCTGATGGGGAAAGGCGAGTGAACTCGCCTAAGGCCCCTGGAGTACGCCAAGCAAATTAGCTTGAACGTCCCCTAAAAAAAAAATGCTGAAGCATCCTACAGTGTCGGGGACCACGAGAAGTGGTGAGGCTGCAGAAAAGGTGAAAAGGAGAAGGGTCAAACCTTCTAAATTATCAGGGGGAAAGGTCATAAAAGGTTGACCTAATATAGAGGACGATTGGACAGAGGTGGACAAAAATGCCAGGTTAGCGGCTCTCCACGGGGAGGAGGAGATGAGCAAAATGGTAGGTTTATATGCTCAAATAAATTCGATTTTGTATTGTAATTTGAGATAATCAATAAGGTCAATTTTACTTGATTTTTGCAGGCTGCTCGGCTGATGAAGGGAATATGACTTGGAGTCGAAGAGGAGAGATCCAAGCTGAAAAGGAAGCAGGTCGAGCTTGAAAAGAACATAGCTCGACTGAAGTCAGAATTGAGCTTGAAGGGGAAGCGGCTGGAAGCCCTGAAGGCTTTCCAAGTAGTAGAGATCAACAAGCTACGGACTGAGGCGACAATAGATTTGGATGAGGCGGTAGCTGAGCGTGACAGGCTCGGGTGGCATCTTGTGTCCAAGGGATACTCTGAAGATGAGGTGTAGGCCATTTGGGCTAGCACCTATGTGGAGGAGGAGGAGGTTGATGATGATGTTGTTGGGGATTTTGATGGGTTGGATGATATGTCACCTTGAACGATGAGAGACAACCAAGAAGATGATGACGAACGCCCAGAGGTGGAAACTGAGAAGGTAGGATAGTGTGATGGCACTGTTATTGTATGAATGTTATGGAGTGTTGTAAACTTCTTAGATATCTTTTGGATGGAGTTTTGTAGGCTAAGTTGCTTTTGTAAACATTGTTGTAGGTACTTAAAGAGATACGCCTCAGAATAAAAGATTTAGAGATTGAGCTTGCTTAGGAGAAAGAAAATTTAGCATCCCTGTTGCCTTCACAAGCGGAGTTGCAGGTTAGAATAGAGCAAGAAATATTTGATTTGTATGCTTTATTAATATAGATGGACAAAGTAATAAATAGAGTATAAAGACGGACCAAATACTCATTACCTGTTTAGGTACAAACGGCCCTGGAATGGTATGTATAAAAGATGTTAGTTTTTGGCAAACAAACATATAGAGAATGTGTACCTTAGACATGGAATTATTTGCATGGAGCATTTATTTGAGATTGTACTACATCTGAGATTGTACTTCGACCTTAAGACCAGAAGTAGTTTCACACAGTAGATGTCATAAAATAGATATATTGTTAGAAGTGAGTCGTATGCAGTGATTAAGTGGTCTGAATCAAACTTGATATAGTATAACTGCTATGTGTAGGTTTAATTGGAGTCAACTCGCTTACGCGAGGATAAAGCTCGTCAATGTAACTAAGAATTTGTAGAGGAGTTCGATAAGATGAGAGAGGCGAATAAAGATAGAGAAGATCAACATGTGAAGGTGCACTTCAAGTTTTTTGAGGCAATACAGACTGTTATCGACCTAACTCGGCAAATTGAGGAGAAGGATGCAAAAATTGAGAAAGGGCAAAAAGAGCTCGAGGAGTTAAAAGAACATACCGCGAAACTCAAAAGCGAGAATGATTCATTGACGGTAAAGAACAACTAGGCCGGCATGGCCTGTTACCGCATACATACTCTAGAAAAATTGGAGGAAGATTTAGATCAGCTGGTGGCTAGTCTAAGAAAGGATCTAGCCTATAAAATGCATGATCAGGAGCAAATTTGATATGATCTGGAGAATAGTAAGAGCGAGCTTGGACGATTGATGAAGAAAATAGTTAATAAGGAGAAGGAGCTAATGGGAGTTCGAGACGACTTGTCTACATTTGAAGTTACAGCCAAACAATTGACTACAGCTTTTTCTGTAAAAGACATGAAGTTCAGGATGGTACAACGCAAGTGTAATGAGTTGAATGTGAGAGTGGCTCAATTGAAAACCGATGTGGCTCAAGAAAATTTGCTTGTCAGAAGTATCGAGGCTGGCGAGTGCTTGAAGAAGAATAAAAATAATATCAGAGTATCTCTTGTTCAAGGGGATGTCGTTAGTCTGTCAGCTTAAATATGAGAGTTGGAGGGGGACCTTGCTCGAATTCAAGGGTATGGCATAAAGGAGTTGAGTAGTTACGGGAGTGTCAAATAAAGGTTGACTCTGCTCTTGTCAGGGAGAAAAGAGTTAGAGCGTATTATCTGAAGGAAGAAGATCGTTATAAAGGATAAAGAGGAACTGTTAAAGAAAATTCTAGATGTGGAAGAACTGGACAAAGAGATTGAGATATTTCATGCTCATGTGGTTGATTTGGAGGTGATGAATCAAGTTGAATCAGCCAAAGCTGACAAAAAATATGCAGAGAACATAGCTTTTACAGATCGAATAGAGAGAGAAATGGTGAGTCAGAAAGTACGGTACCAAAGGTTAGAAGACCGTCTTCAGAGGTTGAGGACAATTTTTTCTCACTCAGTTATAGCTTATGCCATTCAGAATTGCTAAAGTCAGTGATTGCTTATTTTATAGATGGGGTAAAAGGAATTGAGTTAGACAGATACCTTGTTCGGAGGAATGTTTTTGTAAGGTTGATATAGATCGAGGAGATTGTACGAGCTCCATGGGAACGGATTTGGGCCCTCGGTCTACAAAATTGATAGAGGAGGGAAATATTATTGTGATTCCTCGAGGTTGAGAATTCGTAGCTAGTTGACCTCCTGTTGTAGGGGTAAGCGAAGATGACTTCCCCACAGTAGAACAGACTCCATTGTAGTGGCTGTATATAACCTGAAATGAAATAATATGAGACAAGGCATGTTGAGAAATGAAAACTAGTTTTACCTTTGCTTTATCTTATGTTTGGTTTAGCTCTTCGATTGAAAATTTGTATCACCATTGTTTTAACCTCAGAGCTGATAGAGTCAGTCAAACCAGGTATAACCTAAATTTAACTGGTAGAATGCCGCAGACATATTGAAAGAGATGAAAGCTAGAATTACCTTTGCTTTATCTTATGTTCGGTGGATTCCGTTAATTGAAAACAAGTTTTACCTTGTTTTAACCGCAAAAGATTGTGTAAAGTCAGCCAAATCAAGTGTATAATTGATTTGCCTGGCATGATGTCGCAGACATATTGAAAGAGATGAAAGATAGTATTACTTTTGCTTTATCTTATGTCTCGTAGAGTCCATTGATTGAGAATAAGTTCTACCTTGTTTTAACCGGAGGAGATTTAATAGAGTCAGCCAAACCAAGTGTAATCTTGATTTAACGGGTATGATATCGCAGACATATTGAAAGAGATGAAAGCTAGTATTACCTTTATTTTATCTTATGTGTGGTAGAGTCTGTTAATTGAAAACAAGTTTTGCCTTGTTTTAATCGCAGGAGATCTAGTAGAGTCAGCCAAACCAAGTGTATTCTTAATTTAACTAGAATGATGTCGATTGAAAGCTATTATTATCTATACTTTAATCTATGCATTATCTATAAAGTAGAGAGATGTATGGAGAAAACTTGTAAGTTTCATTTAAGCTTAAGGAATTATATACATTGGATGGAGATGGGAATCTCACTTCTGGAATGAAAAAAAGAAAAACTGAAATGGAGTAGTGAGGGACCTGCTAGTAACATCGTTTCAGTCGCCTAGTGTTCTAAGGACTCGAGGTGTGGATGCCCTCTTCTGTCATGAGGTAATATGATCCCAGGCCTGAGAGACCTGTAATAAGGAATGGACCCTCCCAATTGTCTGCTAGTTTCCCGGTATGAGACTCTTTGCGGTGTTGAGGTATTTCTCTGAGGACAAGATCATTAATTTGGAAGGTACGGCTTTTAACTCATTTGTTGTACGAACTGGCCAGCATATGGTAATATCGACCTAGGTTAGCGATGATGCATTCCCTGGTTTTATCGATCTAATTGAGGTCGCAAGCTAATTTGAACTCATTTTCCTCGTCAGATAGCTCGTGATCATTTACTGGGTGATGGTATTCAGAGGGAATGACAGCCTAAGCAAGGAGGAATGGAGTGCAGCCTGTTGACTGACGTGGAGTGATATGGCATGCCCATAAGACATGAGAATGCTCTCGAACCCAATTCCCTTTATCTAAGAGTGTAGCCATTTCTTGAGTCCATCCACGATGGTTTTGCTGGTGATTTCGGCTTGGTTATTGCCTTGAGGGTAGTAGGGATTGGATGGTGAGTGAATGATGTTGTGTTGGTTGAGGCAAGCTATGACTTTATCTCCAAAAAATTAGGGCCCATTATCGATTTAAATTTGGTAAAGGCACCCAAACCGAGTGATAATGTGTTCCCAGATAAATGGGATGACCTCTTCTTCTCTGATTCAACAAAGTGGAATTGCTTCTACCCATTTTGTAAAAAAAATTGGTAGCTACGAGGAGGTGGCAGTGGTTACCTGGAGAATTAGGAAATTCACCGACAAGATCGAGTGCCCATCTTTTGAATGGCCCAAACACCTTGCTTGTATGAAGTTTGAGCACAGGAGCGCGTATCATCTTTCTTTGTCACTGACTGCATCATATTATCATAAGTACTCTTCTGCTTGCTCGGGCATACCGGGACAGAATACTCCTTGGGTAATAGTACTGCTTGCCAGTGATCGACCTGCAGCATGGGAGCCACAAGTCCCTTCAGGCAAATCGTGGAGCATCTTGTCCGCTTTCAATTTGGAGAGGCATTTGAGGTATGGCCCCATGATTGAGCGGCGGTATAAGGTACCATTTTTGTTGGTATAACGCTTCGAGTTGTCTATCAGTTGTCGGTACTTCTTCAGATCTGCTGGAATTGGTCCTTCACATTTGTTGCTGATACCCAGATAAACTAAGAAAGGGTTTCACCAATCGTCGTCTCCCCCTTTATCACCCCCATTGTTCATCGTGCAAACAAAAATGCGATTAATGCTGGGGGATGAAAGAGCTTCTATGCCTAAGACCCTGGCTAAATATGCCAAGGAATTGGCATGTCAGTTTTTGCCTCGTGGGAGATAATCGAGAGTTGCTTGCACAAACTTGTTCATCCTATTTGCAACGAGAGTTGCGTATTCGATCATCTTTCCATTCATCTTGCATTGCTCAGAGTAATAGTGTACGATGAGTAGTGAATCTGTGTAAACTAAGAGTTTGGGGACACCGAGCTCGGGAGAAAGATCAAGTCTATGAATGAGAGCTTCGTATTCGGTGACATTATTTGAGGCCTCAAAATCTAAGCGGATTGATTTCTCAATTCTATCGTTGGAAGAGGTAATCAATACGATTTTAATTCCTGACCCTGCGAGTCCTGCTGATCCATCTGTAAGAAGTCTCCACCCTTTCATTGTAATCAATTCAGCTCGTTCGCCAAATGCCTTGGGGGTGGATCTTCTGTAACTTCCTCTGAAACGTCAAGATCGTGCTCCTCCCACTAAGGATCTTCCTCTAGAAAATTTGTGCAGAAATTGGCAGCGGCCTACCCTTTTTTGGAATGACGTTGTTTGAACTTGTTATCATGTTCACCCAAACTGACTGACCATTGTTACACTCTCCTTAATTTTTTCTTTCTTGGATAGAACTTCTCGAAGTGAGTAGTTCATTATGACTTTGACTGAATGAGCTTAGAAGTAGTGCTTCAGTTTCTATGAAGTATAAACAAGTGTGAGAAGAATTTTATCGATTTTACAATATCTTGTTTCCACTGGAGTAAGGCTTTTACTGATGAAGTAGACTAGTTTCTCGATTTTCACTTCAAGTCGAATGAGAACCGAGCTGAGTGAAGTATCTGTAACTGCTAGGTAGATAATCAGTTTCCCATTATCTATCGGGGTGCTCATGATGGAAGACTTCCCCAAATAGGTTTTGATATCTTGGAAAGCTGCCTCGCACTTTGATGTCCTGTGAACCTCTGCATTTGATTAAACTTCTCCTTGTTTTGTACAATCGCGGAGTAATAAGAACAGCCAACGACAGCGGTCTAAAGATTTAGAAATTAAGCGGTTGATAGCGGCAATTATGCTGGCATGTTTTTGAACGTCATTCATCATTTTTGGAGATGGCATGTCAAGGAGAGCCCGAATCTGATCTGGATCGGCCTCAATCCTCTTCTTGTTAATGAGGTGGCCTAGAAATCGACCTAAATGTACTCCGAATTGACACTTACTAGGATTGAGGTGCATCCTGCAGGATCCAAGGAAGTTGAATATTGTGCTGAGATCTGAAATGTAATTGATGAACTGTATGCTCTTGCAGAAGGGATCGTCAATGTAGACCTCCACGATTTTCTTGAGATGTGCATTGAACATAGTTGTAGTAGCGTGTTTTTCGAAAGGAGAATCTTCGCCAATACTTATTCGTAAAGAGAGTACAATAAGACTAGATAAACAAGATTTTACGTGGAAAACTCAGTAAAGGCTAAGAAAAACCATGACCTCGAGGAGAATTTTAATGTAAAATTCAGTAAGATGCTAATTATTACACATTTTAGAGTGAAGGTAGGTATTTTAAGTAAAAATAGTAAAAGATTGTGCCCTGTATTATCTATTCTCTACCTATATTTATAGTCATAAAGGCAGTTTTACAAAAAGAATGAAATAGTTTCCTATTCCGGGGGAAGTGGGCGAACATCACGGATCTCTAACAGTTATCTCTTGACCAGGCTTTAATGGCTACTTTTGGTAGGTCGAGGACTTATAGTATCTTCTAGAATGCTGAGCTGTCTTCGACTACACCGTGCTGGCTTACAAGTATTGAGTTGTCTTCAACTTTGAAGGACTATTTTTGTATGTCTTCGACTACACTTTGATGGCTTATTCTTGTCGAATCTGGGAAATATACTACTACAATCTCCTCATTCTTGACAGAAGTACTTGTGCTTGTGTCGAGAAGAATTTTAGAATCTGAAGAGGTTGTTGAATGAGAAGATGAATTGTCTGTGTTATTTCTGAGGTCAAAAAAACAGTATTTGGTCAAGCCATTCTCGAGGTACAATTAATGCGGTACATTGAATCTGGCAGAAGGATAATGGGTATAAATAGGGGGTTATTGAAGGTGGGATGGTGGTGGTTTGTGGAAAGATGCCACCCCAAGTGTGGTCTATGGCGTTATCTGAGGCTGAAAACGGTGACCATTCTGAAGGAAAAATCTGGCACAAACTGATCGGCATTAAGCTGGCATGTGATCGTGTCATATCGTTGGGGTGGGATCAAGGTCAAAACATAAGCAATGTGTATCTGTTAGAAATAATTGCATCATCATACGGGAGTGAAGGTAATGGATTGCATCAGTTTGGGGGAGAAGGGATAATTGTATGTGTTGATAATGAAGATTTGAAGCTTTGATGGGCGTCCAGGGGTTTTAGCGAACATTTGAGTTTTCTTGTAATTTTTTGTTGTCTCTTTTCTGCTGAAGCATCTCTTAGAAGTTTAGTGACTTAAGATTTATTGAACTTCGAGGACGAGAAAGAGGCTTTAATGTCATATTCTAGTGAAAGGAAAACACAGAGCAATTAGTTATGTAAGTCGAATGTAAAAATAGATGTAGTTTGATGTAGTGTAATTGAAGGATGTACTCACGAATAGTATATGTAACAAAATCGAAGGAGGAAGTTGTCGAATATGAATTATAACTTATTCATAATAATAAATAAAGTTAATATCTTTGATAATCTATTCATGTGTATTTTGAGTAGCAATAGTAGTTTTGAATAATCGAAGGTAAAATGTCGAACGTGAATACACATAAAATATTGATGGGTTGTCATAAAATCTCGAATGTATTAGACTGAGTGGGTCCCATAACAGATTTCAAAGGTTGGTAGATTTGACTTTGAAATTGTAAAGTTTCAAGGCAGAGTAAATGCAGGTGAATTGGACCAAGACTGGAGGGAGTATAAATAAGTCTTATTGCTACAGATCTGAGGCATTCATGCTAGATGGTAAAGACAAGAGATCAGGCCCAGGATGGGGTGTATTGACATGTTCATACGATATATTGGGTATTGTACACGCGATACTTTGGATCTCGGAACTATGACATGCACATGGAAGATCTGGATGAGCCTGATTATGAAGGGATGAGTGAGGTAGAAGCGAGGGAGGCTGTGGAGGACTTCGAGTTTGGGGTCAAGTAATTTTGGCACCCACCTAAACGTTGCGGTGGAATGTGGACTCGAACCAAGTTGTTGGTGAAGAGGGAGGATGAAGCTGCAGCGAGGTGTTTTTAAAGTTGTAATTTTCGTAAAAGTAGGTCTGTGTAAGGAGTTATGAAGGTTAATGAATTATAATAAAAGAGTAAGTAGGATATGTTGTCGATGGTAGTAATTTGTTGTTTACTTGTCGAATGGATAATGTACTTGTTAAAATTGGGTAATGAGAAATAGTTTTAAGCAAGTTTTTGGTAGAATGTCGAATATAATGATAACGTATATGTTGTCGAAGATATGTCCCAAAAGATAGAAATTTTGTAGGTAAAGTAGAAAAAAGGGTTTTTGGACCAAGACTAATGATTATTGCAAGATTTGTTCCATTAGGGGAGATTATAAAATATTAGGAAATTGATGTATACCATCTCTGTGATAATATAGTTGGTGATTTGTTACGTTAGAATATTTCTGAAGAAATTCTTTGAGATATGGAAGAATTAGAGTGGGAATGTAAGTGCTTGTTATCTCTGAGAAGGCAAAGTGTCAAAGATAATGAGAGGAGGAAGAGAAAACGTTATGTTCGAAGAGCTGAACGGTCGCGAAGTGGTACGATGAACAGTCACGTGGGGTCTATAAATACCTCTGATATAGGTAACTGTTCGCACTTTTCAAGCATAGAAAAAAAAATTCAAGTGTTAATTGTTGTTGCGCGTTACTAAATCCATTACCGACAATTGTGAAAGAGAAGATTAGCATATTGATTGCAAGAGCAAAGTGATCAAAGGAAAGGGACACAGAAGCAGCACGAAAACAAAGTTAGTGAATCAATTTTTGATTATTTGTTGTTTGGGTTTTGATTGATTATGTGATAGACGAATAAGATTAAGTAAAGTGCATGATGTTGTATAGTAAATTGGATCAAAAGGGAATTAGTTGTAAGGAATTTAGTAAATTGACAAAGTTAGGGGTGGGCAGAGGGTTTTAAAATTCTAAAGTAGTTAGGACTGTTATCTGTGTGAGGGTGGAAGAACTGGTATTGTTAGGTGTTTATAGATTGGTTCTGGTGTGGGTAAGATGATGAATAGGTGGAGAGGAGTGGAGAGAAGTCTCGATTGGTGGTGCTGTTGTTACGGCGCGATTATAGGGATGAGGGAAACATCATTTTGATACGATGAGATTGTTGGGGACGTTATTTTTTGTTGGGATTTGGCCGGATTTTGTGCCGGAGAAGTGGAATTCTCAATTTTGAATGGTGGCATTTTTTGTGGGAAATAGGGGAAGTGTGTTCGAGACGGTAATAAGTTGCCTCAAATTTGACCAAAAGTAGATCAGATTGACATGTGATCGATGGTTTATGATTTTAATCGAAGAGATAAATACGAATAAACTCTTATCAATTGTATCGAGAACTGAAGTATTAAATAGATAGGTAAAATGATAGTAGTAGAAAGTAAAGTGAATGATTTGATGGAGAGTAAGCTCAACAATGATAGTATTATGAATATATGAACGTATGAACATATATATGTATCACATATGATAGATTCTAACTGCTTAAAAAATATGGAATATGTTGTACAGGTTCTGTTTAAAAAAGGCTGAACCAATTCAAAATGATGAGAAATATATATACGAGGATCTCAAAGATGTAGTACCTCTGATGATTGATGTGAGGACCTGTGTACAACAGTTGAGAGGGAAATATAGGGTTAGATCGAGTAGTGCAGATTTAGGTAGCGTGGAACAGTTTAGGGTGGCACCTAGTGCTGTCGAACTAACTGAGGAGGAAGCTACAGATATAGATGTGGATCACAAACCCCTAGCAACTGATCGAGAAGGTAGTGGGGAGGGAGAAGAAGATGTGGAAGAAGGTGAGGAAACATGTTATGGGGAGGGTCAAGAGACTAATGAGATCTTAAGTTTCAAGAAAAAATACAGTATTCCTGGGGATAAGGATAGAGAAGTATCAGTATGAAATGATCGACCAAGGAATACCCTTGAATGGTATTCTGGTACATAAAGAACAAATAAAGAAGGGGTTGAAGCTTCCCCTTAGAGCGGACCAAAAAAAGTTAATGAGCATTTATGATGTAGCCCCTGGTCAGTTCAACCCAAATGTATATGATTTGTTTAGGGTATATGGTGCAATAAATGGTCGAGTGAAGGATAGGGGGGAGGAGTTAATAACGGGGGATGATTTATGTATGTACTACACATTGAAGATGAACCCGAAGAAACTAGGCTATCAGTACTTGGTGAGGTTCCTGATAAGACCATTGCTTTAAGATATGGTGTCGACTGGGGGGCGATACTCCGATGAGCGCTTACTGGTTTCTGAAAATTAGGAGTTCGATCAGAAAGATCTCGGGGAACTTTTAAAGAGAAAAACTTTTCACTTAGGTGTGTGGTTAGGTAATTGTAATTCTCGATGTTTAAATTGTGTGAATGAGATTGAAATGTTTTTAACTTTTTTATGTTATTTGCAGCTTTGTAAAAGGTCGACAAGAAGTAAGTACTGAAGGAAGAATTGTACAAGGTGAGGAGAGAGTTCTTTTGTTGGATCGATAACTTGGTTACCAAGTAAGAACTTTTGAACACGCTATTCCAAGAAGCGATTTTATAGAGGTTGACGTTTAAAGGTTTGAAGGTGCCTGTGATCGACGGAAAAATGTTAGCGAAGAACAAGAGAGCCGCAGATGCTAGCTTACCATTGGAAAACTGCTCCTTGGCTGGGAACAATACTAACACGAAGATTGATGATATGCTAGGAGAGTCCTTGAGAAGGAATAAAAAGAAAAGGGCGGCAAGATCTGATGTGCCCCCATTACTTCATCATAAGAGGATTACTCGACAATCATCAACAGAGGAGGTGGCTGGAACTGTGAGATTGGCAGTTACTATGGATTTGCACCCCCCATGGAGTTCTAGAAGTGTGGTTCTGAAGAGGACCAGTAGAGAGACGTCGAAGAAGAAATATGTCAAAGAATTTGAGATAGAAGTACAAAAAACTATGGATGCTTAGACGTCTGGGACGGATGAGATGAAGATGGAGTTTGAGGATTACATGGTGGGGATTGATAGTTTAAACACTTTTTTCAGCGAGGGTCAGAGGAATTTGTCAAAGGTGAGAAAATTAAATGCTTTTCTTCGAATGAAAAAATTAGTTGGTCACACGAATACTCATTATTTGAGTTTGATGCAGATTAAGAAGTTGGTAACTGAAGCTATGGGTCGCATTGTGGGCAATGGAAAGCTGGCAAACCAGATTATTGCCTATAAAAATAAAGAGAAGGATTTAATCGCAGAGAAGGCAGAATTGAATGTAATATTGAATAGGTATAAGCTGGATGCCAAGAAGGTGAGGGAAGCGGCACTGGGTGAAGCGAAGAAGGTGGCAGAGAAAGAGAAAAATGAGGCTTTAGTGTTGTAAAAGACCACCTTTGAAAAAGATGTAAGGGATCAAGTTGCCAATGTTTGGAAAGCAATTGAGCAAGAACAGGGTAAGCTGCTCAATGAGGTAAGGGCAAAGATGAATGAGGAGAAACTTGCAAAATGCATAGAAGTGAGGATGCATTATAAAGAGCAATATGACGCATTGGATGAGAGGAAAAAATTCTACAAGGGACTTGTAAAAGCTGGTAGTGCTGTGTTTGATGATAGCTCGGATGATGATATACCCCAGACGCCTGATGTACACGGTGAATTTGAAGTCATTGAAGATGAAGTGATGGTGGATGCTGATGGTGCTTGTCCAGGTAAGGTAGAAGATGTGCAGGTTCTCGAAGGTGCCCTGAAGTTGAATGAAGACAAATCTCCCTCTGATATGTTAAACCTTGGGTAAGTTATGTTTATGTGAAAAATGATGTAAAAGTGGCCAGTGGGACCGAAACATTTTAATTAGTAGTGTGTGGTGAAACAATATTGTGTTGCTGAACAAAATATATTTGTAAAATAATTTTGTGCATTTGTTTTGTAAATAGTTCTAAGTAGCAGATTTGATAAAATGATTTTTATCAAATGTGACTAAAGATCAAGCAGATAAGTGAAGAACGCTTGTTTGCGTGGTAGGTGAAAGATGGCCAGAAAATGGCAAGTAAGAGATTGAGTACCATATATATATCCTTTGATGGGTCTGGAATTGTTTGTCTGATGACAAGTATAGATCAAGGTCAAATCAAATAGTAAGGAAATTGTTTGTCTGATGAATACTTGACAAGTATAGATCGAGATCAAATTAAATAGCAAGGAGATTGTTTGTCTGATGTATACTTGACAAGTATAGATCGAGATTAAATATAATAGTAAGGATATTGTTTATCTGATGTATACTTGACAAGTATAGATCGATATTAAATCAAATTATAAGGATATTGTTTGTCTGATGCATACTTGACAAGTATAGATCGAGATCAAATCAAATAGTAAAGAGATTGCTTGTCTGTTGTGGCTCCTTAATAGGTGTCAGTCTCATGGCTATGCACATTGTAATACTGACATGGTGGTCTATTGGGAAGGTCAGGAATTGTCTGTGGTGTGCGATAACACTCATCTCCCTTTATTGTCGGCAAGATAGTAGAGATATTTGTTATCATTGGCAGCAAAACTGGGACAGGTCTGTCTGGTCTACTATCCCTTCTTCAATTGTTGTCAGTATTTCTGTCACGTTGTTTAAGCACTTCAGGAGTGATTGTTCGCTGAGATGGGGTTAAAGATGTGTCTCGAGAATGAATTATAGATGAGCTTTTCATCTTATATTTCTTTGATCGCTCCAGTTTGATGTAGTTAGTAACCACATCAATCATCTCAGTGATTATACGCAGCTTGTGTAGAATAAGTTCTTCTCAAACTTTTGAGTCAATATGCAGGGCGGAGTTGAATGCCGGAACAACGATCTTAGGGTCTGAGTTCCTTATTTTCCTTGATTCCTGCTGGAAACGTTTATAAAAATTTTCCAAGGTCTCTTTCGCACCTTGCACAAAGTAAAACAAGGAGTCAACAGTAATCTCACGCTCTCTGGCATGAGCATAATTGGATTCGAAAAGATGATGCAACTGGCTGAACCAGGTGATTGAGGCCTTTTAGATAGTATAGGACCAACGGAACGGTTCTTCCTTTAGGCTCATGCTGAATAGCCTACATAGCACGCGGTAAAGTTTGGAATATAATCCCACTGCAGCTTTGAAATGTTGAACATGCGCAAGTGGGTCAGTCAGGCCTGCATACTGAATAAATTTGGGCATATGGAAATTGTTCAGAATGGGCATAACTTCGAGATGAGGGGAGATGGGGTTTTTCACGATTCTATCAAGTGCGGACCTTCCACCTGAAATGTCAGAATTTATGGCCTGGATCTTATTGTTGAGGTCGTCCAAGGTGATAAATTGTTGCAGGAGAAATGGTAAAGCTACAATCTGAGGAACAAAATCTCTCTGTCCTTCTGGTCCCAATCGATCCCTGATCAGTCTTCTTTCAGGCGGGGGAGTTGGATGTCGAGTGCGTTGACTTCCTTGAGTTGTCAATGCAGAGGATGTTAAAGAAAAATGTCGAGAGACTCTGTTTGAGTTCCTGGATCCTGAATCGAGAAACACAGAGCTCGTCTTCTCTTGGTGGATCGTCACGTTGAATTGCTCTTCATCTATGCTCGCTTCGAGCGAGTTGAGAGGACGTTCATCGACCGGTAAGTCGATCTTGCATTCTTCTCAGTCATTCTATTTCTTTTTGATGTGTTTGGCTCTGTTGATCTAAGGCTTTCTGCCATTCATCTTTCTCTATTTGAAGAGCTTGAGCGTGGACACACTGATCTTCCATTCTTTAGGCTTTTTCTGTGGCCATCTGTTGTTGAAGCTCGAGTACGGCACCATGAAGATTAACAGTTATGGGTATTTCCTGATCTCTGACGGTACTGGAATGGCTTCTTAGGTTCATATTTGTCACTGAACGGCATTTAGATCAGTGACGGTAAAAAGATGTTTGGTAATTCCCACAGACGACGCCAATTATAGTGGCGTGTTTTTCAGAAGGAGAATCTTTGCCAATACTTATTCGTAAAGAGAGTGCAATAAGACTAGATAAAAAGGATTTTATGTGGAAAACTCAGTAAAGGGCCACGACCTCGAGGAGGATTTTGAAGTAAAATCCAGTAAGATGCTAGTTATTACATGTTTTAGAGTAAAGGTAGGTGTTTGAAGTAAGAATAGTAAAATATTGTGCCCTATAGTATCAATTCTCTGTCTATATTTATAGTCATACAGGCAATTTTACAAAAAGATAGTAATAGTCTTCTATTCCGGGGAAAGTGAGCGAAGTTCTCAGATCTCTAACAGTTCTCTCTTGTCCAGGCTTCAACGGCTACTTTTGGTAGGTCGAGGACTTATAGTATCTTCTAGAATGTTAAGCTGTCTTCAACTACATCGTACTGGCTTATGAGTGCTGAGCTAGCTTCGACTATGAAGAACTCTCTTTGCATATCTTCGACTGCACTTTCTGGCTTACTCTCGTCGAATTTGGGGAATATGCTACTACAATAGTAGTCATCAATCATTGATAAGTTACACCTACATATTTGAGTCCGAAGGGCATGACTTTGTAGTAATAAAGTCCTCTTTCAGTGATAAAAGTGGTATTTTCTTGATCTTCATCCAAGAGTGGAATCTGATTGTATCTTGAAGCAGCGTCCATCATAGATAGGAGTTTGTGACCTGTTGTGGAATCCAGGATCTGATAAATGTTGGGAAGAAAGAAACTGTCATTTGGAGTATGTTTGTTAAGATCGGTGAAATCTGCACAAACGTGGACCTTTCCATTCTTCTTTGGGACAATGACGATATTAGATATCCAAATTGGATACTTGGCATCTCGAATGAATCCCACTTTGATAAAATTCTCGATATCCGTGTTAACTTCATCTTGAAGTCATGGTGATAGGCGTCATTGTTTCTGTTTGGCTGTGGTGGCGTTGATGTTGATTGCCAATTTGTGGCATGCCTTGGCCGGATCGACTCCAGGCATTTCTTTGAAAGACCACGCAAAAATATCTTGATTTCGTCATAAGAATTGAATGAGAGCATCTTTTTCTTATTGAACTGGCTTAGTACCGATGAAAGTACCTCTGCTAGGTCCATCAATGTTGATATATTTGGTGGGCTCCTCCATTAAAGGCTGATCATTGGGATAATCAACTTGCTGTAATTGTTATGCAACATACTTGTCAGATGTATCTAGAATGGCAGAGACGGTATTTTCGTAAGCTCGAGAGAGCTTTTGACTACCCCTGATCTCATTGATACCATCATTGTGTTTGAAGTAGAGTATTTAATGATAGGTGGAAGCGATTGCTTTCATGCTATGAATCCAGCAGTGGCCCATAATCTTGAGATAACGAGATTTGGCGTTAATCACATAAAAGAAAATATCGACTGTGGTTGGTCCCGCGGTAATAGGTAAGATGATCTTCCCTACTCGCTCTTATTTTAAACCATTGAATCCACTGATATCGGTATCGCTTTAAATGACTTGATCGGCCAATCCCATTTGGTCGATAGTGTTATGAAAGAGGATCTCGATACAACTACAAGTATCGATCAACATTGTGTGCATGAAAAACTTTTTCATCTTGAGCATTATGACTAATGCATCATGATGTGGAAATTTGACATGGCTAGTATCGCAATCTTCGAATTATATCTCGAGCCGGCGATTGCTCAACTCAGGCAAAAGTTTGACTTCATTGTCTTGAGGTATAAGATCACACCATTCTGGAAGTCCCCTTCTCTTGAATTTGTTAGAGTTGGTGATCTGATTGATCTCGATCATGTTATTATGGAACATATGGTAAAGATGTTTTTCCTCAGCTTGATCTTCAACCTAGATAACTTACAGCTGCTTCTTATAGCTGCCATCCTTAAATGATTCCAGGTCGACAATATCTTCGAGCATCCGTCCCTCCTTAAAAATGTATTTGAGCAACCTCTATAAAGCATAGCAATTATCAGTAGAATGATGGTTTACCTTATAGTGAATGCAGTACGGTCTACTTTTGATTGGTTCCAATGGTTGGGAGAGATGGCAGAGCTTATCCTTTGTGAGGATTGGAAAAATTGTATAGATTCGAACCTTCATCTTTGGGAGGACCGGTTTGACCTGTGAACTGCCTTTTTTAGGGTTGCCGATGTTTCTCTTGGCGCGCATTTGGTCACCCTAGTCCTCCTTTTGTTCAGTGCTTCAATCTTTTGGACCTTTCATGGAAAGAACAGATTTAGTTGATTTATGCCTTTCGGACATCATCATTTCTAAGTCGGCATAACTATTGACCTTGGTGATCATATCCTCCAAGGTCGCAAGTTTATTGAGAATAAGGTGTTCTTTGGCTTTACAATCAAGCTGGAGCGCATTGGTGAAAGCAGTAACAGCTATTTTTTGATCGAGATTGCCCACTTTACGCATGAACTCCAAGAACTTTGCAAATGCCTTGAGCTTCTCTCTATGCGACTGTTTGAGACTGATAAGAGAATATAGATTTTCTTCTTTGTCTCTGTTATGAGCATACGTTTTGATGAACTATTTCTGCAGTTGGTCGAATGTGTATATGGAGTCTTCAGGTAGAGAGTAGAACCATCGGAATGGCACATCCTGCAGACTTGTGGTGTACAGACGGCAGAGAATGTGGCTGAGATTGGAATACAACCCTAATGAGTCACGGAATTGTTGAATGTGCTCCTTTGGATCAGTACCCTTGAATTTACAAATTTTTTGAGTATGGAAACCTTTTAGAATATCCATATCGAATAGTTCTTTGGCAATTGAACATCCTTGCAACTTTGTAAGGTCGTCGATCATACCCAGAACCTGTGCTTCTATCAATTCCTTAATGCACTGGTCTATATGCTCTTGTGTGACATAGTGACGAGGAGGCTACAGATTTTAAGTACCGGTACCTTCACTCAAATGATCTTTTGCTGGAACTCGAGGCTAAGGTCGTTGTTCTTCCTCTTGACATATGGAACATTGGTGACCTCGGCTGACCTCAAATTGATCTTCACCCCCCAAATGAATGGAAGGTTGAGGTTCATTCAAAATATGTATGGACATAGCTTTGCTGGTGGCTCCCTGATCTCCCAATTTTTCCTATACAGAAACTCGATAGGCTTCTGGCACCTGATCACGATCTCGTGCTAGAGGAGCCTGCTGAATATCATCCAGAGCCTGGAAGGCAATCTGCATTATTGTTATTTGATCTTCATATCGTTTGAGTGTTGTCAAATGAGCTTGTCTTTTGGCGTCGAGCTCCTTCCCACGGAGCTCTCGGTCGCGAGTTAATTGTTGTTCGAGCTCGTTGTGTTACTCTGTTTAGGTATTGAGATTCACTCATAGCTCTGTAAGTTATTTTGGCTCAACTAAGAGATCGAGTTGGACTCTGGTAGCTGGTCGCCTGGATGTGACCATGATTAAAATACTGAAGTAGATTGACTGAATGCCTTAGGATATTATAAAAATAATCTCTTTCCCACAGACGGTACTAAATGTAATAACCTAATCCTGTGAGCTCGAAGTGATCTGGAATTAGTCCTTACACCAATGTACCTGTAGCGAAAATAAAATAAATAAGAAATTACACAGGTGTTTAGGTAAAAAACCACAACCTCGTGTTAAGGATCTTTGTAATGGTGACATTTATTGCTTGAGGATGATAATATTTTATTACAAGTTATTTCTAGATTTAGAAATGATTGACCTTGTGAATAAGAATCTTGGAGTTTTGAGAATTTTAGAAAATATAGTTTTCCTGGGGATTTCTCTTGTAATCCTCTGGTTTTCATCTCTTCTGGAACTTTTTCTTTATATAGGCCCCTTCCGCAACTCTTCTTCGTGCTGAAGCATGTTCTCTGAACAATGTGGTTAGTGGTTGCTTGACAGAGTAACTGCTGAGTTCGTGAGAGACAGATGGCTTTAACTTGTATAGGATTTACAGTTTGAGATCGGCACGCATTTCTTAACAGTTTTGGAGTATGTGGTGATGCCGACTGGAGAAGTTGTGTGGAGAATGCATGAGCCTAACATGGAGGAAATTCGAACTAGCAATAGCTCAATTTTAGGTAAGATCGAGGGATAGGCCCCTACAATTGTTATAACGGGCGTTCACTCAAGGTTTATACTGGCCAAAAATGTGATAAGATTGCGAAGACTTTGTCTAAAAGTGTTATAAGTGCCAAATTCATGCTCAAGATATCAAAAGCCCAGCCCTCGACTTACACATTTGCAATGTCCTCTAGCCATACAAGAGATGGGCGACCAATATCATTGAACCTTTCCACCCCGTATCGGGTAACGAAAAGTTTATTCTTATGGCAACAGACTACTTCACCAAGTGGGTTGAAGCAGTACCACTATGTCATGCTGGCGAAAATGAAGTCATCAAATTTCTTTGGGAGCACATTATAGCCAGATTTGGCTGTCTGCAAATGATCCGATTCGACAATGGCAAACAATTCATCAACAGTAAAGTCCATAATTTCCTCCACAAATACAAGATTTAACTGTCAACTTCAATACCATACTATCCTCAAGGAAATAGCCAAGATGAAGCCATCAACAGGAGCATTAAGTTAGGGTTACATAAGGGCCTTGAAGAGAAAAAGGGCAGATGGGTTGATGAATTACTTAGTGTCTTGTGGGCATACCGGATAACTGCTCGAACATCCACTAGTTGTACAGCATTTATGATAGCTTTCTGAACTGAAGTAGTAATACCATCAGATCTCGATCTTCCCAGTACCCGAAAAAAAGTCATAGATGAAGAAAATAAGCTGGGACTTCTCTGCAGCCTCAATTGGATTGAAGAAACTCGGGATCATTCCATTGTAAACTTTAAGCAATACCATGACACTCTCTAGAAAGCTTATAACAAGAAGATCATAAAATGAACATTCGGCATCAAAAACCTTGTCCTGCGACGCATTCAAGTAAGTACTCGACCTAAAAATTCTGGAAAGTTGTCTAAAACTAGGAATGGCCATATATTATCAGTGACAAGAATGGCAGTGGGTCATGGTTAATGACTGAAAATAAAGTACAACTTGAATATCCATGGAATACAGCCCATCTGAAAATGTTCTACAGATAACCGATGTAACCTCTTTCGCTTAATTCACATAAAGACATCTTTACTGTCAATTACTTCTTTTAACTATTCATTTTCTTAATATCAATACATACTTGTCAAGTATGTACCATAACTAACTTTCATCTCTTCGACAAACATCTATCCAATTACAGAATAACTTTGTTTGCAATTCATTACTTATTGAACAAAACATGTCATGTTTTGTCCTTTTTCTTAAAACACAGATATCCCATAGAAGAATAGCATATGATCATCATTCTTCATTCGCAGAGCCATTACATGGCTCTCTTTATATCAACTCAAATACTTGTTAAAAAGCAACACTCTGCATATTATCTACATTACTATCTAATGCTATCAATCTTGTCGAATCAAAAACTTAGCATAACTTTATACAAAAACTCTATGCATCTTGAATAAATTACTTCAAAAGCATTCTTCGACAACAACTATATCATAAATTAAGCAATCAAAAAGATACACAAGAAATTGCTTTAGTCCCATTGACAACTTGTACATCATTTATTACCACAAAAACTTTTAAATAAACTTTCTATTCTACAGGGGGAGAGATCGGAGTATCCAATTTCACAGGGAGACCAGAGGTAAGATCGTTTAACACTCCCTCGGGAACGGTACCCTCAGGAATAGAAACCGCAGGTGCCTCAGGCACTTCGTCCTCCACATCAGAATCCAGAAAAACTAATTGCCAGCAGCAGCCAAACCTTTATAAAATTATTTTCTCTCCTCCACCTCCTCGAACTGCCCAACAAAATTGGCCTACATCCGCTTGAGAGAGTTGAGATTGACTTGGTCAGCTTCATCCTTCACCTCATCGAGCACCTTAGAATACTCCACTTTCATTACCCTCTAGGAAGAAAGAATCTGTTCCCGAACATCTCCCTCAAAGTTTGTCTTCTCTAATGCCAATGCCTCCTACCACTCCTTTGCTAGGTCGGCCCTTATGAGCTTAACTTCTTTTTTCTTCTCCATATCTCAGGCCTTCTTTGCCTCGCGAATGGCCACATCCTTTACCTTATCAGCCTCATGCTTTAACTTCTCCACCTTCATTTCTAAGCCTTCCTTCTCCTGGACAAGATCATCTTTCTCCTTCATCAACTCCTCGATATTCTTGTAAGCGAGGAGATGGTTTGCAAAGTGCTAGTACTGGGAATACAGGGTTTAGCCTCGATCAACAACTTCTTAATCTGCATTACAGTCATAATATATGCTTCTGAATGAGGGACCAAATGCTTTAGTCGAAGCAAAGCAGAGACGTTTCTAACCTTGTTCATGCTTTGGTGGCCTATGGTGAGAAAGGATGATTGACTTTCTACCCCCACCAAGCAGTCATCAAACTCCTCCTTAAGAGAAGCCATCCCAATGGTATACAACTTCATGGTCCGTTGGACCTCAACCTTAGACTCTTCGCCTGGCTGTTTCTTCGTCAGGCCTACGGATGATTTCATCTTCACCTACAGATAAGTAGCTGACTTCGGTGGTCGACCATCCGCATTCTCAAATACAGGAGCATCTACCTTCCCTCCCTCCTTCATAGAAGATCGTTGAGATACCCACTTCGGTGGAGAAGCTAGATGAGCAAATTGGTTGACAGCCCTCCTCTTCTTACTCTTCCTGAAGGTTCCAGTCAGCAGAGCCTCCCTCTTTGTAGTAGAAGAATCTGTGGTATAACCACTGAGAGAAGGATTCTCAAAAGGCAAGCTCGAATATGGGGCCCTTTTGTTACTGGCAGACATTTTACCATCGATAACCGAGAATTTAGCTCCTTTAGCTCGGGTTCTCATTAAACCGACTTCTTGGAAGAGGCCGTCAACTTTCTCTTGGTCGACAACTAGCTTATCGATCCGACCGAAGTAACCCTTCCTGATGTTGTACAACTTTTCTAAAATAGTCGAATTCATATCGATCTCCATCAAAGCTACACGAAGAAAAATAACAAGTTAGACAACGATTTCAATCAATACAAACAAGACAAAACTTAGACATACAAATTACCTAAACACACACCTAAGTAGAAAGTCTTTCTTTTCAGAGGCTCCTTCGAAAAAAAAAATTATCGAACTCATAGTTCCTAGAAACAATGAGACATTCATCAAAATACTGCTCCCCTATCGATACCATTTCCAAAAAGAAGGGTCTCTTCAAGAACCTTGCCAAGTACCTGTATCTTAGCTTCTATGGATTTATTTTGAGTGTGTAATTCACACAAATATCATCCACCATGATAAGCTCTTCCCCTTTCTCCTTTAATCGACTATTTATCACTCCCACCACACGGAAGAGATCATAAACATTGGGATTGAATTGACCAATTGCCACATCAATAAAGTTTAAAAACCTCTTTTGGTCAGCTTGAAGAGGTAGTTTTAGCCCTTTTTTATCTGTTCTTGATGGAAAAGAATGTCATCCAAAGGAACTGTAGGGACTTATCCCTCGAGCTCATTCATAATTGAGCTCCCACATCCCAAATTACCTCGAATTGCCTCCGTCTCAGGCTCACGCAATCTCAGCACCAAACACTCCAGTCAAACATTCCAAACAGCCCCACGACCTACCCAAGAACATGGGTCGAGCAAAACCCAGAAAACGTTATTTAGTCAAAGACACCTGTCCCCCAGGAACTCATCAGTTATACAGTCAACCGTCACTAACTACATTATTCGGAAAACATGCTCCAGCATGACGAAGAACTGTGGGAAACCCCTATAAAAAGGAAAAGTTCCAGAAGAGACAGGGACTAGAATAATTACTCAAAACTTCTTATTTTTGAGATCAAAAACATTTCTATATTCTAGAGATTACTTGTAATAAAGATATCCACTCCAAGTAATAAAGATACTTTTATAAAAATCCACCATACGAGGTCATGGCTTTTTTACCTATTCAAAGGTTTTCCGCACTAAAAACACCTGTTTGTATTTCTAACTTTCTAGTAGAGTATTGTTACAAATTCATTTGGTGTGATAGCTAATTCCTAATCTTATCGAGCTACAGAATTTGGCCATTACAAGAACATCTTGATCTATCATCTTACAATGGTATTCCTCTAACCTAATATTCTTAGGAATACCATACTTCGCTTTAAAATTCAAAATTTCACTAGTTTCAGGGCCCTCACCATAACACGCCCCTTCTTCCCCCTCGACATCTTCCTCCCCATTATCACTACCTTCTCAATCATTTACAGGCGGCTCGTGATTCACGTTTATCTCGGTCCCCTCCTCGTCAGATACTTCTACCAGCCTGGGTGCCACTTTACACTGATCGATACCTGCCACATTCGCGCTACTCAAACCAACCTTATACCCCCTGCCCAACTTTTTTATAAATGTTATTACATCAATTAGGAGTAGTTCTACATCCACAAGGTTGGCGAAGATTCCTTCTTTATCATCGTTTTGAATAAGTTCAGCCATTTTTATGTCCATCAAGTTTGAACAGTGCCATTCCGAGAAAGGTCAGGCCGTTGCCAATTTTCTCGCGGATTTTCTAGTGGAAGATCCCGAGTAGAAGGAGAACGACCCAGACCTTACCGAAAGCACGTCAGAAAGTCTAACTCCCAAGCCCTTCGATAAATGGGCTGACTGGATCACTACGTCAGGGTAAAGGCTTCTCATAGATAGATCAGCAGGACTCGCAGGGTCAGGAATTGGGATCTTTTTTATTACCCCTTCCAATGACTGAATTGAGAAATCAATCTGCTTGGATTTTGAGGCCTAAAATAATGTCACCGAATATGAAGCTCTCATTCATGGACTCGACCTCGCACTCGAGATCGATGTTCCCGAACTCTCAGTTTACACATATTCATTACTCATCGTCCATCATTATTCTGAGCAATATAAGAAGAACAGGAAGATGATCGAATACGCAGCCCTCGCTGCAGATAGGATGAGTAAGTTTGTGAAAGCAACCCTTAAATATCTTCCTCGAGGTGAAAATAGACATGCCGATTCCTTAGCGTATCTAGCCGGGGTCTTGGGTACAGAAGCTCGATATCTCCAAATCAAAATCATTTAACCCCCAACATTGACCGCATCTCTATTTGCACGATCAATACTGGGAGCGATAAAGGGGGAGATGATGATTGGCGAAAGCCTTTCTTAGCCTACCTCAGTATCGACAACAAGTGCAATGGACCACTCCCAGCAGATCCGAAAGAATGCCGACAACTGATCAACAACTCGAAGCGTTGCATTACTTAGAATGGTATGCTTTACCACCTATCTATTACAGGGCCTTACCTCAAATGCCTCTCGAAATCAAAAGCAGACGAGCTACTCCACAATTTACACGAAGGAACTTGTGGCTCCCACACCGCAGATAGATCATTAGCAAACCGAGTAATAGCACAAATATTCTGGCCCGGCATGCGCAATCAAACAGAAGAGTATTCCCGTAAATGCGATACTTGCCAGAGATATGGAAATATGAAATGCACCCCGGCGCTCGAGCTTCATACAAGCAAGGTTTTCTAGCCATTCAAAAGATGGGCAATAGACCTTGTTGGCGAATTCCCTAACTCTCTAGGTAATCGACGCCACCTACTCATAGCTACCGATTACTTTACAAAATGGGTAGAAGCAATTCCATTATGTCGAACCAGAAAATAAGGGGTCATCTCTTTTATCTAGAACCACATAATCACTCGATTTGGGTGCCCCCACCTGATTCGTATCGATAACGACCCCCAATTCAAGGGAGAAAAGGTCGTAACCTTCCTAAATCACCACAATATCATCCATTCATCATCAAATCCATACTATCCTCAAGGTAATGGCCAAGCTGAAATCACCAACAAGACCATCGTGGATCTACTCAAAAAGAAGCTTCACACACAGAAAAAAGGAAATTGGGCTCGCAAATTACCCCACGTCATGTGGGCATATTGAACCACTCCACGACAGTCTACAGGGTATACTCAATTCCTCCTTGTATATGATACTGATGCATTCATTCCTTCTGAATATCATCATCCAGTTCGTGATCACGAGCTAACTGATAAGGAAAATAAGCTCGAATTGGCTTGCAACCTCAATAAGATAGATGAGACTAGGGAACGCGCTATCGCTAACCTAGGTCGATATCATCATATGCTTGCGAGGCCTTACAATAACCAAGTCAGGAGCTGTACTTTCCAAATTATAGATCTCATCCTACAAGAAATCCCTCAACATCGCAAAGAGTCTTAGGCTAGAAAATTAGCCGACAATTGGAAGGATCCATTCATTATTACAGGTCTCTCAGGCCTGGGATCATACTATCTCAAGACAAAAGAGGGAGTCCCCATTTCAAATCCTTGGAACACTAGACGACTGAAACGATACACTATCGCTAGTCATCTTACTACTCCATTTCAATGTTTCGCTGCTTGTTTTCAATTCCAAAAGTGAGATTCTTACCTCCATCCAATGTAAATTCTGAACTTATCAATGAAAGTTTTTTCTGCATAATGCCATTCACTTCATAAAGTAGTCGTTCACATTCTAAAGATTCAAGCATAGATAATGCTAGCTTGCAATCACCATTTCCCAAGTTCAATCAAGGAACTTGATTGGCTTCTTTTTCTACATATCTGCGAGGGTGGCAAGTGTAAAAAATTATTCCACTTCAAAGAACCAAACAAGAGATAAGACAAAGGTAATACTAGTCTTCATCTTTTACAACTTGTTTGGTCCACTTCAGTAGGCTGAATCGAGGATAACACTTGGTTCAGCTAAATCTATACATATCTGCGAGGGTGGCAAGTGTGAAAACTTGTTCCACTTCAAAGAGCCAAACAAGAGATAAGACAAAGGTAATACTAGTCTTTATCTTTTACAACTTGTTTGGTCCACATCAGTAGGTTGGATCAAGGATAACACTTGGTTCAGCAGAACCTCTACAGCTCTGCGATTGTGGAAAGTGTAAAAACTCATCTCACATCAAAGACACAATCAGACATAAGATAAGGCAAAGGTCATACTAGCTTTTATCTCTTTAAATATGTCTGCGTCATTTTTATAAGCTTAGATCAAGGATAACACTTGGTCTAGCTACCCCTCTACATTTCAGCGATTAAAATGAATATAAAAAAAATTATATCAAGAATCCCACCCGACACAAGATAAGGCAATGGTCGTACTAGCTTTCATCAAATTTAATGTGTCTACGACAAATTCTATTTATTTTTAGGTCAAGGTCATATTACAGGAGATTCTTTTCTACTGAGGGAGCGTCAACAATGCTTTCCCCCACATCATTAAGAGGTCTCTCTTCTAACTCGTGGGCCACAGCAGCTCTACCTCATTCTATTAAGTCAGAAGTTTGAGAACCCAGATGGTTCTCCATAGCACCCAGACAGTTTCCTCAATCTATCTATGCTCCGCATGTGCACCCCTGGTTTGACAGAGTTTTGAGCTAGGTATCTCGTTCTGACTCAAATTTTTTAACTTCTTCTACAAAATAGGCAACAATCACCTTTAACAAGTCAGATCGAGCCACATCAGGTGCTACCGCTTTTGCAAATCTAGCCTTCAACCTCTTGAGGCGTAGCTTTAAACTAGCACAAGTATCCTTCCATGAAATTATTTCTGCATCAACCCTTTCATGATAGACCGTATCTTTTTCCAGCTTGTAAATATACTTCGCTGACTCCGCCAAGTTCATGGCTTGTAATTCTACTACCCGAGCACGAAGTACCCTAAGTTTCACATTCAACTCTTCCCTAACAGGCAGATCTTTTAATAATTCTTCTTTCCTCTTCAATAGAAATTCCTTTGCTTTGATCTACCCTTCCAGAACTTTCGACCTGAAAAGGGCAGCATCCAACTTATGCTGGCATTACCCCAAATTCACATTTCCCTTCAGGACATGCCCCTGAATTCGAGATACATCACTTTCTAGCTCACTAATACGACCAGAAAGACTAACAACGTCCCATTAAACTAGAGGAGCCTTAACCACAGTTCTACTTTCCCCAAAATGCTCACTAGCCTCTGCTTTCTTAACGCGAGCAATGGCTTGATCCCATTCGGCTTTAAGTTGAGCAACTCTCTCGTTTAAATCATTGCACCTGTGCTGCATTCCTCAGAATTCCATATCCTTGGCGGGGAGGGCTGTTTGCAAATATTCAGCTGCGGCCTCCGACGATGATAGATTTTCTCGAGCTACCCTCAGCTCACCATCCTTTATAATGAATTTATGTCTCATTCGCTCCAGATCAATCCAGCATCTATGGAGATCAGATCGACATAGTTCCTCAGTTCGTTCCAACACCTGAATACGGTATTGAGCCATATCGGCCTGCTTACCCTTCACAGCTAACGCATCAACCTGATGTTGAAGATTCTTGGCACACTCTATTGCCTCAGATAAATCTTTTAATCCCTTCTTAATCTTAGAATCATTATCTTTGCCCTGACGAGTCAGGATGGAGACGGCCTGATTCAACTTCTCCAGTCTAAAATATGTTTTTACGTATTGATCCTCTCTATTCTCATTCGCCTCCTTCATCCTATCGATCTGCTCCGTAAATTCCCGATTGCACTTGAGTGCGTGGACCTCACGTGCGCGAGATGCATCCAATTCGATCTAGGACATATAACAAGATTTAGTACAATTCGATTCAAAAAGTATAATTCCTGCATATACGTACTACATTTTAAAGAGACTGTGTGATTTCTAGACATCAACTTCTAAGTACTTTTTAGCTAGAAGTTTGGATCCCTTTCTCGAACGAACCCTACATGAATCTTCTTGCAGTGTACAAGGTACACATTTTCAATGTCTTATTCTGTATTAATAACGCTAGATTTTTGCTATACATTTCTATCCTATTTACTTATGCTAACTTTGGTATAACATGAAATTCGAACAACCTATTCCAATCTAACCTGCAACTTCGCTCGCATAGACAGTAGGGCTTTTGAGGTCTCTCTTTCCCTGGCAAGTCCTGATTCTAGGTCATTTATCTTGAGACTCATATCCCTAGCTACCTACAATAGATTTATAAACAGAGTCAACATACAAAAGTTTCTTCCCCTCGCGGAAGTCATACAACTTACAAATACTTGTACAAAATAAATGTCTACCCTACCTTTTCACTACCACCTTGGTTATCAAGTACCATTTGAGGGGAGATACCATCCAGCACTTATGCTTCCTCCTCTTCTTCCTCAACGTAGGTGTAAGCCTTAATGGCATCCACCTCCTCCTGAGAGTAGCCCTTAAGCATCAAGTGACGACCTAGTCTATCACGCTCCTCAGCCATCTCGTCTAAATTGGCCTTTGCCTCGACCTATAACTGGCCGATCGCCACAGCGTGAGCGGCCTTCAGCTGCCAGACTTCTTTCAGGGCTTCCGTCTTGGCTCGAACCAAGTTTTTCTCCAGCTCGCTCTTCGCCTTCTTTAGTTCGGACTCCTGCTCATCTATACCGATCCAAATCCCCTTGACAAGACGAGCAACCTGCAAAAATTATCTCAACCTCAATTATTAGCTCAAAATATATTAAATATTTCAATCTGATAATATAAACTTACCATCTGGCCCCTATCCTCGACCTCTTTGAGGTCATCCATTAAAGCAGATCGCCCATCAACAACTATCTCTCCTGAGTCCCCCAAAGACTCAAACCTCCTCCTCTTCCCTTGTGTGACCCCACCACTTATAGTGGTACCAGAGGCTGGCAAAACCTATTTTATCTATCTCTTAAGAAACTTTTAAGCTATTTTTCACGTCGTAAGGTTCGGTTGAACTGAACTGCCTGACCCAAGAGTCTTAGCTTGAACCTCCTCTCTACTTGTTTGCCTTTTTCCTTTATCGATACCTGTCATCGACCAAGTAGACTGAGCCTTTATAACCTTTTTTGACCTACTTTCAACTCTTTTCTTTCTACTTAGGCCGAGTTTTCCCAAGACAAGTTCGAGTTCAATCTCCTCCTCCACAACTTCGTCCAACAAAGACTCTCCCCTTTCTACTGTAGACTTTACACCTACAATAACACATTTTACTATCAACTACACTTGTCAAAGAAACATAATAATAAGTCTATTTATGCATGTTTATACTTAGTTTGCTTTACAGATCTAAATCGAAGGTCCAAAAGTTTTTCGTCATCTCTTTGAAGGCAATTACCCTTCACCCATATGATGTTGTCATTCCAAGTTCGGCCTGCTAAATTCAGATCGAAAAATCAACGTCGAGTAACACTCGCACAGAAATACGACCCCTCACTGGCCTCCAAATTCTTCACCCCATAAAACTGTGGAACGTTCTCAGGGGTTATCCTCCTCACTTATTTCTCCCTTTCCCACCTATCATTCAGATGGTCACATATAGTTATGACCTCCTACATGTTCCCATTCATTTGAACAGGACATGCCCCAATTGCATTCATTACCCCCTTTGCCAAATTGGTAAGGGGGAGGATCAACCCATACTCTAATTGAGATAAGTAACACAAAAAACCCTCCAAGAGGTCACTTCGGACATCTCCATCTAAATACTCTAACGAGATCGATTCATTTATACCCCTATCTCATTTTTCTGTTTCCAAATCTGCCAAAAGATAAAAATATTTTTTCCCCTCCACTACCGTACAACCCCTAAACTACCTACCGGCAAACTCTACACATTTACCCCACTTCCCTCCTATAGCCCCCTTGGTTTTACAAAATTCTCTGAAGGCATCAGAACCTATAGGATAAGACACTAACTGAACCTGGAGGATAATCCTCCTTCCCCTTCGCAATTAAACTCATTCATCCTACCAGAGGTCAAAACCTCATTAACAGACGACCTACCCATCCTAAAAACATATTCTACAAGACTATTTCGACCAAAAAAGATGCCTCTCAAGCTCAACCTACATACAGGTTAAGGTATTTATCATTCTTCCATCTATGTAAATGTATATATATATATATATATATATATATTTAACATATATCTTCGATCAGTCATTCACGTATAACACATATCTTTAAACTATAGAAAATCAAAGTATATTGCATATATCTCTGCTAACCTTCAGTATCCGGATGAGAATCGGCAGTAGAATCAAACTTTCCCCTCACAATGCTGTTGTATTCCCACCTACGAGATCCCAAACCTTTTGCCCTCTTTAACCGTTTATCAGCTTCAGATAACACTTGATTGATTCCCATGATTTTTTGCCTTTCTCACTGAGTACTCTCCAAGTTTTTTGTAATAAAATAATTATTTGGAGAAGAAGAATACGGCTGGCATTTATGGCTCCTCGTACGAATCGTGGCGTCCTTTCCACTCTCCATGTCAGACGCCTTGTACCTTTTCGATAAAATCACCTTTCCATCATTACAACTCCCCTCCTTATTTAACATATTTTTTCCCCTTTTTCCATATCTTTTCTTGACCTCCCCTCACTCATGATAAATCGCACTGTGAGATGTCAGAGCATTATTTCCTTTTTTCTATAAAACAAAACTAAATGCTTCTGTATTCACATATTTTTGTTTCACAGTCCTTGTTTATCATATTTATAGTGATTGACGTCATTTTCAAAATTGTACAAATATTCAAATTTATTCAAAATGTTTCCTGAACAGTATCAAAATAGATTCACCCCTATTAAGGATCCAATTGACTTATATTATTTCTGTTACATTCCAGCATTTATTTTATTCATAAGAACGTACTCTGCACAATATTCATCACAACCTTGGCAAACTTAAGCAACCAACAGCTAATCACATCATTCGCCGAACCTCATATCTTTAAAATCGATCTTCACTTCAGCTATCAAACCCACCAACCTTTCTCGTTTTACTGAATCCCTCATGAATACACAAAAGAATAACTCATAAAAGTAACGGGCATACTCAAGTTCTCTACTTCAGGTATCTAACCCTTCGAGTTGACATGCCCTCATTGGTAACTTAACATCGTAACCAAGCGAGCCGAAAATTCTCTCCCACGCTTCAGTAGTTTTTATAGCCAATCGATCTTCTACAGCATGACGAATCCTCTGAGATCAAGTCCGCACCATCCTAACCTTCCCCCAAATTTTTGCAGGTCATGCATTCAGCATTTCTAAGATTTCTCAATCACTTCCTCCTTTCACTTAGTTTTTACCTAGTATCACGTAACAAAAACCCAAAATCATGGACCCACTCATTATGAATTATCCCCTCACTAATACACGCAATGGTCTATCGACCTGAGAAAGACCAAATTTACATCTTTCCTGCAATTTCTACCACAAATCATTTATATCAGCACGAAGTTCTCAGCTCGCATTCACATCAGTTCGAATACTATTACAGCATTGTTTCATCATTTATCATAAATTCTTCTACTAACATAAGACACAAGTCAGTTTGATATAAAGAAGTTATTCTATACACAGTTTAATTAATATTAACTTTTATTCATGTCAAAAGATGTTACATACGATTTACAGATAACAAGTTTTCACACAGGAATACAACAGAATGTTATCCATCCAACACCAGATTCTAGGTACTTTACAGATAGCAAGTTTTCCCTATTTGTTAAAAGCTACAGGTCATACAGGCACGGCGAGGTGTCATGCTTTCCAGTTCTTCTTCTTTCAGTGATTTTTCACCCTGATACAAAGAAGACATTGCAACAAACAAAGACCTTCCCTTACATGGCTCGGTTGAAGCCCAGTCGAACTCCAAGTAAAATTTATGCAAGTAGTAGACTTAGTGTTGGCACCCACAAAACAAGATGAAGGGTCTTCTAAGTGCAAAACCACGATGGAAATGCTTCAGCAAAATCCCCCTTCTCAGTCCCCTCCTCCACTGCCACCACCACCTCTTCAATAACCACCACCACCGATGAGTTAGTAGAGATAAAGAGGGCCCAACATTAGAATCAGTGGCACCACAAGAAATTAGCATATCTGCCCAGCAAATATACCTTTCCCTACATATGAACCCCTAACACTGTCTTCCGCAAGGGTGCAAAAATAGGCCCAACGTTCCTCGCCCATTGCGACGAAGACATGAAATCCTCACTTATAGTAGAAATCTTCCTCAGCTTCAACCGCTTCCTCTCCCGATAAGCCTTGGTACGTCGAAGGAACAAGGGCGGGGATCACTATTTCCAAGGAATGATCACTAAAGTACTTCAGCTTCAACCTCTGCATTTCAGACGCAATCCCCTCTTCAAGAACCATACTCTGAGTTTTCACCATCTCAGATAAGGTTACGCATGCAAGAATTGTTTCAAAGGATTGATCAAGGTACTCTTTATATAACCCTAACTTTATTGTGCAGGTACATTTTCTCAAGCGTCATCATTTATTGCGGACACAACTATTTAAACGCAATCGTTACATACATTTGCATCATCATTTAATACCCATCACTTCCCAATATCACGTAACTTCCACCCAGCCAAACGCCATCATTGCTCCGCTTCGAATTTACAACTTTTACATATCCTTTCTCAAACAAAGCCACTCATGACTTCAGTTGTGAGGAGACGATTGTAGGGACTTATCCCTCGAGCTCATTCATAATCGAGTTCACACAGCTCGAATTACCTCAAATTACCTCCATCTCAGGCTCACACAATCTCAGCACCTAACACTCCAGTCAAACATTCCAAATAGCCCCATGACCTACTCAAGAACATGGGTTGAGCTAAACCTGGAAAATGTTATTTAGTCAAAGACACTTGTCTCCCACGAACTCATTAGTTATACAGTAAACCGTCACTAACCACATTATTCGAAAGACGTGCTCCAGCACGACGAAGAGTTGTGGAAAACACCAATATAAAGGAAAAGTTCTAGAAGAGACAAGGACCAGAAAAATTACTCAAAACTTCTTATTTTCAAGATCAAAAATATTTTTATATTCTAGAGATCATTTGTAATAAAGATACCTTTACAAAAATCCTCCATACGAGGTCGGGGTTTTTTTACCTATTCAAAGGTTTTCCATGCTAAAAATACCTGTTTGCATTTTTAACTTTCTAGTAGAGTTTTGTTACAGGTTCATTTGGTGTGATAGTTAATTCCTAATCTTATCGAACTACGGAATTTGGCCATTACAGGACATTTTGATCTATCATCTTAGAATGGTATTCCACTAACCTAATATTCTTAGGAATACCACTTTGCTTTAAAACTCAAAATTTCACTAGTTTCAGGGCCCTCACCATAACACACCCCTTCTTCCCCCTCAACATCTTCCACCCCATTATCACTACCTTCTCGATCATTTGCATGCGGCTCGTGATCTACGTCTATCTCGGTCCCCTCCTCGTCAGATACTTTTACCAGCCTGGGTGTCACCTTACACTGATCGATACCTGCCACATTCGCGCTACTCGAACCAACCGTATACCTCCTGCCCAACTTTTGGATACATGTTATTACATCAATTAGGAGTAGTTTTACATTTACAAGGTTGGCAAAGATTCCTTCTTTATCATTGTTTTGAATAGGTTCAGCCATTTTAATGAACCTGAAAATCAGATTCCCTTTTTTAAGTTGGTATACTATCACATATGATACATTATATAACTTCATATACTAGTATCAATATTGTTGTTGAGTTTAATCTCCAACCCATCATTCTTTTTATTACTATCTGATTCACACATTACCATATTTAGTTATCGATACAGGATTTATTTGATATTTTTACTAAGTCCTAATAGCGACAACTATCTATTTATCCCTAAATTTTCTAATCAAAATATACGGCCCCTAGCTTCCCGAAGACACTTCCGCAGTACCAAATTTCCCACGAAAGCAAACCGAGTTTAAAATTTTGGAATTTATGCACTCTTAGGCGTGAAATCCGGTCATTTATCAAGAAATTTGGCACTTTAACTGCCTAAATATCATCCAATATCCCTATCACGACATACGAACCCAGAGTTGCACCGTAATCACAGCGATGACCAAAACTCAATCTCTCCCCACATCATCATTCCTTACCTCCAACCCCTCTTTCCAATACATTCCTTAATCACTATCAACACCATTCCACCGTCCATCACACAACCATATAATCCATATCACAAAAAAATTGACAAAAACCCTAACAAATCAATTACTTCTAACACATATATTAAAAAAATAATTACTTCTTACATTATATCCACCATGTTCATATCTACAAAGGGTTTCTACTGAATCGCATGATATTCAACAAACATTCAAGTACAATAAAATTTTCAAATACAGTCACTAACCTTGGAATCGCACTGCTTTTGTATCCCTTTACTTTACAGGTTTTGCTCTCTTAATCAATACACTAATCTCCTTGTTCCCAATGGTTGACAATGACAGAAAAGATGAGCACAAAGAGTTTGTACTTAAACAAAAAAATTCATAATCAGTGGTGTGTGAACAGTCGCCAACCGTGAGGCTATTTATAGGCCCCACGCGACTGTTGAAGTACTCAAGAGTAATGCCTTGATCGCCTCTTCTCAAAGTCTTTGACCCTTCGCCTCCTGAATCCCAACAAGCCCAGTCATTGCTGCTCCAACCCCTCCATATCTTCCTTTAACTCCTTTAATATATACATCCTCGCCAACGTAACTCTTATGTTATAAAACAAAGATTAAACATCCGATTACTTGTACCTCAAGACATCACCTATAGGAGAACACCTAACCATTTTTCTACATAACCCTTCACACATCTTTCCTTATTTATTCCTCTCCTATATTCTCAGGCCAGTTGTAACCATAATTCAAATTCAAATCTTATTCGACAAAACAACTACCCAAACATCGAGATATCATAAACTTCACATACCCAATATCAAAATTTTATGTAAATCACAATTCACCTATTTACCATATCACATCATATTCGAGGAAATACTTGAAATATACATTATTATACTTCGAGAACATTTTGGAATTTTTGAAATTGACAACAAAATCTCACAAAAAATCAACTCATTTATTTTATGTCAAACCAACACAGTACAAATTTGTTCATTTATTACAAGACAGAAAACCATGAGTCCACTATTCAACCACTTTAATCGGCAACAACATCTTCCTTCTTCATCAGCGCCTTGGCTCGAGCCCTTATCCTACCAACCCGTTCTGGGCGACTCAACGACTGTAATTGGCAGTATAATGAGTACTCCTCTTCTGTCTCCTTCACCTCTACATCATTCATATCTTTGTAATTGGGCTTTACTGGCACCAACGGCTACCCATTTACACAGCCCTTGTCAAAATACCACTCTAGTAATTCCAATACTTGAAGTACACGCGCTTGGAAAGCTCTTCCTTACGCAATTACGCCCTCGTTTTAACCATCTTCTCAAAAACCAAATGACTTCATCAAATAACACCAAAGGTATTTATATGAACAACCCAAAATGTCATAACTACCAAAGGTCAAAGATAGCATTCACTTTACATTAGAACATTGGCAACCCAATCAATTTAACCTCCCAGGGAACCATTTGCGGGCCTCACCAGTCAACAAACTTCACTTCGATAACCTATTACCTCGATATAGTAAACTCGATATTTTCTTACAATTCGAAACAACTATCTCGACATCAATATGACTCGACAGATTATCTTCGGATAATAGTCTTCCATATCATTCGAGATAATAAGATATTTCATCGATACAAATTCACAAAAAACATTTTATTCCATAAGATAATTGTTGCATTTTACATTCGACAATCTTTACTTCGATTACATTATAGCTCATACTACAAGTTACTTTACATCCGGAGTGTACCATATCCTCCGGCGAAGGAAAAATGGCCACACCCTCTTCCTCTATAACCACCACCATCTCACAACCCAAGGTGATTACAGAGATGACAGCACCTGAAGAAGCCACTACAGGTAGCCCTGCCTCCTAAAGCATTTTTTTCCTCTACATGGGCAAAGGCTAATTCTTAAAGACACTCGAAGCGCTCCGAGGCCATCAATAACACAAAATAAAGCTAGCACTGAAAGAAACACTGTACTACGGCGATCTCCGCCTCCAGCTCTGTCATTTCTACAAATCTCAGCTCTACCGGCTTCGGATAATAAGAAAACAATGTCAACTGACCAAAGTAAAACTCCTCCAACTACTTGTCCTCCAACTACTCGTACTTGACGTTCACACGCTCCAAAAACCCATTGTGCAGCGCCTGAATAACCATTCCCTCCAATGGCCTACTTTTCTTTCACAAACTGCCAGACAACCATTCCTTCCTTCTCAATCTATTTATAGCCTCACCTTCATCTTCATAGATTATAATAGTCTAACAACATACCATAAATGCACCTAGGGAAAATACGTGACCAGATTCATTTAACTTTCACCTCGAAAATGATATAACACAGACTTCTACAGTATTCGATAACCTGTTCACATTCTGATGTTCTTCTCGATGCAACAACAAGTAATTGTGTCGAGAATGGGGCGATGGTAGTAACATATTTACCAAATTCGACAAAGAGAAGCTAACGGAACTTAGTCGAAGACAGTCCATCATTCGAGAAGATGTCACATCTATATCCACAGTTCTTGAACTACTAAAATAATCGTTATACTTGGTCAAATAGGGCCATTACAGGGAGATCCGCAAAGTTCGCCCACTACCCACAAAAATAGGAAATTGTTTTATTTTTGTAACTGCTTATATCTACTATAAATACAGGCAGATAATCTGTTAACCAGATCTGTAACTCAGTTAATCATACATTCTTACATCCTTATCAACCAGCAACTGCAATAACTAGAGAATTATTGGATTTTACACCAAAACCCACCTCGAGGTCATTGTTTTTCTCAGACTTTACTAAGTTTTTACGTAAAATCATATATGCTTAAAGTTATAATTGTATAATCCTTACTAAAGTATTTCTGAAGATTATCCTCCCAGAAAACATGTTATTATAATATTAATACTATACATGTGGTGATGATCCCGAAGAATACATTAAAGGCGCGGCCCAGTAATTTTTGCCCGATCAGCTTGTGTAATGTGACTTATAAGATTATCTCCAAGATTCTCTCTACCCACCTTAAACTTCTTCTGATGAAAATTATTTCCTCGTTCCAGGGGGCGTTCATCAGTGGGCGCCAAATCTTTGATAATGTGCTAGTGGCGCATGAACTCATTCATACAATAAAGAGGAAGAAAGGTCATTCTAGCATGATAGAAGTAAAACTAGATATGTTTAAAGCCTATGACCGGATTGAATAGAGTACGCTGATCTAAACCATGGCAACACTGGATTTTGATTTAAATTGGTGTCACTAGATTAAATAATATATTTCAGCGGTTCGCTATTCTGTTCTCCTCAATGGGTCCTCCCATGGGTTTCTCACCCCCACCTTGAATAGAGTACACTGATCCAAACCATGGTGATACTAGATTTTGATTCGAAATGGTGTCACTGAATTAAACAGTGTATTTCTACGATTCGTTATTTTGTTATCCTCAATGGGTCCTCCCATGGGTTTCTCACCCCCACCAGGGGCCTCCTGCAGGGGGACCCTCTCTCCCTCATTTTCTTTATTATCCTAATGGAAGGTCTCTCTATAGCACTACAGGTGAAGGAGTTAGTGTATAAGATTCATGGTATTAAAGCATCTCAAAGAGCACCCCTCGTCTCCTATTTGTTATTTGTTAACGACTTTTTCTTTTTGGACGTGCCGACCTGGATGAAGCTCATGAGATGAAAACTATTCTCAACAAATTTTGTGTCGCGACTTGTCAACAACTCAATCTGGCCAAATCAGACATTTTCTTTAGTAATAACCTTCCCCGTCGTCTCGGTCTCCTCATTGCTCAGCTCCTCAAAGTCAAGGTCATACAGCCTGATGTGCGGTACCTTGGGACTAATCTATTTCTTAACCCTCTAAAGTTACTTTCCAATGTATTGAAGAGAGGATTTCTAATCCTTTGCAGTCCTGGCGGGGAAAACTCTTTTCCCAGGCCGGTCATACTGTCCTTATTAAATCTGTCACTTTGGCGATCCCGGCGTATCAGATATCCTATTTTGCCCTACCCCAATCAACTTGTAATACCTTTAATGGTCTTCAACGTGACTTCAGGTGGGGTAAACGGGAGGATAAGGGGAAACTTTTGTATCTAAAAAAATAGGGAGGTTTGTTGGCCAAAACGGTAAGGGGGCCTGGGCATTCACAAGGCGGGGGCTACGAACAAAGCCTACTTGTCCAAACTAGTATGGTACCTTCATCATAACCCTAATGATTTGTGGGGTTAGGTCCTAAAAGCTAAATACTCCCCTAATTGTGGCACCCTCCAAGCCAGGAAGAAAATGGATGCCTCTTGGACGTAACGTTGTGTCTAGTCCGCTATCAGTACAGTTCAGGCCAACTCCTATTAGCAAGTTCACTCTGGAAACCTTATTAATTTCAGGCACGATAATTGGCACACCTCGGCCATAGGGAGAAAGCCGACCTCACGATTTACTGCCTCAACTGGTGAGTCACTTTATTGACCCTCTCCAACACTCTTGGCGACTTGGAGAACTTTACCAGTGGTGTGATGATGACTGGGTTGACCTTATCTCCCACATTTTCTTTCTCCGTATGGGTGGTATTTATGAACTTAAGTGGGGACCATCCAAAGATAGAAAATTTTCTATTAAATTGTCTTATCGTGTACTTACGTCGGACTCCCTTATGGAGGTTCTAGAGTGGCCCCCACACCTATTGCTCAAACTCTTACATAATAAAGCCACCCCCAGAACATAGATGTTTGCATGGAAATACCTCTGGGATATGGTCCCGTGTAGAGCCAAGTTGGCAGGCCGATTGGCCCTTTCTGATTCCTCATGCCCTTTGAATGAGGCCCCCTCGGAAACCCTACACCATTTTCTCATTGGCTATCCTTTTACGAAGGCGGTTTGGTTTAGCACGGCCTTCGAGGGTTTATTCCATTACTTTTCCAATCTCTCTGTTCAGGAATTTATCTCCAAGTGGATCTCGCCTCCCCCAAACTGGCCTGTTGATCAAGATCTTTGGACCCTTGTGACCTTTTCCCTCTCCTGAATGACTTGGAAGGCGCGCTATGACCTCGTTTTTAATAATAAAATTCAAATCCCTTTATGCATTTTTGTTGCCATTAATTAAATGATTTTTAGTGCACCGACCAACTGCTTTGAACGGTCTTCTATCAAGGTCCTTTGGAGTTTCCCATTCATTAGATGGGAAAAAATTAACGCTGATGCCTCTTTGAGTAAAGATAAATTATTCAATAGTCTTGGTTTAATCATCCGGGGTAATCCTAATGCTTTTGGTGCAGCCCGAGTATCTATCTGTAGATTTGTGTCTACTGAAGAGGGCGAAGCGTTAGCAGTATTGGAAGGCATTCTCTAGGCCATGCAACGAGGTGTATAGCAAGTAAACATTAAAACTAATGTTGAAGTGATCAGTTCATTTTGTGGAAATGGTTATACAAATGTGTCTTGGACTACCAAAGAAATCCCTCAGGATTGTCTGGCACTGTTCTGTTATTTTGTCGATATATGTATTACTTATGCTCCATGTAGTGCGAATTCAGTTGCCCATGCGATCGCCACTAGGCCCATGGGTAACAATTTTTGTATGAATTAGTGTAGTTCTCTCCCCGGCCAGCTCCAGGCTGCCCTCACGGGAGATAGAACCACTTTTATAAAGCCCTTTGATTAAGATATATATGGTTTACCAATCCAAAAAAAAAAGCAAGTGGAGAGGAACGAGTGTTTGTTGAGAGTTGAGACCAAGGGGAGAAACAAGAAATGAATTTATAAGTTCGGATTTGCTGAGTACTAATTTGGATGGGGAGTTGAGGACCCAGCAGGATATTGACATATGGCAAATCGTATGAGATCTTTCAGCCCAAATTTTAACTTTGTTAGAGCATCTCCAGCAGTAAAAAATTTGGGTTTGGGCTGAGTTGGGTTTGTCAAACCAAACCCAAACTCATACCCAAACGCCTTCCAACAGTCCCTAAATGAGCGTGAGTTGGTTGAAGTGGCTTTGTCAAAATTCAACTGAATATGAGCTCCTCACACTCAAGAAAATAAGTTTGGCATACCTTTAATTATCACGCAATGTTTTAATTCCCGCCCAGAAAATCCAGGCAGTAATCAGAACACCGCGCGGTATTTAAAAGTCATTTTATCTATTATGGTTAGCTGAGCTCTCTCCTGGCTACTTCTTTACTCCTCTAACCCAGTTTAAGTGATCCAGGAGGATTTGAGCATTTTTAAAAAAAACTAAAGTTTATTCGAACAGACTTTCAATCTGTTCGAATACACCCCTTTTGTATTTGAATAGACTTCTCTTTCAATTCGAATAAATAGGTGTCTGAGTAATCTATTTGAATAGACTTTTAGTCTGTTCGAATACACTTTTATTTCTATTCGAATAAACACATGTCTGAGTATTATGATCGAATACACTTCTTTCTGTTCGAATAGAGGCTTGTTATGTTCGAATAGAGGTACGATTTAGCCAATTGTTCTAGGCATTTAAGGGCATAATTGTCCTTTTTTGTAACTAGGAACTTGTAACCCTCATAAAGGGGCAAGGCTAAAAAAGATTAGATTAAGTTAGGTCGATCAAAGTTCAAAGAGAGAAGCTCAGAGCTTGAGAAGAATTTAATTGTAATTAACTTATTTGAGCAATTGAAACTCTAAAAAGGATTTTTTCCACCAATTTGTGTCTTCTTTGTACTAATTCTTCTAATTAGGGTTTCTTAATTCATATTGTGGATTAAGTGGTATTAATTTTTTAGTAACGATTCTTAGGGTGATTGTTGTTTATGGTCTCTACAGGTGACCGTCTTAAGCAAACAAAGGAAAAGTTAGTGAGTCCATTGAAAATTTACCAGAAAGCTAACTCGAAGAAATAAGACAATTTGGAGATAGGCAATTCTTAAGATTGACTCACAACTTTGGAAATGAAAGTTTTTAACCAAACTACAACTCTAGGGGAGTTGGTAGAACAATTGCGTCTCACGATCCTCGCGAAGGCTTCTGCTTTGGTAAAATGGCAAGGTCACTCGAAGAAGAAAGGGGTTACGGAGGAGCATAGAGATAAGGGTACTGAGGAGATCGATAGTGATTCTAGTAATGTCGAATCCGTCAAGGAGCGCTCAGGTATTGGTAAATCAATTAATCCTATGCGTAATCTTCTTATCAACTTTAAGACTAAAATTCTTGTATTCAATAGTTTAATCGATGGCGAGAAGTTGGATAATTGGCTAAATAGGTTAGAGACCTATTTTTTGTTTATGAATATTCCAATGCTCAGAAAATTTGCTTCTCCACATTAAAATTTGTAAGTCATTCACTCACGTAGTGGAAATCCTATCAAAACGTCACCAAGTAGGAACTTTGAGTTAGAAGGAGTTCAAGGTGTTAGTGAGGAAGCAATTTTATCTAATTGAGTATGAACAAGAGTGATGGTACAAGTGACAAAATTTGTGCCAAAAGTTTGGGCAATCCGTACAACAATCCACTGCAGAGTTTCATAACCAAGTATTGGTTTCGGACATTGATGTTGATGAGTATGAAGTGTCATGAAATATGCAGGGGGTATGTCAGATTCCATTTGAAGAGAGTTAAAGCTCTTTACTGTGGAAAATATCAAAGATGCTATCGTTAAAGAAATTGTTATTGAAGGTAAATACTTGAAGAATGACAAGAATGACGACAAGAGCAAGTCAGGGTACAAGTTTGGTTGGAAATATGAGAATAAAGGGGATTCCAAAGGATAGGTGTCTTCATCCAAGGGGAATTACTGTAATCATAGTAAGGCAAATGGGCACATTTCAGATAAATGTTGGAAACTTCACCCGGAGCTTCTGTCGAATGAGGAGAGGAGCAAGAAAGAGAAACGTGTACTAGCCAAAGCGATTATGGATCTTCCCAATTTAGATAAACCAAATCCTAAGCTTACTCTAATATTTAAGCAACCTATAGCTATCGATGAGGTGAGTCAGGAAGAATTTTTTCATACCAGCATTCAAGCAGAGCTTAGCTGAGGCCGTCATTAATCTGGGTAGTCAGAAGAATTTGATTTCTAAGGCGGTGGTGAAGAAGATGGGTTTGGCTACTGTGGCTCATCCTAAGCCGTATGGTTTGGATTGGTTTTAAAAATATGCAGAATTAAAGATCACTAAGCACTGTACATTCAAGTTTGTGATTACTGAGAAATTTATTTACAAAGTGGCATGTGAGGTGGCTCCGTTGGACGTGTATCAAGTCATCCTAGGTAGCCCTTATCTTTGGGACTGAGATATAATCATTTACTGTCGAGCTCGTAAATATCATCTTGTGAAGGAGGGGAAGGAGTTTCATATCAATGCGTGCAAGGAACATATCACTACTAATAATTTAGTAACGGTGACTCTGGCAAAGAGGTTGGTTAATGCGAGCGACAAGTTTGTTTTGGTTCATCGGCTAAGGTGTTATTGACTTTGGTCATGTCTCCAAAGCAACAAACTGATATGGAGAAGTGGCAAGAGGAGTATGAAGACTTACTTTTGGGCATAGAAGGGATGCCACGTAAGAGGGATGTAGAACATGATATCACATTCGTAAATGGTGAGCTACTACCCAATATTGGGTTATATCAAACTTCTATCATAGAGTCTGATGAAATCATTAAACGGGTATAAGAGCTCCTAGAGTAAGGGGTTATTAATCCAAGTTTCTCACCTTATGGTTCACCGATGTTATTGGTGCCGAAGAAGGATGGGTCATAGAGAATGTGTATGGATTATTGGGCACTGAACAAGATTACTGCAAAGAATCTTTATCCGCTTCCACGAATTGATGAGCTTTTAGATGAGTTATAGAAGGCTCAGTTTTTCACCAAGTTGGATCTTAAGTTGGGTTACCATCAAGTTAGAATCTGGGAATAAGATACTTGGAAGACAGCGTTCAAGACTAAACAGAGCCTATTTAAGTGGTTGGTGATGCCTTTTGGGCTATGCAATGCTCTAGCGATATTTATGCAGTTAATGAATGAGGTACTTCGTACTTTTATTGATCATTTTGTGATTGCGTATTTGGATGACATCTTAATATATATTTAAACATGGGAGGAGCACCTTCTGCATTTACGTAAAGTGTTGGGAGTTTTGTGATCATAACAACTCTTTTTAAATGGGAAGAAGTGCAAGTTTGGGAAGAAGGAGTTGGTATACTTGGAGTTTATTGTTGGTGGCGGTGAGCTTCAAATCGATCCAGAGAAGGTCTTGGTCATTACTAATTGGCCTAGACCTCGTACAGTGATGGAAGCGATGAGTTTTATGGGTTCCTGTCAGCAGTTACAGAAGTTTATTCAGTATTTTTTACAAATAGCTGCACTGTTACATTCCTTGACAAAGACCGGGGTACAGCTTGTGTGGGAAGATCACCATGAGAAGACTTTTCTGTTACTGAAGCGAAAGATTACATATGCACCAGTGTTAGCGTTGCCTAATTTACAGTGGCCTTTTAGGGTCGAGACAGATGCGTTAGACTATGCATTAAGGATAACTCTTTTACAGGATGGGAAGCTGGCTACTTACCATTTTGAGATGTTTACAGGAGAAGTACGCAACTATCTGACCTACGATAAGGAATTCTACGCATTATATCAATCAGTAAAACATAAGCTGAATTACTTATTGGGGAAGGAGGTTATGGTACATTCCGATCATAAACCATTACAGTTCTTATCTATGCAATCCAAGCTACAGCTAGCTCGCCATATAAAGTGAATGTCGTACCTATAGTAGTTTACCTTGATGATCAAGTATAAAAAAGGAGTGGACAACAAAATAGTTGATATGTTATCTCGACTCCTATTACCAACTATTTCCGCTTTGTTGGTAGCTATGCAAATACAGCCTATTATTCCTTCTTAATACATTAAGGGGTATAGCGACGACAAGGAGCTCAGTATGCTTCCCGAGAAGTTGTTGTAAGGAAAGACATGCGATTATATATTAAAGGATGGTTTAATTTAGAGGGGCAGTCTACTATGTATTCATGAGGGTGGAGACCATTTGTATTGGATTCAAAAGGGGCACATTATTCCCGGGTGGCAGGTCATTTAGGGGTTGAGAAGACTCTTTTGAATTTATAGTATTATGTCTATTGGCTAAAGATGCAGGTGAATGTTGCTTGCATAGTTCGTGGCTCCGTACTTTGCAACATATTGAAGCCTTCCAATTGGAAGATAGGACTGTACTTACCATTGCCAGTTCTTAGCCGAGCTTTGGAAAGCATTTCGATAGATTTTATGGGTGGTTTACCCATGACCAAATGTAAGAATAACTATTTTTTGTGGTGGTGGATCGATTCAACAAGATGATTGTTCCTATTCTATGCTAGAAGATGGTCACCGAGGAAGGAGCAGCGCAATTATTTTTTAGACACGTCTTAAGGTATTTAGGGCTCCCTTATTCTATTATTTCTGATAATGATAGCCACTTTTTGGGCCATTTTTAGAGATCGCTGTGGGGGATGATGGATACTAAGTTTAAGAAAAATACAATTTTTCATCTGTAGACTGACGGGCAAATAGATGTAGTTAATCGCACTATGGTACATTTACTACGGGGATTCCATTCTAAGCATCCTAAGACTTGGAATGAGATTTTACCGTATCTTTAGTTTGTATTTAACCGACCGATTCATGGTTCCACTTTGAAGCCTCTTTTTAAAGTTTGTTTGGGGTACTTGCCTCAAAGCCTTTTCGATTTGGCTTTTAGTCTTGCCGACAAGACGGTATCAGGGAAGGAGGAAGAGGAACAAGTTAAAGCCCAATATTTTATTAAGAGGATAAGCAAGGTTTATGAGGTGGTTAAAGTATAATTGAAGAAAACTCAAGCGAAGTATAAGGCTCGACACGACATGCATCGGGTTGAGTGTACTTATTAAGAGGGCGATCTACTTTGGTTGTATTTGGGTTAGGAACGGCTAAAGGGGGAAGGTAAGAAGCTCAAACCTATTCATTATGGTCCATTTACGATACTCAAGAGGATTGGTGACAATGCATTCTAATTAGATTTACCACCTTTCATGAAGAAGCATTCGGTGATTAATATCGAGCATTAGAAGTTGTTTGAGCCCGTCTCTTTAGATGAAGACTCTATAATTGACACTCACCTACCATCAGTTGATGACCTATGGATAAAAAGAAAAGATCCATTGTAGGAAGATAGCATTCTAGAGAGCAAATTTCATGCTACAAGACAGTTTAGTATTGAGTCATTCCAAGTTGAGATATAAGGTCAACTACCTAGCAAGTCAAAGTGGTATAACAGGGAAATGGGCACAACCGCATTCTCACATCTATAGTTCTAGCTTAAGCAGGAGCCATGAACTACGAGGATCTGAGAATTTTTAGACTTTTTTTAAAGTTTATTTGAGCAAACTGAAAGTCTGTCCAAATACCTCCCTTTTGTATTTAAATAGACTTCTCTTTCAATTCAAATAAACATGCGTCTGAGTGTTATGTTCGAATAGACTTTTCGAATACACTTTTTTCTATTCGAATACACTTTTATTTATATTTGAATAAATACCTGTCTGAGTATTCTGTTCGAATAGACTTCTTTCTGTTCGAATAGAGGCTTGTTATGTTTAAATAAAGGCACAATTCAGCCTATTCATTTTTGCACTTAAGGGCATAATTGTCCTATTTTGTAACTAGGAACTTGTTACCCTCATAAAGGGGTTAGGCTAGGCAAGATTAGATCATATTAGATCAATCAAAGTTTAGAAATAGAAGCTTAAGGCTTGAAAGGAATTTAATTGTAATCAATTTATTTGAGCAATTGAAACTTTAAAAGGGATTTCTCCCATCAATTTGTGACTTCTTCACACTAATTTATTTAATTAAGGTTTCTCAATTTGTATTGTGGATTATTAAGAGAAGAGAACCTCTTTCTATTCTCAAAAGTCATCATCCCAAATGGTAAACTCTAGCACCAGCAGTAATAACTTAACACCGTCAACCCAATCCTCCTAAAACCCACCTTCAACACCATTCTCTTAACACCCATCATCACAATTTACTTTATACATCTACCATAAACAATCTCCATTCCAATCACATACCCCACTTCCATTTACCATGTCGCAAGGGGATACCTTCGGAGGACAGTATCAAAATCCATTTACACTCTCTCAACCATAGCCCCAGGCGTTTAGCCCATACTATCAACACTATCCGGTCACTCAACCTCAAAATTACTTTCAGAACTACCTATTCAATGGTGAATCTACCGAGTTAAATATAGGTTCCAACAATGCTCCAATACCTATTGACGTTACGACGGCCAGGAAAGAAAAAGGAAAAGAAAGAAGAAAAAAGTACCCACAAAACAAAGATAAAATGTGCAAGTCCAAGATGATGCTGAGTTTTTGGACGAGACGAATGATGCTGGACTTCATTGGACGGATGCAGACTTCACGTATCTCACAAGGACGTGGATAACGCCTTTTGTTTAGGCCACGGGTCACACAAAGGGCTTCACTTTCTATCAAAAACTTAACATTGCCTCAAAAAAAAACTCTGAGTGACCCACACGATGATCATGTGGGTCGAAAAAAACTCAGCGGTATCCCCTTAATGCACAATGTATGATATATAAGGGATAGTTGCCCAAGTACAATTTTGGCCTGAGAGCAGAAAAACTGATAATGATCGGGTATGTTCTAATTTGTTTTAACTCAATTTCGTTTATTTTTCTTGGATACACACGTTATTTATTTGTATTTTGTAATTTTGGGAATTGTAGAAAAATGATGCACATAAGATCTATCAAGGTATGAATTGCGGCAATGACTTCAAACACTATAAAGCGTATAAGATTTTTAGCATAAGAACTGCGATCGACCAACCTAAAGGATGATGGTTTGAACCATACATGGAATCTATCTAGAAATATAGCCTTGAGAATATTGTACAATTCTTCTCCAGGGAACTTGATCAGATCAAACAACCTATCGGCGGATCCCGACAACTCACCTACACCTCAATATGCTTACCAAAATTCTGAATTAGATGGTTCGTTGTATGAGGGTGGAGCGAGGCCTATCATCCAAAAACTTTTTAGAAAAAGTACTGCAAGAAACAAGGGCATTAATGAGATTATTGCATCCGATAAAAGTATGGCAACAATGCTGGAGGAGATAGAGCTGGAGAAGTGTCAAGTGAAGGAAGAAAAGGAAAGAAGAAGAGCGGAAGCTAGTCAACAATGGCAAGCCAAAATAGATTTAGAACAAGCAAGGGAAGATCGCAAAATCATGGATAAGGACCTGAGTAATCTTTATGGACATGTATTGTAATACTATCAACAAATGCAAGTTGAGATCATGGAACATCTCAACAAAAATTGCAGACCAAGTACCGGTTCAGATTATTAAATGTAATTTAACTTTTCTTAATGTTGTTTAATTTCCAAGAATGTAGCTTATTTTCCAATAATATATCCGTTTAAAGAATGTACTTTGTTATTGAAGAATGTAATCTTTTGAAGAAATTTTTTTTCTGATAATATTGTGTTAAAACAAATATAATTTTAATACAATATCAAAAACTTGTTCAATAAGAAATTAATAATTCATAAGCTTGTACAACCCGCCATTCCCGTTCGAGGCTCCATACGATATTTTTTACCAAAACTACGTCCTGTCTGATGAATTTCCTACAAATTATCAACTTTCTAACTATGGATGGGATCCACTCCCTCTTACTGAATGGTCTGAGTTTAATCCCTACATTAGTCGTAAATGATGAATTAAATTTATTTTTTTTTGTTTTGAATTTAATTTTGTGCGTAGAAACTACTATTTTAAGAATTGTAATTGCATTTCAATTTAAATTCAAGTTAAAGCAAAATTTGATCGATAATAATTGAATTTAAAGAAATGGGACATCAGGTCGTACAAGTACTTATATAAAGAAGCAAAAGTCTATAATATAAATAGTTCAACACTGATACACAATAAAAATATACGTATACAAGAACACTCATCTCAAATATATATCTACTGAGACAGACCAATATCATATCGAGTACCCCACCCCTGCAAATATTATTGGCTCCCTTGGTTTGAATACTAGGTTTATGGGTCGTCTGCCTAGTTCTAGCGCTACAACCATCTGATAGCGGCACTACCTGTATAGTCGATGTCGTCCTCAGCTGTCAGTTCTGAAAGGGAGAAAGAAAATTTATTTAGATTTTAACAAAATAAATATGACCTTAAAAAGTAAAAATAAATAAATTACTTACATGTTGAAATATTTACTCGTTGATAATATTATAGATTCTCATCAGAGTAGCATTTTAATCAGGCAACGATGTGATCGCCTCGGCGTTTTGCGCAGACTCTAAAAGGGCGACTCACCGTATACCCAAACTCAGGTTCCACAACTCGTCTGAGTCGCAGGAACGAGGCACCATAGGTGGCTCCCTCAAGCGGCGCGTGGGGATGGTTTGATGCCTCTCTGTCCACTCCATGTTTCACCCCAAGTCTGGCCCTATCAGCAAGTCGGGCAAACTGAAGTCCTAGGATAAACTATGAACCTCTAATAACGTAACCACAACGGGTGTAATACCATACCTGAGTGCACTGACCCTAAACAAATCTATGTTCTCCATCCTCTGTGAATCAATCAACAGGTGGGCAACCTTAATAGTTTGGTATTGTAAAATCCAATGGAGTAATCCCTATTTTTGCACACGGGAAGAGAAAAGTGTGTGTTGTCGGCCACCAATGCTCTATTAGTGCCTAAATTAATCGATGATCAGAATTACCCAATTTGATATCCATGAACCTCCTGAATATCTTCACCACAGGATCCTTTATTGTCAAAATTATAGAATTCCCGTTCCAAATATTTATCACTATAGTGAATGTGTCATGCGGATGCATTGAATCGCGATTCTGTTCATTGATGCATTTTGTCAAACACTTGATTAACAAAAATAACAAAATCACTTTTGGACAAAAACTTACCGTAAGATCCTTGCCGGTGTGAAATATGTACGTTACACCGTCTGGGAGAGCAGTAATAAACTACATGTGTGGAATTTCATCTTTGGTTGGATGTGATTGGCCTTGAATTTATTTTGGTTCTTCAAATACAACCTTTTTTTACTTCTGGACCTCGGCCAAATTATGGCTTCCCTTGAATCTCTTGTCACTCGAAAATTAGGGTCACAACTTGGCTGTGGGTCTCCCTCTGGCATTTGTATTTTATTGGGTTTGACTCAGGTAATATTTTTTATGGGCTTTGACAAAAATGAGAGAGAGGATAAAACAATGTGGGGAAGGAATGAGTTCGAGATGGTTTTGTTCAACAGATGACGTGGTGGTGTTTTATTTACCGTGCGGTAATCAGAACACCACACGATGTTTTGATTACAGAAAATCAATAAAAAAAATTCACATCACCCCAACTGCTAGAAGGAAATGAGTGTAGGTTTGGGTTTGTGGTTCTGACGTGTGGGCCAGGTTGTCAGAACCCAAACCGAACTACTGGAGATGCTCTTATAACAAAGGAGAGAAAAAAATATTTTGGCAACTGATTTCTCTCTCCCCATAGTTTGCATTCCCCTTCTTCTATAAAACAACAAATGTTTTAGCCCAATAACTATCCATAATCTACAATTTAGCATCTCCATATAATCAAAAAAAGAAGAAGAAATCATATATGAACTATAGGTATAATTGGGTTGAAATGAGTTGGCCTTGAAAAGAATTTATTAACTAAACATTTTTCTGATTTTTGTTATTTCCTTTTCTTGAATGGGAGTTAATATGATCAATGATTTATTTAGAGAGAGGATTAAATCCCATTCCCCATTTTCATACATAAAGAGGTAAGCTTTTCTCCCCATTTTCACACTATTTTAAGAGGGAGAAAGAGAGTGGGTAAATTCTCTTCACTATTATCACTCATTTACAGTAACTGTCTTGTGTAAAATTTAACTTCCTTGTGAAATCTCTTAGCTTTATAAATTTATTCAGGGCCGGCCCTAGGCGGCGAGGTCCAAAAAAAATAAAATTTGGTAGTATATTTTTTTCTTGTACAAAAATGATTAAAATTGTAAACAAAGAGAGATTTGAACCCTTGACCTTATGATGAACTCAATCACCTTAAGCCAATAAGGCAACTGCATTTAATGTCATTACCTTTTTTTATATACTACTTAACCATTTGGAGGCCCCAAATTTACATGAAAAATTGGGGGTCCTAAGCGGCCACCTCTTGTACTTATAGCCGGGCTGGCCCTGAATTTATTCCAAAATCATACAATATGGAGTTTTTATTAATCTTGAGTAAACTGTATTTCTTTTCTTTGCACATGGTAGAGTGAGGAGGAGAGGGTTTGTTGTATTTTTTTATGGATTGGGGGTGGAGTTAGGAGAGAGGAGATAAAAGGATTCCTCCTGAAAGATAAATCATGTGATGAAAAGTAGAGGGAGATAAAATTCTCTCTTTTTTGATTTTTTCTCTATATATCTTTTCTCTATCCTCCTTTTTATCTAACAGAGATAAAATTTGGGCTCACATGAGATATGCAAGTGTCAAGTTTTTACTCGGTCCTCAGCTCCCCCATCGAAATTAGTCCTCAGCAAATCCGAACTCTGAATTTATATGTAGCGGTAATGACAAACTTTTGGAGAAAGATCGTCTCCAGCAGTATTCAGTTAGTTAGTTAAGTAAAAATATTAGTTAGTTAGTTAGTTAGTTAATTATCTATATCTATCTAAACTACTTTATAACCATAGCCAGACGGCCTTAGAGCCGTTTAAGCCATATTTCGTCGTCCTACTGCTTTAGTTGTCACAGAAAATTACAAAACTACCCTTTGAGGATAAAAACAAAATCATTTTCTTCTCCGTCTCTGGCTCTCTACGGTTTCTCTCTCCTCCAGCAAGCTGCTGCGTCTGGAACCCCAAAACCAAAATGAAAAAAAAAAATTATATAATGGTTTCAATTAGAAAAGGTTCAAATTCGTATACTGGCAAAACCCTAGAAACTCAAAGATGGATTGTTTAACAAATGAGGTAATCTTTATTCAAATAGACTTTCTTTGAATATACTACTATTAGATTTTAATTTGGTGATCTTTATTAAGCTAGATGGTGCAGGAATTTCTTATGATCAAATTCGAAATTTTTAAATTGTTAAATTAAAATAGAGGAATCGAGGTATGGTAGAGGGGTCAATTAGCAGGTGGAGAGAAAATATGCCATGGTTCTTATGTGCCTCAATAGTTTGGTGGCTAAGAGGGCAAGTTGTATGGGGCTTACGTTGGTGATTTTGATAAAGCCGATGGTACATCATATTCGAAGGATCACAATGTGTGTCGATAGCTTAAAAGACTGAAGAGAAGTGACCAAATGGGTTTATTTGTTGGTTGCTGAAGCAAGATTAAAACTCTAAATTTAGGAAAGTTGTCACAGTACCAAATTGGAGAATTTTCTAAGCAGTCATTTTTGACTTTGAAGAAGAAGAAGATTCTCACCACAAAGTCGTAACAACAAATCTCCCAAAAATAACAGTCGCATTTTTGGCAAGATTACTGAAAATATCAAGGATATTTTAAATAGAGTTAGCTGGAAGCAATTTAGACTTTTTTTGGTTCTGGGTGAAAAAAAGAAGAGAAGAATGCAAGCTTTTTACCATTTTCACCTCAAGGTTTAACGTTATAATGGTGTAACGGGGAAGGCCATTACTGTTATAACCATTATAACGGTGTTACGTTAGTTTTCGCTAGATGACAAAATAAAAGAAGTTATAACGGTCGTTATTTGCCCGGTGTTATATTAAAATAATGGTTGTGTTATGGTTTTCTCTATATATAAATATTAATTTTCAATTATAATAACTGTTATAGACATTATTTTACAAATAACACCGTTATAGATGTTATTTTTTATATTTAAAATGATAATAAAAGAAAAACCAAAGTACTTATTATTATTGAAGTTATTACTTATTACAACATTGAAACAACATACCACTACACCGACAAATTAAATATCACACCACATTAAACATCACACAAGAGCATTAAAAATCGCATAAACATCAAATGGAAAATGATTATTCTGGAATGTGACATTGCATTCACTGGTAAACAGAGTCGAACTGATTAATATCAAATTCGAAGTAGTTCGAAGGTTGGCCATGCTCCAGATTGATTGGCTGAAATCGAAATCAAAATACACTTCATGCAAAGGTTTCATTGGTGTTTGATACATAGGTGCTTGTGACCAATTTTCTGGGAAATCTGTGTCAATAACGGAAGTAGAGTACCTCCTTTGCTCATTGACCTCTGGGTCTTCACCTGATAATTCTCTTTTAAGCTCTTTTGGCCATTCTTCATGTGTTGGCAACAAAGGATTATCGTCATCTCCAATAATTCATTCACATAATGAATTTTCCAATAAAATAGCAGACACACTTATAGGGTCTACACGATAATGTTGACGTCTATCTTCCCTTCTTCTTTTATATCATATCACAAAAAATGATTTTCTTCACCTTAGTGGTTATTTCATATCATATCACAAGAAATGATTTTCCTCAAGAATCATATAACGACATATAACGGTGTTGTAGCGGTAAATAACGGTCATTAAAAGTGAAGAAAAACATTAAAAATAATGTATTGTTATAATGGTAACAACAACTATTATAGCATAAAATAACGGTCTATAACAACAAATAATGGGTATTATTTTTTAGAACGGAACATGGGGTATAACGGAACGGGTTCAAGGCGTTACCGTTATAATAGTTGTTATAACGGCTATTTAAAACCATGTTTCGTCTTCACATGTTTATTTCAATCAGTGTCGAAAATAGGAAAATACGCGCGCATGAAGCATTGCTGAAAAGGGGGTTGCACGACAACACTAGTATAGCTATTTGGGTCTGAAAGTTAGTGGGAGCTTAGGTATTTGGATCCAAATTTTTTTTGTTTAGTTTTAATATTTTGATAGCATGTAGGGACCAAATCGCTATACGCACCACGCCTCTACTCCAAAAGCAAGCATATGTAACAACGACATCGATTTAGTGTACTTAGAGCATACGCATCAGTTAAGACTATCCAACTAGGTCGAGTAATTTTGTTCTCACAATAGTTGAGTGGGTGGACAACAAAATCACTCCCCAACTCACCATGCGGGTTGGTTCAGAGACCTGTAGGGTGAAGTACTTATCTATCCATGTCGCACAGTTTTGAACTGTGAGGCACCAGATAACCAATTAAAATGTGCCACGTAAATATTTTCTTATGAAATCTTCCTCACGGTTCTTTACTATAAGGCACCTTTTTCACCTAAACTCACCCTAAGTCAATTTAAATTTGTTATGAGAAAATCAAGGTCTGTGTGTTTTTTATGCTTAAAACTGGTTTGACCCGACCTTACTGCTACATATGATTTTAGGCTATTAGTTTTTTTTTCTTCGTGTCTAGGTTAAGGCCAAAACAAAAATATGAATATTTTGATGGCAGGAAATGGGACACATATAAGATTTTTCTTCTCAGAGCTTTGGGAAGCTTCAACACTAAATGATGATTAATTTACTGGATGATACCCTTATATTGAATGCTGGATAAAACCTTTTATATTGAATTTTGAGCACATAAAGTATAAACAAATTGAAAGCTAATGTTCCTAGTGAGTAAAAGATTTATTAGCAACTGAGATTCAAATTGTTGTCTAAGAATGATGGTCGTTTAAGTTTTGCATTGTTTCCAAAGAATGATTAAGTTCCACATTTTACTTTCAAAGTGTTGTTTACTTTGCTAGTATGGACCCTTATATTAAATTTTGAGAAATTATATATATAAGCAAATTGCAAGTTAAGGTTCCTAGCGAGTAAAAAACAAATTTATTGGCCATGGCATAAAATAACGGTTTGTAACAGTAATAATGAATATTATTTTTTAAAGGGAGATAATTTAAAGATACTCACAAACTAGACACTAAAGTCTCACTCAATATGAACCACTCATCTCTCTATTAGATGAGTGGTTTTTAAAATTGGGGATTCCCTATATAAAGAATGAGGTGGAAATGAGGTATCAAAGGAGATACCCTTTCTCTACATGTGATCTCTCTCTCTTTCTCTCCTCTCAGCAGTTCAAATTTTAAGTAAAACCTCTCTCTCCCCTTTCTTTCTCTCTCTCTTTCTATCTCTCTCTCTCTCTCTTCATAAACCTATTTTGGTCCAGATCTTCGACTCTCCCGCTCTGACATTAAAGCAATGAAATAGAAAAAATCAAGGTCGGTTGTTATCTGAATTCCTCACTCTCTTTTCTATCTTTTTCACTCAAAATTGGTTCAGATCTGCCTCTCTCTGCAATAATAAGGAAATAATGAGGGGAGTTGAAGTCCCTTTATCACTCTATCAAGAACAGTTCCTCTCTGTAAATATATATATTTTTCTCTCTCATTGCAGATGAAGACCTCAGTTTTGATTTGTTGGCGGTGATGGTAGTGACGAAGTTAGTCTTGATTTGTTAAATGATCTTTGTGTGTCCCTCTCTCCTTGGCTGAAGAAGGGAAATCCTCGTTCTAGATGTTACAAATATGATGCATAAAGAGCAGTAATTAGGAAGGGAATTATCGACCACCGATTCGTCGACAATTTGAAGTACTATGGGTGTACCGATTACATTGGTGATCGAGAAATCCTTGATATCTATTGTCGACATATAACAGTACTCGACAATTGTCGAGTACAGCGTCGTCAACGATTATCCAATATAATCCAATTGCTTTTCTGATGGATATGGGAATTCTCAATATATTGTATTTGGGAAAAACTTAGCTTTATTGATCGAGTTTATTTGTTTTTATTTTCTTCCCAATAGTGACAATGTGTGTAGGTGAATACAATAATTGTTTCAGTAATGGCCTATGGAATTTTCGACAAGCGGATGTCTACAATACGATGCCCCAGGTTTTTGTCGACGATGTTCGAGATTTTTGTCGAGTTAATGGGTGATCGAAAATCCTGTACGAAACAGTTGTCGATGGACCGTATTAATGGACATTTAAAGTGTTGAGCAAATAATAATATGTCGATAATATGTTAGAAAATTGTCGATTTGTGTGATAGTAACAACCTGAGGACTTGTCCCTACTATTCCTGAATCAGCTTGCTCAAGGAATTTTTGTCAAGCCAGGGACTTGTCCCCAATGTTCAATCATCCTATTTAAATGTATAGAAGTAACCACTTATTGGAAATTAGTTTGTTATTGTCTCTCTCTCTCTCTCTCTCTCTCTCTCTCTCTCTCTCTCTCTCTCTCTCTCTCTCTCTCTCTCTCTAACACAGTTCTGATCAATCTCTCTCTCAAAACACGAGTTCTGTAGACCACGATCTCGAGAATCCCCTAAAGAAATAGATTTTGATTAAATTAGAGCTTCGATTACTCACAAAAATTTGGGGTTTCCATGTTTTGGTGATACATTCATCCTAAAATTATATGTATGGAGTTTGTGTTTGATCGTAGAAGAGGTTGAAGAATATAAACTTGTAAGTTACGGATTTCGAGGGTTTAAATTATGGAAAAAAAATTTACTGGGTGAATGATAAGAACTTGTCGGTTATAGATTCGTCGACAATTTGTGATGTAGATTTTCGAATATTGATCGACAATACTCTAAACTAGTTAATTGTGGGTTATAGATTCGTCGACAATTAATTTTCGATTAGCTTGGGTATTCGACAATTTTTTGATTGAGATTAGAAATTGAGTACATTTTTTATTGTTGATTGTCGGTCTTGAAGCGTGTATGTCTCTTCAAGAAATATCTTTTTTCGATTGTGCATTTTGGGTGGAGACCCAAGGAGCTGCTACTCCAAGCTCGGTGAGTAATTTACTGCAAATTTGGGATTCTTTCTCTCTGCAAAGGTACGAAGTTAACACCGCTAGAACAGTAAAGGTCCAAAACATTATCAATCAACTGTTATGTGTCGACATTTTGTGGTATTTGAGTTTGTTTGAATTAAAGAGAGTAGATCTGAAGAAAAAATGGGTGAAAAGAGAGAAAGTTTTGTTTGAATGAGAGAGAAGAATCACGTGAAGAGAGAGGAGGGCTTGTATATTCAATAACACTTCATCTCCACCTAATTAGTGTATTTTTATATTTTCCACCTCTCTATTATAAGAGCCACTCATTTCTATTAGATGAGTGGTTCCTATTGAGTGTGACTTTAGTATCTGGTTTGTGAGTATCTCTAAATCCTCTCCCTTTTTTAAAATGTAACATCGAGTATAACGTACAAACGGGTTGAAGGCGTTAATCACTTTCAACTTTGCTGTTTTCCCATTTTATCTAATGAGTGAGGCTCTGCTTGGTATCTCAAAAACATCTACCATCAAAAAAATGTTTGGTGATTCATCAATTGCTTACCATCATAAACTGACTTTAATGATTAACAACTGCCAGATCACGTAACATATCAATTGTACTAAGCAGAGAGAGTTCGGGGGCTCTGTTTACGGATCCCTATATAAAACGGGGAAGGATTTAGAGACACTCAAGACTCACTTAATACCAACCACACATCTCTAGAGATGAGTAGTCCTGATAATAGATGATGTGGAAAAGAGAAGCCCAAATGATATTAGGTGCAAATGAGTTGGCATATCTCTCACGTGGGTGACTTATTTCTTTTTCCCTTCTCTCTTTCTCCAGTTTCAATTTTGAATGTCAAATCTAGTTTTTTTTTTCACTCACTTTTTCTCTCACTCACTCCTTCTGATATTTGATTATTGCTTTGGAGCTCTCGAAAGTAAAGGGTGGCGATGAAACCAGAGATGATGATCGATAAGAAAGAGAAGAGAAACGCTGGAGAGCGAAAACAATGGTCCGATATCCATCTACACCTACACATTAGCTTCATATCATAACAAGTGTTTTTTTCTTCTCCTCATGTTGTTGATGTTGTTTAGTGAAAGACTCGACGAACCCATGATCAACGATGAAAAAGGGCTGTCGAGAATCGATCATTTGTATTGTTTATGCAATTAATTTTGTGGTCCATATTCGCAAATAAATGTTACAAATCTAACAAAAAATATACTTAGAAGAATATCAGAAGGAGATGATTGGAGTTTACCATGGAACAGTCGATTACACTATTTCTCGACAATATATTGTCGATTACACATAAAGGGCCAATATATGCCCTTTTACACCTTTTACATTTACACACAATGTCACTGATGAAATGGTGGAATTGGATGGAGGCCTATAAATCATCATGAATCTGTTGGTTATCTATAACTTATAAGTCATTAATGCCACCTACTTTTGATAGCCTCTAATATTCTTTGATGTCTTGGATGTCATTAATGCATTTTTGTTGCAAAAATAATTGTCGACAATCCCACCACTTGACAATTATGGCATTCATTCAATAAGAATGCATGTGATATTGACAGCCCTTGTCATGATATATTGTCGACGCATGCAATTATTGTCGATTATGCAAGTTTCCCATACTCAAAATTGTCGGTTTGACAATTTTTGTTGGGTACAGTTTAGATAATGCAAATTTTGCATACTCGAAATTGTCGAGTTCGACAATTTTTGTCGGATACAGTTTAGATAATGCAAGTTTCGCATACCGAAATTGTCGGGTACAGTTCAGATTATGCAAGTTCGCATACTCGAAATTGTCGGGTATAGTTCAGATTATGCATATGGTCCCAGATTAAATTGTCGATTTTTCTTTATATCGACAATAATATACATATGGTCCCAGATCATATATCACTAAATTGTCGAGTAAAACATGAGTCGACAATATCTAAACAAAGGAAATTGTCGACCAAAGAGTATCAATAATTTCAATGTCTACATAGTTCATGTCTAAATCTCCTTATCCACACACAAAATTAAGGCAAATTCAAATACCAATACACATTCAATTCATCTAAGAAAAGAAGGGAATACCATCAACAACATCAATGCATAATCATAACAGAAATAGGGAAGGAAAATCATCACAAAGAGGGGAGGAAAACCAAAACCCTAAACATCAACATTTTTTTCAGGGTTTGTGGGTACATATAAACAATCGTTACAGTAAGAGTCAAAAACCCATAAATCAACCACAACTGTAGCTTTCGAGCATATCATGATGTCCAAAAACCCTTAAAAACCTTTAAAAAAAAACCATTAATCAACCACACCATTGTTGACCAAATAGATATTCAAATCTGACCAAATTGTGAGAAAGAGAGGGATTTGTGAGAAAGAGAGAGGTTTGGTCTGAAATCAATTTCCCACAGGTTCTTGAATTTGTTTTGTTCTTGAGTCACAACAAGAAATAGAGAGAGAGAGAGGGGGGTGATGTGAGAGATGAGAGAATTGAAATTCAAATTGAAACACGTACTTATTGGAGAGAGAGAGAGAGATGTGAGGAGAGAAACCACCTCATTTCCTATATATGAACTCTCTATCATAAGAGCATAGATTAGTGGTTGGTACTGAGTGAGACTCAAGTGTCTCGTTTTTGAGTGTCTCTAAATCCTCTTCTATATAAAACCGCCATGCCTTCCACAAAAACAAAAACAAAAACAAAAACAAAAACAAAAAATCAAAACATTAGACCATTGCCGCTAAAAACATCATTGGAGATGCTCTAGTTTCAGCTTAACCATAACTAGTCTACCATCTTCACTGGTTCTGGTTCTCCAGTGCTGCAGTAATCTCTTCTTCATTCGCAATGCCAGAGCTTCCCGAAGTCGAAGCAGCTCGAAGAGCAATCCACGAAAGCTGTATCGGCAAAAGAATCAAATCCGCCATTGTTGCAGATGACTCCAAGGTCATCGATTCCATCTCTCCCGCAGATTTCCAAGCATCTCTGTTGGGGAAAACCATCGTCGCTGCTCATCGAAAGGGGAAGAATATGTGGATTGAACTCAATTCTCCTCCATTTCCATCATTCCAATTCGGTGAGTTTGCCAAACCCCTAACAAACAACCAATTAGGAAATGACTAATGGGATTGGTGTTTTGGGTGTGGCAGGTATAGCTGGCGCGGTATATATTAAGGGCGTGGCGGTGACGAAATATAAGAGGTGAGGGTTTTGTGGTTTTTGATGGTTATAATGTTAATGTGTGTGTTTTGGTTGTGTGTGATGTTGGAATTTTTTTATGGGAGATATTAGGGACTATATGTGGTATTAGGGGTTTTGATCTGATTAGTTTAGGAAAGTTTGCCGATTTGAATTCCCGTTAGAGTGGGCTAAACTCGTAGACTAAGTGTTTCAAGTTTGATATGTGATTTATAACCTCACTATAAGATGTCTGACTCGAGTGAAATTGATTGAAAAATGAAAAGAAATACGAATGGATCACATTGAAGTGTGAGTTTCTATGCTCATAGTTTCTGGAGACTCTCTCAGGGTTTGTTAATGAGGAGCAGGATTGTTGTTATTAGGAAGAGGAAGTGGCCCTTGGGCGAATTCACTTAAGAAGGGAAATCTAGAAAAATGTCCTCCGTAAAGACATACTCACTTAAAAATATTGTTAATACAATACACTAACTTGGTTCAACTATATTATAATATTCATGGTGTCCTTATAACTGAATTGGCCAATTGCTATGCACATTATAAATATACGAGTGGTCACTTTAGTGAACTTTGTTGATCTTCGCTATTCTAAGTATTTTCTATTATTAGTGAACTTCGTTGATCTTGTAGGATTTTAGTAGTGGTCACTTTCGGATTAAGCTATCAATTAAATGCGTCGGATTTTTCTATACATAGGGTTGGGGAATAATGTAATACGACAGTTCACAGAATTTGTGGTTTCCCTTTTAGCAGAGAGTTCGTTTGCAGTACTATAAATCCTTTAATTATATAATACACTTTGTGTTGGATTGGTAGTATTGTGATAATTTTTGCTTCAATGTTGATATATGTTGAAGTTGTTGCCTTTTCAGGCTGAAGAGGATATATAACTACTTTCCTAAAACTCCAACTTGTACTCTCTACTTACTTCAGCCACCTAGGTTGACCTTAGTTTGGATTTCTGCGGATGTATAGAATACTGTAGTCCTAGTAAAACCACACAAGATCTGCCACATAAACCACCCACTCTGTAGAAATAATTGACCATTGAAGCTCAAGTATATATCTACACTCCTGACCTCCAAGTCGCAGAGGTCTTACCCCCGAGAGGTACAATAAGGATTCTAGACTCATCATGTGCTCCATATGGCAAGTGCTACTCATATATTCTAATACTTGGTGTCTTTGCAGTGGAAGATACATCTCTCTTTCATAGTTATAGGTGCTTTTGTGCCTGCTGTACATCCCGATTGTTGGTTGTCATTGCATTATTTTTTTATGCTTACAGATCTGCTGTAAATAATACTGAAGAATGGCCTTCAAAATATTCAAAGTTGTTCATAGAAGTAAGATTACTATCCTTCAATTAATTTCTGCCCGTAAACTTTGTTTATTTTCGACTTCCAACGGATTTTTTACGTTTATATGTTTGTGTCATCTAAGAAAAAGTGATTCAGAGTTTCTTTATAGTGGGTTGGTTATTGTGCCTTTTATTAGGTCTTTAATCCTCATATACTAAAATGTAGCGTACAACATGTCCATAAGTTCTCTTGAGAATAGCAAGTATTATATGCTACATAGTAATCCAGTTGATACTGACATTGCATCATCGGTGATTGGGGTGGAAAATTGATGTTAATGGGATCAAAATGACTTTCCTAATATTCTCAGTGGAAGTTTATGCCACTGACACTGAATGGTTTGATAATGCTGAATATTCTAGTGAGAAGTTACAAAAATCAACAAGCTTCCAAACTTCAAGGATCTCTTAGGAAAACATCACCGTATATGAATTCTGGGGCAAAGAGGCAAACATAATAAACCCATAAATAGAGCTGTCAATGGATCAGATTCAACTTGGTTTGGGGTAATTTTGAATCGATACGAATACGATCTCATTTTTAATAAATCTGAACCCCATGATCCAAAATAAAATTATGCCGTCAGAGTCCAATCTTATCTAATTAAGAATGAAAAAATCTAATCAAATCTGATCTGAAAATCAGTTCTTCACTTTGGGAAGAAGTTGCCAGGACTTTCAAACAATTTGGAGATCTTACAATGAAATCTCTGCAGAGTTCATACATCCCATTTTATCCATTTACTACCCAAAATTTGTAAACAAATTAAAGATCACAAGCTTACAACCCGCTAGGTCACTTAAGTAGTTAAGGTGAAATCAACAGTTATAGAGAGAGAACAAATCCATATTAAATATTAGAGTGGATCAGTGAAGGATATTTGGGACTGTGGGTGTTCACTTAAGTCGTCATTTTTGGACACACCCTTGAATTCAGGTGCCAATGACTACTTGTTGTTTTGTTCTTTTTCGAGATTGTTGTTTTGAGGAGTCAGAAGAGGGACCCACCTGGGTCTTTATTTATGATCTTATATGTGCTACACTGCTTTTATACTTTCTTCATTGTTACCTTAACATTTGCAAAATAACTTTAATATGGCTATTACAGCAATCTGTATACATTTGTTTTTTTGCAGTTAGATGATGGGCTAGAATTGTCTTTCACTGATAAGAGGCGATTTGCAAAAGTCCGCCTGCTTAAAGATGTAATAATCATCTCTGTTTTGTTCTTGTTTTTTCCATGATCAGTTTTTGTTAGATTCTCTTCTTATCTTACTGGAATGAATTTGTTTGTTGTAGCCAACATCTGTTTCCCCTATTTCAGAGCTTGGTCCAGATGCACTGCTAGAACCTATGAACATAGATGACTTTGTTGATTCATTGAGAAAAAAGAAGACCGCAATCAAGGCTTTATTACTTGACCAGGTTGAAAATACTACAAAGTCAAATAATCCAATAAAACTATAGATATCTGCTTGACTTGTTCCAATTGGTTAGGCAGTATTCCTTCTGTAACCACAAAATTTTTACTTTAAATTAATTGGTTCGTTATGGGAAGAAGTAGTGGTGATATCTACTATTTATTGATAGTATTAGCACAATAGGTTTCATGACTTACTCATCTGCTGACATAGAGGATAAAGCTTCACAAGGGTTTGCATTAGTTGATTGGTTATTATGCTTCATTTTAAGCATATTTGCTTTATCAACATTATTAAATATATTTTCCACTCTGTAAAGTCAACTAACAAAACTTTTCAAGTAAGAAAATGAAACACATTAACATGTGTTCGCCGATTGAGGGTACTTAAATCCACAATCTGATAGAAGAATAGATAATCGACAGAATCGAAGAACACAATATAAATCGAGGAAATCTTTCTTTAGGGTTTTCTCTTCATTGCTCAAAGACGATTACAATATGGAGAAGCTTGATTGCTCAAGACGATTACAATCTAGAGAAAGTTGGTTGCTCAAAAAATTGATTACAATCTAAAGAGGTTTGATTGCCCCTTTTTTGGGTTACAATTTCTCTGAATTGATCAAAAAACTGATTACAATCTAGAGAGGCTTGATTACCCCTTTCTGGGTTACAATACCTATTTATAGAGTGGAATTATAATCCGACTCATATTAGAAATTAGGATTTTGCTATGCAAAGTACCTAAACTAGGCCTTGAGCTAGAATCTTACTCATATTAGAATTTTGGTTTTTGCTATGCAAAATATCTAAACTAGGCCTTGAGCGAGAATCCTACTCGTATTAGAAGTTATAATCCTATTCATATTAGAAATTAGGGGTCCAGATCCTCCTGGTTCATGGCTCCCCCCTTTAGGAGCCTTGAGCTCCTGCTCAAGCTAGAACTGGAGATGAGGGAACTCAGAAGTCCCCTTACCACAACTGTACCACTTAGATTTACTAGGAAGCTGACCCTTTCTACCAATCCTGAAAGATTCGATATTCCCTCTCCTGGTTGCTGTCAACTTCCTCTCTAGAATACCGTCCTCCTTCAAAGGATCTTCTCGCTTATTCCATAGATCATCAACTGATGGTAGATGAGTGTCTATTGTGGAGTCTTCATCTAGTAGAGATGGTTCAAAAGGCTTGAAGTGCTCGGCATTAATAACTGAGTGCATCTTCTTTATAATTGGTGGCAAATCAAGCTGAAAAGTATTGTCACCAGGTATGATGTTCTTTTTATTCTTCGAACTCGGTTTCCTATGAATCGTCAAACATTCAAGATAATCTTCGCTAGATTGCTTGAGACGTTCACGCATTAAGACCATAATCCACAATAACTTCCAGTTGAACAAAATTCAGTATGATACCACTTAATCCACAATCTATAGAATAAAATACCAGTTAAAATCAAAAAAAAAAAAAAGAACAATCACAATTTGAGGAAATATTCTCTAGGGTTCTCTTTAGTTGCTCAAAAATGATTATAATCTAGAGAGGCTTGATTGCTCAAAAAACTTATTACAATCTAGAGAGGCTTGATTGCCTCTTTTAGGGTTACAATGCTATTTTATAGAGTGGAATTGAAATCCTACTCATATTAGAAATTAGGCTTTTGTTATTCAAAATACCTAAACTAGGTATTGAACTAATCCTACTCATATTAGAAGTTTGAATCCTACTTATATTAGAAATTAGGTTTTTGTTATGCAAAATACCTAAACTAGGCCTTGAGCTTGAATCCTACTCCTATTAGAAGTGATAATCCTACTCATATTAGAAATTAGGTGTATATATCCTCCTAGATCATGGCTCCCCCCTTTAGGAGCCTAGAGCTCCTGGTCAAGCTAGAACTGGGGATGAGGGAACTCAGAAGTCCCATTATCATGACTGTACCACTTGAACATGCTAGGAAGCTGGCCCTTTCTACTAATCCTGAAAGACTCAATGTTCTCCCTCCTGGTTACAGTTGCCTTCCTCTCTAGAATACCAATCTTCTTCAAAGGATCTTCTCGCTCAATCCATAAATGATCAATTGATAGTAGACAAGTGACTATTTTGGAGTCTTCATCTAGTAGAGATGACTCAAAACCTCTAGATTCGGTGTCTCTCTCCTCTTTCTCCTCAACCCCCTTCTTCGCACCACGATCTTGTCGTTTCCCGGAAGTGGAAGCCGTAGAGGCTTTGTTGGTAGACAAATCTAGCACCAACTTTTCGACGGTAGCTACCTCGAAACTCGATTCTCAAGTTTCGTGATTTGATCATCATCGTCTCCAGACATGATGTTCGTGTTTTTCTTCTTCTGCCAAGGACAAAACCTGATACTCATTAGAAATTAGGTTTTTGCTATGCAAAGCACCTAAACTAGGCCTTGAGCTAGAATCTTAGTCATATTAAAAGTTAGAATCCTACTCATATTAGAAATTTGGTTTTTGCTATGCAAAATACCTAAACTAGGCCTTGAGCTAGAATCCTACTATTAGAAGTTATAATCCTACTCATATTAGAAATTAGGGGTATAGATCCTCCTGGATCAGGACTATTAGAGTTGGTGCATTGAGGGTACTATTAGATCTTGACCCTTATCGGTGTAGTGAATTTTTAGTTAATTCAACGTAAAAATTTATTATTTTATTTCCATTTCCTGTATTATATATTTATATTACACCTGTTCTTTCTGTTTCAATGTTATCGTGCAGAGTTATATTGCTGGCATTGGCAATTGGATTGCAGATGAAGTTCTATACCAAGTCAGTGCACCCATCTTATTACTTACATCAGGTTTTTAGTACATTGACAGTACTGATGCACGTCTTAAAAGTTGAAGTTTATATATGAGTTTCTCTTTCTTAGTAGATATAAATATATCTTAGATATCAAAAGAACTTCCCATGGTGGAGGGGAATAGAGGATACACCATGAAAGCAAAAGAAAAGCCTCACAATAGAGAAAAAAGTACATCACAAAGCATCACACTTGATCTGAGAGTGCTTAAGTCCTCCAACTACCACGAGATCTCCAAACCCCACTCCTTTTATCACATTAGAGGTAACAGATCAATAACAGCATAACCGTCCAAGATAAACGTTGTCGAAGTCTGATCCTTCTCATCAAAGGTCGACCATTATTTTCTTTCTGTAAGACCCATCAAATTGCATATATTGCGAGTAAAGAAGTAGACACGGATTTTTACACCTAATGGAACCGGTGTGTTAAAGAAGTTAGTCCAAGAAGTTAACATTCATGTTTGGCATTTGGAACATTTGGAGACCTGCTATGGTTCTATTTTATTTTGAGCTGCTAAGAATATTTGGACCAGGCCCACCTCATTGTCGGATCTCATCTATTGGTGACCAGGTGCGAGACTCTGCCCTGGTGGCCAGTGTATCTGAAAAAATTCTATAGGATTGCCTGGGGTATGGGGCATGAAAGGAGAGGATCAATGTAATTTTCTTCAGCTTCGAGCTTGACATGGTGTATGTTGTTATGATTATCAAAGGTATTTTATTCTTGTAGCGACAGCTGGGTTAGGGGGTATGAAATTATCCACTTTGCCTTTCATCCATCTTTACAAATAAGGCTAAGCCAAAAATAAATAAAGGAGCACTGTGATTCCATAGTACCCACTGTGCCCGGTCCGGTCCGTCCACCATACAAAGATATCCTAAAGTCCTTAAGAGAACCTCATCTTCTTCCTTGGAACAAACTGACCACCATCGCCATCATTGCTTCTCCATCATCATTCTTGTCATCATCATCATCTCCATCGCTGCATACTCCTTTGTTTTTTTCTGTGAGGCAAGCCGGTATTTAGGGATCCTATATTTGCAGAGAATGGTGTTTAGACTTTAAATAGTGAAAACCAATTGTATAGATGGGGTAGGGTTCAAATACCCAATTTATAGTACAGAGAGAAAGTTGGTCGGGAAAGCTACAAAAGAAGATAAAATCTAGTGAATTACAATACTTGTCACATGCATGTGGTATAGGTGTTAATAAAAATGAGATAATTTGTGTACTTTGTAAGATAATATGTTGTAGCCATTAATGCACTGTTTTTTGATAAGACAATATGAGGCCATGCTCGTGGAGATGAGTGATGCTTGAAGGTATGACGTAATTGTTTTAAATATGAAGAAATATATAGACTACCTTGGATAGTTATTTGATAAATGAAATCTCTTCATTTATCAAAATGTAAAAAAAGGAAAAGGAGGCGGTGATAAGAGTTATGACAGAAAAAAATTATTCTTACCAAAAAAATGAAAGAAATATTGACTTAGTTCGTTCATAACAAACAAACAAAAAAGGTTGGAAGAGCCAAGGAAGTTGGTGGAATACTGCTTGGTAGAGATTTTGAACTTTATCGCTCATGTAGATCTATGCTTGGTGTGGGATCACATGTATTCTATTATGAAGTATTATAGGTTGGCCATGAACACGTGGATATTAGCATAATTAATGTTCATGCACCCAAGTAAGATAAGAACATATTAACTAATTTTGGGAAATAAAACTGATATTTATCGGTTGACTTACCTTATCCTTACTAATTATTACAACAGGGGTAAAGCACTAACGTAATATGGGTGTTGTTTGATCCTCTTGCTCTAAGAATGACAAAAGATTTGTCCTTAATCACCAATTGGGTTTGTCCAACCAAGAAAGACATGTGAAAGAAAACAAAGAAGAGGAAGCGAGTCACTCGCTTTCGTAGAGCAAGAGAAAGAATAAGCATTTCTCGCTCCCCTTAACACTATGTGCATGTTATAGTAGTCAAGGTGATTTTATTGTTTAACGGGCTGTAGTTTAAAGAGTACCTGTTGGAAAGAGAATATTTTGTCATAGGAAATGTAAATGATCATGTAGGTGAAACAGCAGGATAGTAAAATTTACATAAAGAACTTGGATTGAGAGGACTAAATAGAAGTTGGGCTTTCTTGCCTAGGGTCTTCCATGTAGTGGTATGTATGTCTGGAGCAACTACCTGTGTGTATCACTAGTCGTCAGTCTGACAAAGTTGTAGGTTGGAAGAAAAAAAAAAAAGCCTTCCCTAATGAAGACCCTCAAATGGAATGCACCTCATATCTGTGGATATGTTACTCTGTCAAAAGATGAACCTCTTGATGGACATTATGATGCCTCTAAGAGTTTCTTTCCTTTAAAACTTTGCTTCTTCTTCCAACCAAATCCCCTAAGGAGTTTCCAAGGGAAACACGATTGGTACTGGATCTAGACAATAAAAGAAGTTGATAGACAAGTTGATTTTTCTTAACATTGACTTGTATATCAACTTACAGCCACAGTACCATCTGCCTGCTATTTGACTGTATATACCCACTTACAACCAACAGTCTTCTCTCCTGTGGAAAAATGACAAGATCCCAAGTTGGATTTTTCTGCAATGCGTCCATCTCAGGTTTCATTGCAGCCGTCCAATGAGGGTCAGATAAAGCCTCTGAGACGGACCAAGGAATGAAATAGCGGATGTTGCAGCAAGATAGGTTCGATAAGAATCTGAAAATCACATCTCCGTTTACTTTTGCAAATAGCAACAGGCAACTCAGAGTCAAAAGTAGGTAAATTAGAGACTAAATCAATAAGTGGGATAGGAAAAGAAGGTGTACCTGAATTCGGGGGATTGCGGCAAGGATGGTGTGGGCGTCATGTAGACTTTAAGAGGAGGGGGTCGTGTGGAAGTTGAAGAATTCTGCAAGTGATTGGGGGGAAGAAACATGCAAAATAGAAAAAACTATTAATATAAAGAGTAGTCTAAAAAGAAACACATCAAGAAAATGAATCATTCTATGAGAATTCGGATCATAGCAACGATACCCAGTAGACATAGTTGAATACCCCAGAAAAACACAACGAATAGCTTTATCATCAAGCTTCATGCGAGTAGGACAACGGTCTTGGACAAAACAAATACACCCAAACACACGAGTGATTGGAAAAAAGTGCTGTTAGGATACAACAAATGTAAGGGAACCCGACCACCTAAAATCCGACTAGGAGTTCGGTTTATCAAATAGGCTGCAGTGCAGTCATAACTGCCATGCTCCAGTATGCCTTTGGAACATGCATACCACAAAGAGGGCACCGTGCACATTCATGAGATGACGGTTCTTGCGTTCCGCCTTCCCATTATTCTGGTTTATAGAGACAAATCAACTGTTGAAGAATACCAAGCTTATTAAGTTGAGACCGAAAAGTATTAGAAATAAACTCTCCCCCATTATCAGATCTAATATTTTTAATAGTGGTGTTATATTGCGTTTGAATCATTTTTAAGAACTGAATAAAAATAGACAAAACCTCACTACAAGTTTAAGCACATAAACCCAAATACATCTAGAATAATCATCAATGAAAGTAATATAATAGCGATGACCAAAACAAGCAGTAGTGGGAGAAGGTTCCATACATCCGAATGGATTAAGTCAAATAAAGCAACACAACAATGCATACGAGAAAAATGACTAGTGCGAGTATGTTTAGGAAGTTCACACTCGACACACTGGAATTTATGAGTTTTGCAAGCATATTGTAAATCAGGGAATAACAAGCACAAGTGATGAAAATGGACATGACCTAAGCGAGCATGCCATAGATCTAAAGTATGTGCGGTAAAATGTGACTTCCAGTAGATGGTAAAACGAAGGCAGTAGCAAGAGTCGAAGAGTCGTCAAATACGTACAGCCCATTCTTTTCATGCCCTTGCCAAAAATCCTCGAAATCTGGTCCTGAAAAATACAATGGTCAGGAAAAAAGGTCATTGAACAGCTCAAAGATTTAGTCAAACGGCTAACTGATAAAAGATTTGGATCAAGGCTAGGAACGTGAAGAACTGAATCCAAATATAAATTAGACGGCAAAGGTACAATATCCTTGCTAAAGATAGGAGTACAAGAATCATCAGCAAGGCACACTTTATTGTGTGCAGCAGGCGCTATCATAGAAGAAAAATATTGGGACTTTCCCTTCATAAGGTCAGATGCACCTGAATTAATAAGTCAAGTAGGAGGGGCATCCCCTAACTGAGATACATGGTAGGCAGGTGGGATACCTGATGATGTCAGAGCAGAAACAACAGATATCGGAGTAGCCTGGGCGGTTAAATGATCCCTAATAATAAAATCAATACGAGTATGAAGTTATTCCATATCTATATGTCATAACGAAGAAGACCATCAGAAGAAACATGGGACTCAGCGGTTGCAGTAGTCGGCGAAGGTGCTCTTTTCGAGCCAATCGTGGAAGATCTCAAATGCGGGTATAGTTTAAAACATCGTGCTTTCTCATGACCAATCCTCCCTCAATGTTCAGAAATAGTACTGCTAAAGCATCCACGGCCACGACCTCGACCTCCTGTAAGCTGGCTACAGAACGAAGAAATGCTAGAATTGGATACAAAAACAATCCGATCAGTAACCAAGGGGGAAGGGGTCTCTGTTGGCTGGTTAGGAACAATTTGACGCCATTGTCATTCCCGTCGATAGTAGCAAAGGCCTCAAAGAGAGAAGGCATAGGTGGAGAGTTAACAATCTGAGCACGGAGTTTCTCAAACCCCAGTCGCAGACCCATTAGAAATTAATAGGTCCGCTGGCGCTTGGTGCTCAAGGCGTTTCACGACATGTGCAACAACCTCTGTAGAAAGGTCAGATAAAGACTCGTAATGGGCAAACTCCTCCCAACATGTCTGGAGGTACCCAGAATAATCTTGTACATTCTATGGACCTTGAGTTGCCTGAGCAATGTCTTTATATAACTCATAAATGCGAACATTGTCCCGAGAATGTGCATGCGTCTTATTAAGTATTGACCACAAGCTATGGACAGTCTCATGATGCATACGCAAATTATTTATCCTCTCCTACATAGAATTAAATAACCATCCCAAAATAAAATAGTACAATTGTTGATTTCCCATTGAACGTATATAGATTCAGATGTTTTGGGTTGCTTAGTATTAGGTGCTTACTAACATTGAGAAGCCATCCAAATTTCCCACGACTTCCTAAATAAAGTTTAACAAATCTCGCCCACAAAGAAAATACGTCCATGGAGTAATACACTCGTAATGTGTTGAATGAGGGTAATCTGCCCAAAATTGTTTAATCCGTCTTTATTTTGGACAGCCGTCAGAGTCGTGGGATTTACCGGAAAAAAAAGGGAAGATGATACCTCACGGAAGACAAATAACCGAGAATTATATCCGCTAAGAGAGCAAACATCAGTTAGAATAATCGTTCCAGAAGAGAAGAAAAACTAGGATGTATAATTGTAACCAAAAACTTGCACAAACTTTTTCGATGTGCCACCAATTGAAAAATAATCAGCAATAGTTATGGTTGAAATTGACAATCAAAATCTGCTTAAACTAGTGTGGTGGTCTAAATTAGTCCAGTAAACAATGGAGCTAGAATCGAAGAATCGCAAATTGAGATTAATTCAAGGGCATGAAGCGCGACGAGGAAGTCCCTATCACATCAAAAGATAAAAAAGGAGCCTTCGAAGGAGTTTTCTCTCGTGTTTCCTGATATGATGCCATCTTGAGAAGAAAGAGAATTGAATTGTATGAGTTCTCCGTTGTAGAGAGACTTTATTTATATTAATCTAATAGAAGAGAAAATACAATAATGCCCCTAAAGATTATGGCTAAATATATTAAATACTAGTTAAGCTAATATAACTCTTAAGAGCATCTCCTAAAGTGTTTCACTGACTTGGTTGAAAAAAAGCCAAATCCAAGGAAGTGAGGCTCTATTTCCTCTAACTGACTTGAATTTTTTAACAGGCGTGTTGGGCGCCTGTTTTATTTTTTTGTGAAAGATTTTTTTCTTTTTCTTTTCACAAGTCCAAATTGGGCGCTCAAGATTTAGGCGCCCGATTTGAATTTTTATAAAAACAATAAAATTGGGCGCCTAAGTCTTAGGCGCACGATTTGAATTTTTGTTAAAAAGAAACAATTGGGCGCCCAAACCTTTGGCGCCTATTTAAAAACATAATATGCGCCCAATTAAAAAACAAGGTTGAGTCTTGAAATCCAAGACTCAACCTTGCTTTTGGAGGGTGAAATCCAAGTCAGTGAGGCACTGTTGGATGACGAAAATCCTAGGTGGCACCTTGGATTCCAAGGTAGTGAGGCACTTTAGGAGATGCTCTAATAGGACTGAGACTGATGATGGGGACTTTTGTACTACTACTGAGATGACAAAAGACCTTGGTATTGTCACTGAAGCCTTTTTTAGACACTGACTCTTCAATAGCCTTTCTCATGACAAAAGACGCACTTGTTTCGAGGTGGTAGCCTACAGAGAAACTGATGTCTTTGAGAAGAAGCTTGAGATGAGTCATTAATTGAACTACCAAAATGTATTGAGTTGGTATAAATATAAACCCTTTCCCTTGTTCGGTGCTCAAATGGTCTTCTACAAGAAACTCACCAACTGCAGAATCAACACTCCAGAGAAGATTTCTATAAAGAATAAAGCCCCGAAGAGTCTCAAATTCAACTCGTAATATAACTAAAAACTGTACTAGTTGTCATTACTCCCTATATGTCATCCAATCCTTACGAGTAGTAAGCCCTAATGACTCAATTAAGGCAAACTAATTCCATAAAGAAGTCACCACCCTATAAACTTTTGGGTGCTATCACCTTGTCGAGCATCACGATCACCAATCTCTAACTGATACTGTTTAGCAAAATTGGATTTGGTGTACAACTTCTCTAACAAATGGATGGTCTCATCTCTCCTTGTCCATTTGAAAATTGGTCAATGAATGCCAATACGGAGTTCTACAAAATTACCTGTCTAGGTAATAATCTTTGCATTGTTCTTGGGCTACTTTCTTAAATCAGTTGCGTGGACCCATTTTGCAAAGAGAGTGGGCTTTGTAGCAGGGTCATCAACATAGTACCATAATCTTTTGCCCATTACGAAATGGGTTATAACATCAACCCAATACGCATAGTTATGCCACGTTAATTTCACACCAATAGCTTGCAATAAATCAGATTTTTTTTTTCCCGCAAATTATCTACAATAAAATCAAAAACAACACTCAGTTTAATATCGACACCCCATGATTACTAACAATCCCCAAATTAAGTACCAAAACCGAGTGTATTGACAACACCCATTTGAGTGGAATTTCTCATATCTGTGACAACACCCCCATTGAAGTGATTTTTCACAATCTCTGTTTAGCGATACAAAACACTATCACCAATTAGAAAAACAAATCAATGATTTTGAAGAACCAAAACAAACTTAAACAGTGTTCACCAACCAATTTCAATTTTCCCCCAATCGATTTTGGAATCTACAACCTCACAGGTAAGGATCCAGCATATATAAATTGAAAACCCTAACCAATGATTTTCACCAATTTCATTATCTAATTGTTTCAGTCTTCATTTCCAAACAAAACAAGTTTGCAATACTCTAGACATCGAACCAGGCGTGAAAGCTTACATATTGTAGCAAAGAAAAACTCAACAAAAATCGTAAATAAAGAGAACAAAGTTGAAATTAATAGATATAAGAGCAAAAGTGAAGCTTGATTGCAAACAAAAGTTTGGCTCTAAACTCCATTATAGCTTTTGTTAGGGTTCTTCGATTGAAGAAGAAAAGAGAAGAAATAATATTAAAAAAAAAACCCTTTTGTTGTTAGAAAGTAATAATGTTAACATAAATCTAAGACGTAGAAGCAAAAACTCGGATTGATAAACGTTAACCTAATTAAAATTAGGATTTCTCTAAAACTTTAAAACTCAAAATAAACACAAAACATAAACTAATTTTTTCTTAATTCTCTCTGCTACCACCAAGTAAAAGGTTACATCACCCTCTCCTATATATCCTAGAACCCTAGAATATCTCCCAATATCTCTCCAAATAGAAGCAAAATAAATAATAAAAACCCCTAATGACATATCCAGCAGAGCATAAAGTAAAATAGGAAGACACTAAAGACATGTGGGAAACGAGCACATTTGATGTTCACATCAAATAATGTTAGGTTACAACTAAAGGTTATATATAGCCTATTAGAGAAAAGTGAAACATACAGAAAAACCCATAAGCCATCAGACTAACTCCATTAATGAGGTAAATTTGTTAGTTTAAATAAATTCCATGAGGTATATATTATGTGTTGGACGACTAATGTATTATATAAGCAACTTTGATGTTTATATGTCATCTATTGTGGTTGATATTTGACGTTTGTATTCGCTACTTTAATTAGGCTTAGGGCTCAAAGAGGGGAATGCCGAGTGCATGCATTTTGGGAAATGCATGCCCAAGGGCATGCTCGTCTTGAAAGTTGGTGCCCCAAACCTTAGTCTTGTACCTCTACAGCCTGCTTTGGTATTTTTTCTTGCATTAGATGCTTGATTTGGCCATTCAGCGAGCACATGAGCTTCCATTATGTCCTTACAAGTTAGCAAACTGATTTACATCTCGCCATTTTATCAAACAAAATTTGCAGAACCTCTCCCTAGGCCTTTCGGGACTGAAGACATCTGCAAAATTTTAGAACCCCCTCAGCCCCATAAAAATTATCGAGACCACCGGTAGAACGGGTTAAAGGAACTATAACAGAAAAATAACTTTCTTGTCCTGATACGGTATTAGTAACTGGTACTTTTAACTGCTGAAAATTTGAATATTGAAACTGTAAATGATATATGCGATGACCATGAATCCTCTCGGATCGGTTTTTTAAGAGGCATTGAATGACTAAAATGGATGCCGGAAGAGTTCGTAGAGAGGATAATAGAAAGCAAGACAGGGCTGGTGATTACAGGGTGGTTACCACGATTTCTCATAGTAGAACGTGTGTAGAGTTTTTGTGAGTTATTTTCTGTGTATCAAATTCAAGAATACATGGGTTGCTAGATCATGCTAAAAATAAACTTCCTCCCGGACTAAATGAAAGGGGGCCAATATTTAATGCGTTATGGACCAGTCATCTAATACTAACATATTTAATAACTGATATATGATCTTTATATACTAGAGCTACTTATATGCCATTGTTTCATAAAGAAAATTTTATAAGTAACATTCTAGTGTCTCCTCGCAGGCAAGAATTCATCCACTACAAATTGCTTCGAGTTTGTCCAAGGAGAACTGTGCGTCTCTGCATAAGAGCATCAAAGAGGTAAGTTTGGTGTTTCTACTCAAATGCGCTTATCTCTTCCGAATTTATGCATATTTTATGAATTTATAGCAAATATAGAGTATATATACTTGTAGGTTGTAAACTATGCGGTTGAAGTTGATGCTGACTGCAGTTGTTTTCCAAATGAATGGTTGTTTCATTTTCGATGGGGCAAAAAATCTGGAAAAGTGAATGGTAAGATATGATTAAGTTTACAGTCTTTGATTTTACAGGTAATTGAAATATCAGTGGAAGTTGGAGCAGATACTAATCAATTTCCTGATAGTTGGATTTTTCATTCTCGCGAAAAGAAACCCAGAAAGGCATTTGTTGATGGTTCGCTCCTCACTTAAAGTGATAGTTGGTCATGGTCATGGCATGTCATCCTTAGTTTATGACAAACACTAATTTCTGTATTGTTCCCAATATCCCATATTCACAGTTTAGCATAGTTGAAGATCCTATTTTTTTCTTTCTAACCAAAGCCCTTACGTAACCAAGTCCCCACCTTATAGAATAAAAAGCATTGATGTGTACAACTGAATAGAACGACCATGAACGAGCCAAGAAATGACTCACTATTTATGTCACACATAAAAACTTGAATTAAATATTTAATTCAAAGAGTTGGAAAAACGAGACATTCAGGAACTCAGCATTACTGGAGATGAATCAAAAGCAAGTATGATGAGCAAAGTGAGAAATTACCATGGGCAGTTTCGTACCTAAATCCCCCTTTTTGAGTTTGAAAAACTAGAAACTTATTACAATTTAATAGGTATTGTACCTAAAATAGGAGTTATCTTTTAAGATATTTTTAGTATTTGTATTTTAGGTAAATACATTTTTTAGGAGGATTTTTAGGAGATCAACAGAGCCTTGGAGAGCAAGGACTCTTGGCAATTCTTTGTATATATATACTTGATGTTTGTGAATAAAAGAAAAAGAGAAATCAGTGAACAATTTGTCAAAACTCATGGTTCTTTCAGATATCTTAAGAGTTAGATCCCTGAAGTTAAAACTCAAATCTTGCATCTAATAACTTCCTACTCCATATGCTCTTGGATTGCTTCCCTGAGAGGAGATCCACTACATTAGACATCATCCTAAAATTTGTCTTCTTTACCCATTCACAAGCAGCCTTCCACCATAAGAGATTAACTACCTTGCAACTTCACCTTTTAGCATTCATGATCCTTTAAGCATTCTTCTTCAGCCGTTTTGTGCTTCCAGCTCTCAGTTCCAATTATATTGACCCTTTTTGCATATTATTTGGTTTCAGGGGAGACGATTGAGTTCATCACAGCCGGTGGTAGAGTATGTGTTTCTTTTTGGTGAAATACCAAACTAATCTCTGTTTGCTTTTAACTTTTATGCTAATGAGGTAGATCCTTTTCAGACAACGGCCTATGTACCAGAGCTGCAAAAGCTACCTGCAAGCCAAGTTGGGAAGATATCGGGTAAACCAAGAAAGCAATTGTCTGAGGTAGAAGCAGGAAATGGAGGAGAACGCCCTGATAAAAGTAAGCCCAATAAAGGCCAGAAGAAAGCTACAAGTGGAGCTAAGCGCCTACCTACAAAAAGGACAGCCAAGGTAAGCGGAAGTGACGATGACAATGGCGATGACGATGACAATGATGATGAAAAGCCTGAGAAAGGCAAGCCGAAGAAAGACCAGAAAAAAACTATAACTGGAGTTAAGCGTCCCCCTATAAAAAGGAAAGTCAAGGCAAGCGGCAGTGATGACGATGATAATGATGATGATGAGGAAAGCCCTAATAAAAACTTAAGGCCAGAAAAATGCTGCAACCGGAGCCAAGCGACCCCCTACTAAAAGAAAATCCAAAGCAAGCGAAAGTGATGATGATGACAATGATAATGTCAACGACAACGATGATGACGGGTTGGAAGCAAAGAAAATTACGAAGGTGACAGCTTAGTAAACAGGTGAAAAAGTGCCAAGCAAGGAAGTAACTCGTATAGGGTGGTTGTCAAGGGGTGGTCCAAATTTTGTACATTCTGAGATGGGTATTGTTGCTCGGAAACTACATAACAGAGTAGGCTAAGTTATTGAGGTTTTAGTCTAGAACCTGGAGATTTTCATCTTTTTTGTGGTGGTGTTTAATGCATATGATGTATGTACCCACTTAACCTTCAATTTCGTGCCCTGCATATGCATTATCAGGCTCCATCAAATGCCCATTTGTATGATGTCAAACTTCCTTATCAATATAACCTAACGACACAAGACTTCTTCCATAAGTTGTCTTCCTTGACTATGTTTTCCTTCAATCCTATTATTCATCCCTACCCTTGTTTTTAATTTTTATCTTTGAAATATATTTGTCTGACTTCTTCCATAAGTTGTCTTCCTTGACTTGTTTTCCTTCAATCCTATTATTTATCCCTGCCCTTGATTTTAATTCTTATCTTTGAAATATATTTTTCTGTCGTACAAGCAGTTACGCACGTGCATACGCATTAATTTTGGAATTAAGATGGGGTTTTGTAATATTTTTTGAGTTATAAACTTAATGAATTACACAGATATCTTTTAGATAACAATACAAATCCTTTTATAATATAATTGATCATCTATCTTGCATGCATCATCATCTTGGGTTATCTACTGGAGTAACAATAACATTTCTGAAGCCCATTTGAATGCAGTGGGTCTTTTTTAGGGTCTTTTAGTATATGGGTCCAAACTGTAGCCCAGTTAAATATTGGAAGACCTACTTCAACAAAAGAATCCAATGGTTGCATGGTAAAACTTTGATGTGGAACTTGCGAAATGGTTTTGAGTAGGCTCCCAAACCTTGATCTCTACAACAAAAACTTATTATTTAAAAAAATTGCCTCAAGCCTCTTTATATTTCATCTTCCTCATCAAAGTTCTTATTTGATGTTTCTAGAGTTAAGAGTAAGTTCTTGTTCATTTTTATCTTTTCTTTTTATTTATTTTTTTGCCATTGTCTATTGATTAACTAATGTATCAATAGTTGATGTTTTAGGAAATTATAAAGTTACATGGGGATGATTCTAGCGAGTTCAAGTGTGCGTCGAATATATATTTTTATTATCGTCATGTAAAGAAGTTAATGATTTTAGATCGGAAGGTGCATAAGAAAAATATAAATCCGGGAGAAAATGATGATTTTCAACTATGGTTAAAGGCGGCCGAGAAATCCGTTAGCAAAAAGGAGAGTTGTTGTATATGCCTTGATAAAATGAGTGAGGTGCGCTATTTATACAAACTCAAATGTTGTTATATATTTCATATTCGATGTATTTACAATGCGATGATTGTGAATAAAGGTAAGCCATTGAGATGCCTGATTTGCCGAGCGGAAGCAATGGACATTCTAACTTTGAAGGATGATTTATTTGATGAAGAAAAATATTACAAAGAAATAGATTATAGGATTAAACGTCTCTATAAGACTGTCTAAGAATTGGTTTGAGATTATGGGAGAATTTGATGAAATGGTGATTTGAAACTTAATTTTATTTCTATCTTGTTGTTAATTTGAAGGAAATTGTTGTTTATTTATTTTGTTATAATATTCCATGTATCTCTCGTAATATTTTTATTGATATCTGTAATTATTTTGGCGCATGTGGATAAGATTAGTTTTGTTTGATTTAAACTTGATATGTAAAAAATATGTGATAATGGAGACTAAGTTTAATAATTTTCAGGGGATTCGAGCTCAGTTTGGTAGAATTTAAAATTTTCTTAGTTCGCTCGAGATAAATCGTGATAACGGAGACTTTCATATTAGTGAAAAGCGAGGAGAAATTCTTAAATTTTATGATTGTAATTTCTCTTAATGGGGATAAGGTCTGGTTCTCCCCTTGAATTTGTTTGTTTTGCCAATAATAAAGCCAGTGTTTAGCCAATAAATAAAGTAGAACGAAAAGTTACATTACCAAATATGCAAGACTACAATTTGAGGAGTGATGCTAAGAATGGGGATAAGCTTGGAATCAGTGAAGTAAACTTTCTTTATCCCTTCACCACAATTTGACATTCATCAGAATCTAACAGACTAAGCATATTTGAGAAGCTTGCTTATCATCAATAATAGAGACCACTTGTTCTTTGCATGCTCTTTCTCAAATAAGGTGCAGCCCCAAATTTCAAAATCATTTATACTCTTGGCATGCCATTTATTCTTGGAACATCATTCATCCTCATCAATAGATAACCTTTTTTTTTTTTTTTTTTTTTTTTTTTTTTGCAAAAACATCAATAGATAACCTGAAATAAGCACACAACCAAAAATAAGGAGCCACTCAAACAAAGATGTGAAATATTTAAAAGACAACTGATTTTAAAAAAATCAACAAGGCGAGGATTAAGGCAGTTTCCTGAGGCGTATGATAGATGAAGGCTGCCATTTCTAAACTTGGTGTCTTCACCCTTGGATTTTTTAGAGCTCGTTTAGCTTGTGTCCATAAAACAAGGAATTAAAAATTTGTCCAAAAAAACTCTAAGAAAAATCCTTAGTTTCTAGAAAAAAGTTGGTTACCTTAGCCAAGTCGAGCTTTTAAGGACTCTTGACACCTTGATTCGCGAGTAGAATATTAACTACTACATCAGGTTACAATATCATTGTTGTAGATAGATTTGCATATGATCATATTGGAGCTAGTAAAAGGATTAACTGAAATAACATGCTTTTATAAGGGAATGTATTAAGTAACTTACCAATGTTTAGAGATAATCCACTATGAACAGTTTAGAAGCTACTATGAAAGCCTTTGTATCGCAGATCTTCAACTCCAAGATCCATGAAATTCTTGAAGTTTTCGTGGAAAAATGATTGCCAACAAGAAGACAACCCCCATGTAACTAACCAATAACTAAGCATAGGATAACAATAACTAAGCATAGGACAATAATTTATAAATAAGAATCCGTATAATGATAGTAAATAAGAAAACCAACTTACTTTATAAAAGCATGTTGCCTTAAGATGATGGAAAGAACTCGCCACAGTAGGAACACTAACCATCCTGGGGCCATTGTTGACGATCTGAGAGGGACTCTTCGCATTAGCCATGGCAACAACAGGTACTTGTGCTTCATAAGCTGAATCATGAACACCTAAAGCAGTTTTGTCATAAGGATTAAGGTTGTTTGAACAAACAGAGTCCCATTCAACTGCCTTGGCTGTAATAGAACTGTTAGTTTGGCATAGTTCTACAAATAATAAAAATAGAAAATTAGAACAGTTCAAGCACAACTTCTGCTAATTTTCTGTCAGCTAGATAGACTTGAACAAACCTGAGGGAAGAACCTTTCGAATATTGTTCGGTAGTAGTAGGCTTCTTTAGTTGTAGGGGTGTTATGCGGGAAAATGTGTCGTGCATTCAACATCATTCTATCCGTGACATGGAAACAAATATCGAATTTTGGGAGATTGATTGGTGATCCTAAAATAAGGAAAGGACGTGTATTTAGAACAAGTGGAATAGGCGGAGAGTGTCTACATGTTACGAAGCATGTGCCTTTAGCCATCAATCCAACTGTACCAAACACCGTCACTGAATTGTTCTTTCTGCCTATAGAGAATATGTTGTAGACCAATGTGGTTTCGTTATCATTAATTGTTTAAGTTTCTTCTCCAATCTCAGATTGAGAGTTATTTAAAGTTTGTTGGTATGGTTTCATCTTTATTGTTGTTCTACAACTCCACCTGATAGAGTTCATGTGTTGTAATGAACAAGAAGGGGTGAAAATAAAGGTAGTATTATCTTACAATAGTTGTAGTATGTAAAATTGGTGTTTTTAATTATCAGAGCAAGTGATAGACTAACAAATATTGCCTAGTGGTCCTATTATCATAACCCCAACATTTAACGGGTCGATACAACATTTTAAGCCCTTATCTTACCACACGCGATCCCATAAACCTGAAAAGGAATGAACTTAACTACCCCCTTACCCCAGAAAAGTCCTGACTCATCAAGTCACTTATGTAGCTTATCTATCTTACCCTGTTCAAAAAGCAATCTAGCTGAAATCAGTAAGAACCAAGAAGGCGTAATCTGACTCCTCCCAAGACAAGTGTAATTCGATTAAGCCATTGGGGGTGGTAATACCAACTTTTAAACAAGCAAGTCATACTAATCCTATAACACAACAATCTCTCAAACTCATTTACATGAGGAACACAAAGCTCCCATGTGATTTTGGGCAGGTCCTGAGTTCAAACCTAAAAACCTTGGGTGAGATTATCACAAAATTTAGCCTTCCACATGTATGTGGCATTCGTGGTTACGATAAGATTTTGTGCTCAAGGGCTGTCTTAGAACAACTTTAGCAGAGAATTTGCCTAACCAAGAAGAAGAAGCTCCCTCGGTAATAAATGTAAAGTCCATCTTAACCAAGTAGAATTCTTTTAAGAGGCCCCTATCAAGCACTCAATAAGGGAAGCCAGTCTAGAAGTACAATAGCTCCAGATATCCATGCAGATATATGTTTGGCCTCTACCTTGAACATTTTGAGAGCAGTGAGGTTTAAAGATCCAAGTTGACCGTCGCGAAGATTTCACCTTTATAATTTGCTTTCAGGTTGTAATGCTTGTTATTCCTGAAAAGTAGTTGCTGAATTGCAAAAATATATAGTTTACCTCATCCACCACAGATCCTAATTGCACTGAACAAAATTTGCATTTAATAGCCCTACCTTTCGAATAACGATTTTCTATAAACTCGCTATGTATTCATGGTCTTTAACGAAAGGGTAGAAATATTTCTTAACAAGAACCAGTTTCTTTGACATGCCTTAAAGCTTGATGAGTTATCACTTTTTACTCCTCCCTTCTAAAATTTTCAAGAAAAAAAAAAAGGGAATCACTAAACAGACCTCGTTGAAGGGAAGAAATGTAACTACCAAGCATTAGGATATTGTACAGTATTACACCATCAGAATAAAGAAAGATCCTAGGATCCATCACTGAAAAAGATCGGCCTATTTTGGCGAGAAAATCAAAAGGATAGATATAAGCGACATCACTAAAAAAAAAAAAAAAAAGGTCGAACGAATCGGATTTTCGGAGCTATTAATCAAATGAGACCAAACAAAAGAACAAAATAGAATAAAAAACTCGTAAGTAAAACTGAATAATGATAGGAAATATGTTTTCACAAATTAAATGTGCATTGTATGCGTATGATACACGTACAACCAGCTAAGGGTTCCCCACAAAAATACCATTTATAGTAAAATTCATGATAAAAAAACCTAATCTTTCATAAAGCCGATGGCTAACTAGTATAAAGGTTAGTTCATTGAATGTGAGCACGCGAGTTATAGAGAAAAAAAAAAAAAAAACAAAACCAATGCCGATTACCTGATAGAAGATATTTGTAGCACAAGTAGTGAACTTGTGCATCTACCTTGAGGACGTAATCCATATATCTCATTCTCTTGATCGCTATTTCAGATGCATGGCTGAAATGTGTGAGCTTCCTCGAAAGCATACTCTTTCAAAAGTAAAAAAAATCATAGAAATAGATTGATGAAAAACTTAATTTAGAAGAAGTGTAAATGGTCTATAGCAGAGAAACAAAGATATGTACAATTGGGATCACATCTCCAACAATCATCAATGAGGGTGAAATATTTACTCTCCTCCTGTAACATAAAAATCGCAACTTTTTATAGCAAGCAAGATTAAATTATATAATTAGAGCAAGCCAGATCAAAAGTATTACAAACTCTAGAACAACTCCAATCATATTTTGGATAATTAAAACAACCCTAAGTCAAAACGGAGCAATCTAGACCAAAAAATATCCCAAATTAAAGCACCCCAAGTCATAACAGAGCAACCCATGTCAAAATTAATGTAAATCAAAGCATGCTAATTACCTTTTGAAGCTCTTGAACAACAACTTAAAGGTCTAGGTATTGGTGAGGCATAGAGAGATTAAACTGGACTGCTTCTCAAAGAGGAGAAACATCTTTACTGTGTAGTTTATGGCGAGAGCGAAATTGATTTCGCGTTGAGAGATATAAACAAAAGATTTCGCCATTAATGGAGCTTAAGTTTTTCTCTATTTCTCTCAAGAAGTAAAATTTCCTTGTTTCATGCATTATTTTAAAATTGCCATTCTATTTGGCTTATTAGACTGTTATTAGCTCCTCGGGATTTGCGCATCGATTTTGGAAATCAACGGCTGGGATACTTTTTTTTCGGACAAATGTTGAGATCTGACAATGCGGCTCATTTTGTTGTGGCTGAATTTGCTTGCAACTCCAAAATCAATGGTTAAAACCCCAAGAAAAAAAATGAATTTAGGTTATTTTAATAAAAGTTCATCACAAAGCTTGAAGCCGGCAGGTACACCTTTTTGCTCTAAGTTAGCCGAAAAATCTTCTGGGCCTGATTCCGAATCAGAAGTCCAACTTCTGAAAAATAGATCGAAGCCGTCTGGATTCAAGACACGTGCAACTTTTAGGTGATTAATGTGGGAAAATGGCCGCAACTTTACAAGGATATCTTTGGTTACTATTAATTAGAAAAAGCAATTAACATACTCGGTGAGAACTGACCATCAAGCATGCTCTTGGAGAGGGACTTAAATTAGAAGATCGAATTTCTATACAAGCTTTAGCCAAGTCAGAGTTTGATTTAAATGGAGGGAAAGGGCAACAAAAACTATAATGATCACAACTAAAGTTGTTCTACCACGCATAGTTAAGATTAGTATAGCCAGCCGCACACATTTGAATTGAATTGTTGTTGTTATAATAAGGATCTCATTATACATAACATGCAAAATATTCCTAGGTATCACAAGTTCACACCATAGCCATAAATTAGGTTTAGAACTACAGCTTAGCAGTACCCATTGTCCGTTTCAGGGTGAACTAACTATATAACTTCAACTACCATAAAAAAAATGATGCATTCAATACGTCATTGCAATTTGGTTAATTCGATGATTCATAAGCATAGTAAATAGTTCTTTTCATTCAATTGAGTATCCTCATACCAAGTGATTTAATATTCATCACCGCGCTGCACACTGTCATGCACGCTTACATTAAGCAATGAAAGCTCTTGCGAATCAAAAAATTAGAAAGCAAAAAATCCCTACATAGTAAGCAATGCGGAAAAAAGAAAAACATCAATACCTCCCAAAGATCATGAAGTTCCACCACTTCTCCATCCCGAATCCCTTCAGGCACAACAACTCCGTGCTTCTTCCCAGCTTACCATCTCAAAACATTATTATTATCATTCACCATATAATAACTATACTCACATTTAAACCCAGTAGAAACATGAAGAAAAAGATACAGAGAAGAAACCAAAAACAGAAACAAGAACAATGGTGAAGATTTCTTGTATCACACTTCAATGTTGATTACACATCAAGCCCATATATATTATTCTAGAATCATACTAAGCCATACATGCTTAATTATAGGAACAACCATACATCCTGCAATACTCCCCCTCAAGCTGGATCAAGAGGATTGATTGAGCCAAGCTTGGAAAGAATACGATGAAAATGATCCGACGACAAGGCCTTTGTGAAAATATCTGCAAGTTGGTCATGGCTACAAATGTAATGAGTAACAATGGCACGAGTCTGAACATGTTGCCGAATATAATGGCAATCAACTTCAATGTGCTTAGTCCGTTCATGAAAAATCGGATTAGAGGTAATATGCATAGCCTCTTGATTGTCACAACAAAGTATCATAGATTGAGAATGAGGGATACCTAAATCGGCCAGGTTACCGCCGACAAAGATACAATAACCCGTAGTTGACTTTCGATCAAGTTGGTTCCCGGTCCCAATCCGCATCTGTATATCCAAGGATTTGAAAATGACCGTTAGCTTTCATTAGTATTCAACGGCCAACTATTTTCTTTAGATAGCGAAGAATCCTCCGAACAATATGCATATGAACCATGGTGGGAGAATGCATAAATTGACTAATAATGCTAACTACATGGCTAATATCAGGCCGTGTAATTGTTAGATAGATAAGTTTACCTACCAACCTTTGATAATCCTGAATAGAGGCAAGAGCTTCACCATGTCTATCAAGCTGTATTTTGTTATCCAATGGTGTTCGTGCGGGTTTGCAATCCAACATGTCAGCGTCACGCAATAAATTTGTCACATACTTGCGTTGATTCAAAAAGAGACCTTTGGATGAGGTAGCCATTTCAATGCCCAGGAAGTATTTAAGTGCCCCAAGATCCATAATGGCAAACTTTTGTTGAAGAACAACCTTAAGTTTACGTATGGCAGCATCATCATCACCGGTAACGATTAAGTCGTCAACATAAATCAAAACAATCAATCGCTTACCCGAGTGGTTATGAACAAATAATGAGTGATCAACATTTCTTCTCCTGAACCCAAGTTCTTCAAGCACCGTACTTAATTTTGCATACCATGCACATGGAGATTGCTTCAGACCGTAAATAGATTTGTGCAATCGACATACTAATCTAGGATCATTACTTTGCGGATGACCCGATGGAAGTTTCATATATACTTCTTCTTCAAGCTCGCCATGCAAGAACGCATTTTTAACATCCATTTGTGAAAGAGACTAACCATGATTGATAGCAACTGAAATCAAAGTTCGGACAGTTGTCATTTTTGCTACAGGGGAAAATGTTTCTTTGTAGTCAACTCTATATGTTTGAGTGAACCCTTGGGCAATTAGACGGGCCTTATGCCTCTCAATTAAGCCATCGGCTTTGAACTTAAACTTGTATACACACCTACTTCCAACTGCCTTTTTATCTCGTGGTAGTGAAACCACATTCCAAGTATTGTTATCACCAAGAGCTTTGAGTTCATCACTCATAGCGCTCTTCCAAACTTCCTGCTGAGCCGCCTCTTGATAATTTTTCAGTTTGGTGACACTATTAATCTGACTGAGATAGGCAGCATATACAGGTGATAAATTTTGATAACTCAGAACATTATGCATGGGATGACATACCGAATATGCCACGTAGTCTTGAATCTTTGATGATGGACGCCTTTCTCGAGGAGGATTACGACGATTAACGGGCTCATCACTCATGATCACCGTCGATACTAGGACAGAGCTCACTGGTATGTTTGTGTGATCAGTTGTGAGAAGCATGTCATTACCATCAACAATGTCTTCATAAAAAGGCTCGGTAGATACAGCCTGAGGCACAACTGGCGGTACAGCTGCTGGAATTGGGAGAGGAAACAAGTCGTGCTCCCTCTGACTAAGAACATCACCCGAGTTGCTGAAGTAGGGCACCCCCTTATTGAACCGAACATCTCGACTCACAATGAGTTTCTTAGCAACAGGATTATAACATTTATAACCTTTTTGTATTGGTGAATAACCCAAGAATACACATTGGACAGCCCGTGGATCCAGTTTAATGTGTACATAACAAGTACACCCGAAAACTCTGCGATGAGAAAGGCCTAGAGTTTTTCCTGTCAACAAATCAATAGGAGAATTAAATTGCAAAATTCGACTAGGAAAGCGGTTAATGAGATAAGCCACCATAAATACTCCTTGTGACCAACAAATCTTGGGAACATTCATTCCTAACATCAGAGCCCTAGTTTTTGCAACTAGATCACGATTTTTCCTCTCTGATATACCATTTTGTTGTGGAGTTCCAACACAACTAGTGTGGTGAATAATGCCATGCATGCTCAAGTATTGTGTCATGAATTGTGTCATAAATTTTGTACCATTATCTGATCGTATAATCTTAATCTTGGAAGAAAATTGAGTGATGACTAAGTTACGAAAGTCTTGGAACACATAAGCAACTTTGCTTTTGGATTTTAAGAGATAAAGCCATGTAAAGCGAGAATAATCGTCAACAAATGTTACAAAATATTTGTATCCATCAAATGATTCAAGCACAGGACCCCAAACATCAGAGTGCACTAAATTAAAAAAATTATTTGAATGTGAATCAGAAGGAGAAAAAGGTAAATGAGTAGATTTTGATAAGGAACATACATCACAACTTAATGAATGTTTATTCAAATCGGGAAAAAGTTTAAACAAAATGGGCTCTGAAGGATGAGCTAAGCGTTGATGCCACAATTGTTGAGCGGAAGACAAATACGCATGTGCTTGGGGTTCTTTAGACAAATAATCATTCTTGGGAAGATAATATAGTCCTTGATAAAAAATCCTTCACCAATCGTCATCTTGGTTATTAGATCCTGAAATACAACTTTGTTAGGAGAGAAGATGACACTACAATTTAAAACAATTATTAATTGGCCAACTGAAAGTAGTTAAAATGGAAATGAATGTACATAAAGAATGGATGATGAAATGGAGTTTGAAAGTAACTTGGTCTTACCGTGGCCAACAACACTCACACTTTTACCATTGGCTATGGTTATGGTAGATGAAGGAGAGAAAAACTCAAAGTCAGTCAAATTTTTAGTAATATTAGTTACATGATTAGTGGCACCCGAATCTATAACCCAATAATCATGCACATTACTAATTTTAAGAGCTAGAGAAAAAACATTCAATATACCTGACACATCTTCAGAAGAAAGACTCTTGTTTTCAGCAAGGAATCCCACAAATTTAGCAAGTAAAATCGAAGAATTATCATTCTCATTCCTATCAACAACATTGTGTTTGGCCTGAATGTAAGTAGTAAACTCATTTATAAGATTGATAGGACTAAAAGTAAACCTAGATAACCCATCAGTCGGTGATGTAGGCACATGGTTGGCTTGATATCCGGAGGAATAACCACGTTTAGGACCTCCTTTGTTTGTAAACTTTGGTTTGAGTTCTGGGTGAAGAATCCAACACCTATCAATGGTATGGCCAATGTTGCTATAATGGCTACACTTCAGTTCATTCCTTCTAGCCTTATTCCCTCTTTCATCTAGGCATCTTTGAGAAAAAAGGTAGGTTCGAGTGTCAGATATATCTGATTTAATTCTCGCAGACATAGCCTTTTTCGTGTTTCTTCACGTTGAATAGTAGCACAAACACTTGCAAACGTTGGTAACTCAGAATTCATGAAAATGCGGCTACAAAGATCTTCATAATCTGGAGTTCAATTTGCCAACGAATAAAAAATCTTGTCTTCTTCAGCCCGTTCCAGCAAGATTGCCGAATCGGTGGTATGTGGTCGATAGACCGCTAACTCATTCCACATGGTCTTCATGCTACCAAGAAATTGAACAAAGGCTTTACCTTCTTGTTGCAAAAAGACAATATCCTTCTTGAGTTTAAAAACTCGAGCAGAGTTATTATGATTTCCATAAAACTCTTTTACTGCACTCCATAGCCTCGCAGCCGAGTCTGAATAACTGAAAATCTTAGCGATATGTGGCTCCATCATGTTAAGCAAGTACGATTGAACCATCTGATCATTAGCAAACCAAGCCTTGTACTGAGAAGACTTGTCATCTGGAGCAGCATTTCTCTCATCAATAATTTAATTCATGATCTTCCACCAAGAGCTAATGTCACTGCCCTCAACCAAAGAAGATAATTAAAATTATTTAATTGAATCGAGCATAATCCCTGATTCGAATTAACATCAGAAGAAGATGACGGAACAGTAGAATTTTTTGTTCCGGATGAAATTGTTTCAACCATTTAGACATAATAGAAACAAGAACAATTAATTGGAGACCTGCTCTGACACCATGAAGAAAAAATATAGAGAAGAAACCAAAAATAGAAATAAGAACAATGGTGAAAGATTTCTTGTATCACACTTCAATGTTGATTACACATCAAGCCCATATATATTATTCTAGAATCATGCTAAGCCATACATGCTTAATTATAGGAACAACCATACATCCTGCAATGACTAAGCCATACATGCTTAATTATGGGAACATCCATACATCCTGCATTCCTGCGATCCTGCAATAAAATAATAACTGCTCCACTCCATATTAACTCATCTCCTTCATGAGATGGACTCAACAACACACCTTGCTTCACATTCCATAAACCAACCACAAGTTTTGAACCACACACCAGAATCCTCTCACCCTAGTTAGTAAAATAAGGCAATCTGAAGCTCAAACTCACTGTACTCAACTTATTTTTGCCAGAAACCAATCCCAGATTCACCATTTTTTTGCAAATCAAGCACCACCTAGATTGAATCTATCAGAATTAAGCAAAACTCAGTTACCCCAGATTAAATCTATCATAATTAAGCATACCCCTGAGTTTTAGTGTGAGAAAAAATGAGATGGGGACCAATGTTTGATGAAATGAGAGATACCCAATGGGAAAAAAGCGAAACCCGATAATGATTTGTGATGAAATCGATGGGGAAGATTCAGGAGAAATATAGTGGGGAGATGGAGTTAGAGCTTAGAACTCGAGAGAGAGAGAGAGAGAGATAGAGAGAGAGAGAGAGAGAGAGAATACGATCTTGTTGTTGGTTTAGGTTTTGATCTTCAAATCACCGAGAGGCACCTTGAGATCGAATTAGGCAATCAACGGTTGGAATTTTTTTTTTCGGAAAAATGTTGTGATTCGACAGTGCAGACTCATTTTTTTGGCTGAATTTGCTTGCGAAGCTTTATAAGAAAGGATAACAATCGGTATTGACAAGGAATATTTGAAAACAAAATTTTGATAGTTTAAATTTGTAGAGGCAAGGAGGGCCCACCAAATAAAATAACAAATGGTAGTTGTCCCTAGAGTTTTATTTTTAAAGATGGTTTATCTCTCAAAGTTTAGTAAATAAATAAATCATATTTCTGCTCTCACACATGTCATCACAAAAGCTACAATTATTATTACAACATGAACCCGGAGACCAATATTGAAGTATTAAAAGAACATTGGAGGCAAGTTATATCTCTCCGAGATGCCAATATCTCAATTATGCAACATCAATGGTTGAACCCAGAGACCAATATTGAAGTATTAGAAGGACATTGGAGCCAAGCTATATCTCTCTGAGATGCCAACATATTAATTATGCAATATCAATGGTTGTTGGGTTGCAATTTCTTCTTCACCATCGCCGCCAAACCAATAATGATATCTAATGATAATGTCGTAATGGGTGCAACGACAAATACTAGTAAGTAATCGAAGAAGGAAGAAGAACAAGAACTATTACAGAGGAGGGGATCAATGAGACAAAGACCATGGTGGGCAACATGTACAAGAGATCCAAAAAATAACTACTTGGGTTGGAACATTTCCCGCTAAAGCTAATGATAAAGCCGATATTGAGTTTCGTTGAGCCAAGGGTTAAGCTTAATTTCCCATTTCATTTATTATGACATATTGAATAGAAACTTTGAAAGCCAAGCGTAAGAAATAGTTTAATTTAGGTATAAGAAAGAGTTTAATTTATGCACTTACAAACACCCTTTAACCAACTTCACACAATCTAAAGCTTCAAAAATATACAATTAAAAATAAAAATAAAGAAAAAACTAAAATTTACATATCATGAAACCTTACCAGATAGAGTTTGAGAGTTTTGAGCGTGATATACCCTTGTTATGAGATTGGATTTTAGAGAGAGAGAGAGAACACGAAGAGAGGAGATTGGGTTGCAAAACAGAAGAGAGATAGAAAAAAGTGTGAGAGAATATTATACAATTACTATTTTGCCCTTTTTATTGTTGATGAAAACATAGGATGCAGGGGTAACCTCGAGATAAATTTTTGCACTAAACGGCTAGGATTGATTTTTTCGAACAAATGTTGAGATCCGAGGGTTCAGACTCATTCTTTCAGCCAAGCTTGATTACCACTTGAAAATGGACAGCTGAAACCCAAGAATAAAAACGGCCCTCTTTTATCTTATTATACGAGCAGTTACGCATGCGCATACGCACGTGCAAACGCGTTACTTTTGAGAATAAGATAGGATTTTGTATTATCTTTTGAAATATAAATGTAATCAATTTCACGTTGGCTAAACTCTAGAATGTTGAAGGGGATTTGAGTTGAGTCTCCTCCTTAGAACCAAATATATATTGGGTAAATAAGGGGAGACATGAGGAATATGATGTTCTCTAGTTCCACTGGTTACTTGTGTTTTAAAATGGCACCAATATATTAGAAAGCTGAGTGTAATAAGAATTTCAACATGAGTTACCATGAGGAATTTTGAAGGGTGTCACTTGTTCTGAATGCTAACATGTATGCTCACAATATATGCATATTTAGTCAATTTCAAGAATATCCATTATAGAGTGCTTTGTGATGAGTTGTACTATGCTATGTGTATGACCTCTATTTGCCTTCTAGTCTCTGGATGCCCGATTGATCAGGTGAAGGTCTCAGGTGTAACTCTTAATTTAAGGTGAAGGTCTCAGGTGATCTAACTATTGATAAGGGTTTAGTAGAACCCCTAAAGATCACTGTAAGGTAGTAAAGACAGTTCTGACTCTCTCTACCGTTGGGTTAACACTTTAAGAGCGATGTTGCTAATGCGTTGTCTCTATGTATTTTATCAAACATACTTATTTTCCAGCAGGAGCCATGAACTTGCACTCATGTCATTAGTTTAGTTTTAATTTTACATTCACGTGTAAATGAATCCTTAGCTGACAAAAGGCTATGTTTGAGTACAAAGGCAAGCAAAAGCTGAAGGTGGTAGCCCCAGATATCACCATGGAGGTTAGAGCATAGAATGTTCTCAAAGCTATCTACGTCTATTGCTTTGATAAAGACCCCATAGATGAAGACGATGAGAGAGTACTTCGTGTCATGCTTCGTGAAGTATTCCCAACTATTGGACAATCTGAGATAAATAGAATTGTTAATGAGAAGTCAAAGAAAGTGGATGAAGGTGGCGGGGATGACAGATATCCAGAGATCTTCAATTCCTGTAAACTAAGAAACAGACGACCCTCTTTATTGTAATTTGTAAGTTTATGCATGTGTAATGGCATGTTTTCCGAGAGGATAATCTTCGCCAATACTTTTTTTAGGATTATGCAACTATAAGCTTAAACACACAGGATTTTACGTGGAAACTCAGTTAAGTCTAAGAAAAACCATGACCTCGAAGAGGGTTTTGATGTAAACTCCAATGGTATGCTAAGTTATTATAATTGTTGTTTGATATGGATGTAATATTATCTCAATAAATGAAGTTCCGAATCAGAATAACACATTATCTGCCTATATTTATAGTAGATGCATGTAGTTACAAAAGTAAAAGTAAAAACAATTTCCTATTTTGGGGGGTAGTGGGCGAACTTCACAGATCTCTCTTCAACAGCTCTATTTGACCAAGCATAATGGCTACTTTGGTAGGTCAAGAACTGTGGCCGTAGACGGGACATATTCTCGAATGATAAAATGTCTTTGACTTAGTTCCGTTAATTTCTCATTGTTGAATCTTGGAAATATGCTACTACAACTTGATTAATAAATTTTGTAGTTATTCATGGTATTGTGGTGATGGTGAGGAAGCTCTTATATTTTCTAAATATGGCAGTTTTTATAAGGATACAAGTTAACATAGAGATAGACCTGAAAACTTTGTCATCTTCTGTTTCACTGCATCAACTGTCTTTGAATTTTTGGAGAGATGTAACAAAAAAAGAGACATAATATGGAGTGAGATAGAGTGTATTTCGAGATAGCCTATACAGGAAATTTTGGAGAGTGTAATTTATTTTTATAGATCACAGAGATGAATAGCAAAATAAAATTCTTTCAGCTGGAAACATTTCATACAATACTTCATTTTAGTTTACTATATTTAGTTTTGGACATCAAATAGTAGGCTTTTATAGAGTTCATCCTTGACATTCTATAAATTGTTAAGGTTACCTTTCCAAGTATGCTAAGCTTTCCTGGCAATGACATAGGCAAAGTTAGGCTATTGTTTGCTATCGGATTACTTGACTGCAACTGTGGTTGGACACTCACCCCCTGTTACTTTTTTGGAGAACTTTGCACATTCTTATCTAGATTGTTTGTAAGCTACCACTCTTGTGTTTCTTAGCCTGGGAGGGGGAGTCGAACTCTTCTTTTCCTACAAAAGGTCAAAATTGCAAAGAGAAAATTCAGTTACTTCTCTAAATTGGTTGTTTCTAGTTCCAACTTCTATTTAAAAAAGTTGTTGATTAAGGGTTTATGTTTCAGTAACATAGGCATTTTTTGGGTGCATCAGCAAATGTAGTGTATATATTATATCATTGGCCTAAAACTCATGTAAACATTGAAGCTTATGTACTCATGAAAGCCCCAATGTGGTTGTTCTTGAAGGGTTTAAATTAATAATGGAAAGAGGAAGAATGTACCTATATCGGTTTGTAAAGGAGTTCTTGGAATCCTCTGCTCTCATTCAGTAACACTCTTGCTCCTTGGAAACTTTGACATTGGAGGAAATGGAACAACGCAACTCTTTCTAACATTGCTCTCTCCCTTGTTGAAGTCTACCATTTTAGACAGAACACAACCACCATTCACTGAAGATCTGATAACAGCGTTCGTTCTAACCATCGGAGTAACAAGTAAGTTACCCCCATTTCTTGTTGAACTACTACTAGGTCTCTCTTTTCTAGGTGTACTCATAGCATCAAAATCTAAAGGAATTGGCTTCACAGCCATAGGGGAAGCAGCAAAATGAACCTCATTCTACTTTGTTGATCCCCAAGAACCTCGTTTATAAGCTGCGAATCTCGAGATATATGCCCTTTTTGTTTTAACGCCATTATTTTGAATATCCACTATTGGTTTTGGGGTACCCACTAATGGGTGTCGTCCAAGAATCATCTTTGTCCCTTGGATGATTTGAACAGGAGATCCAAGTTCTAGACTATCAACATAGATGAACTATCCAAGCTGTATCTTATTGCTTAATAGACAATAATTAGACACCTCAAACAAAAACTTTACAAAAGCAAAGCGTTAAAAAAAAAAAATTAGAGACATCAGCTCTAAATGAAGTGCAAGCTGCTCTAGGAATCTGTTAGAATCAGTAATACAGAGATCCCCAACAAGAACTCTAAATACTTTCACATAAATTGAAAGCAACGTAAGTTATATTTCTTAGTATGAAGTAAAGATTAATGGATAATATTGATATAACATGCTAAAAATTTAATGAATTAAATAATTATAGTTTGCTAAAATGGAATAGCATAATACTATTAAAAATGATTATAAAAGTCTTAGTCTCAATTAATTATCTAAATACCTGATAAATAAATTAATGTTGTGCCCCATAGTTACTGTAGGTTCTCTCACTATCTGAATCATTTTCCATAAGCGGAGTTTTTGGATCATCTTTATTATTTTTTGGTTCTTCTTCTTCTTCTTCTTCTTCTTCTTCTTCTTCTTCTTCAGTATCACTTATTTGTTGAAATTGTTTATCTTCATTTTCCTGGATTAATACATAGTTAGCATAAAGATAAGAATAATTTAGGAAAAACAATTGTAACTATATATTACCATTTGTTGTTCGTAATCATGAGGTAAATTTGTGATTGACTTTAGAGGAGTACTATTAATTTCTTCCACCTGTAAAAAAATAATAAATGAACTGATTTTAACAAGAGAGATCTATTATAAAATAAAATACATTTGTAAGTTGAGTTTACCTCACTATCTTCTAGTTGAGAGATTTTTGCTTTCTTATTACTCTTTAAAGTATGTTTTTTTTTTGTCCTCTAACTTTCCTTGCCCTTTTTGTTGAATTCTTCTTGAGTTCAGGTCCTTGCATTGGAGTATTGTTTATAATTTCTTGAAGTTCTGTAGTGCTTGCAGTGGTCTCGCTTTCTTTTGTATTCATTGTTGGAGATCTAATTTGTTTTGTTGGAGTTTGATAAATGATTGGCAACTAGAATTCCAAAGATTCCTGAGTAGATTTTACTTTCATAATAGAAGACATTCATGATAATAAGTAATGCATATAATTTACCTCTTCTTGATTAATCTCATGTATTTGTTTCTTTTTGGCTTTTCCCTTTACTATTTCCTTGGCCGCCTTTTTACTTTTCTCCAATGGTACACGGCTTTCAGTAATTTGTTGTGGAGTTTCTAGTTCAATCTCTGACATAGTAGATATAGTGTTGACCCTGTAAGTGCTGCTTGGTTTATCAATGTTTAAGTTTATTAGTTTTATTTCGAATACTCGAGTTTGCCACATCAGTTTGTTCGTAAGATAGTGCGTAACCAATAACTATCTTTGGTCATGCCAATTAAATATTATATGAAATTATAGATATTTGAATAATAATTGTGTAATAAATCTTTAGAACTGCAATTCTAAATTATGTTAGCAATTGATAATGAGTACTTTACCTTTTCATACATTTATTTTGTTGTTTCTGTTGCATTCTCTAGTAGCATTTGCACTTGGCTATCAAATAAGATGACTTTTATATAATCATCTTCGTCTTAAATATCAAATTTTAACTTATATCTATCACAAAACAAGGTTTGTCATCATTGCATAAATTACTTTTATTTATTTACATAATAATCCAAATGTGAATAATGAATTTAACCTTGGAGTTGTATGAACAACTATTTTTTGTGTAAGCATTACAATAGAATTTATCGTCGTATCAGAAAACGTTCTTTTTACAGTAATTGCACGAATCCTAGTAAAAACCATATTCATGATAAATTCTAGAAATTGTTGCTAGTATGTTGAAGACTGCATCCTGAAGAAAAAAAAAATATAAATATAGATATATATATATATATATATATATATATTGATTTTTTTTTGAAATATAATAATATTTATATAAATTGATTATATATTTAGTTAGGTTACATTAGTTGCATAGTGATTTGCAATGTTTGTTTTCATTTGCTTGATTATTGTCTGAGAATCAAGCATCTTTTGATCAAATCGCTTTCCTTGCTTTATCGGCGTTATTTCAATTTTAGTTTGAACATTGTATTGTTATGAGAAAATATGTTTATAAAAAGGATTAAATAATTTTAATTGTTATGACAAATAACTTAGATATGTACCTATCAGAAAAAGTAGTAGCCTCAGGAATATCTAAGTTTATATATATTTTTATTAAAAATGTGGAAGAACCATTGACCATATCTGGGTAAAATTAAAAGTCGGTGGTTAAATAAGTAGAGAGTGAATGCCATACTAATTAATAATATTAAAATTCTTACTGCTCCATTAATTTGTTGATAATGAGGTAATGACCAATAAAGTATTTTGGCCATTTAGCCGATCTAGTTCTTTCCCAAGTTCTGATACAACTGATCCCCACAATGTAATCCTTAGCTCATTTTCCCTAAAATTTAAAAGAGAACTTTAATTTAGAAATCTTAATTAAATAACTTTTACTAATAGTATGGAGTACTGATATATATGTTACCTTTCGTTTTGGATTGTCACGTACTTCTTCAAAGTTTTAGAGCCTATTTTTAGTTGTTGATTGACAGTTTTTGAGATTTCTGTAATATGTCCAATTGGATCTGATTGAAAATATTTTAGAAATATTAATATCAAGATTTAGTAAATTATATTTTATTGAAGGAAACACTTATCGAAGGTTTTTGTTTTGTTATCTACATAATTGATAAGTGTGTTGAAATCAACAAAGTTATATTTGAAACGGGGGATATCGTTGGTGTCTTCCAATTCTTTAATTTTTATTTTGTCTTGTAGCTGAATTTAAAGTCTGCAATCAATAGCTGCTATAAATGCTTTCGATCATGGGAAATGGCCTCGTATGTCTGGTTTTGTAAGTCTTTTTCACACATACGAATTTAGAGTTTTTTTATTCCTATTCCTTATTTTCAATTTTTCCCATATGTTATATCTATAGCATTTAGGTTCTCCTAGATTCACCTACTCCAAGTTTTATCTCAAGATTTTCTCTCCTTAACAGACTACGTTTCTTGTTGCATGGTCAAAAAACCAAATTACTATAGTCTATAGCCCTTTCCAAAGGAAGGGGCTATTGGGATATCACTTATAAATGGTAATAAGATACACCATCTTGTCTTTCTTAATTCAAATAACTAGTTTTCTGTTCTCGCATGAATGTATGGTTTCAGGAGAGAGGGTAGATAATTATGAAATTTGTAGACTTAGTAGATAAACATACATATGAGGTAGATGCTTTGGATGCTATAGATGCTGGCAAGTTGCCCAGTTGGGGAAAGATGTTGTACATTTCACAATATGCAAATGTATTAAGATATTATGCTGGAGATGCCGATAAAATACATGAAGAGATATTAAGAATGTATCCTGAGCTTTTTAGGTATACTTAACTGGAGCCTGTGGGTGTTCTATGACATATTATCCCATGTAACTTTTCATGTACAATGTTCTTCACAAAGGTTTCCCTGCCTTAGCTGCCGGGTGTACAATGATAGTCAAACTTGCTGAACGAACGACACTTTCAGCTTTCTATTGCGCCCATCTTGCCAAGTTGGTAATGTTCAATTTATATTACTTTTATATGCTCTTAATGTTTCTACTTTGTCTTATATTTGTTACTTATTTTTAAATGTGAAGATCGTGATATTTTTTTGATCCTATTTTACTTTACTTATTCTTTTCTTAAACATATCAGGCTGGTATCCCGGATGGCATGCTCAATGTTGTTAATAGATTTGGTCAGAAAGCTGGTGCAGCCATAAGCTCTTATATGGACATTAATAAGGTGAATCTCTAGCCCATCTTCGGTTCTTCCCATACATACACATTGATACATATGCTAAGATTTTTTCTTGTATATTTTCTCTTTACAAAGGTTCTCTCTCTACAGAATGTATTTATCATTTTTAATCGTTATATTGAAATATAGGTGGAGTTTTGTATATCTATCATTCAAGAATTTTAGCATGGCGATTTACAATCCTCTTATATGTTGTTTTCAGTAAGTTCCAGATCAACATTTATGTAGTTACTCTTCTTTGTTGTTTGTTTCTTTCAAGTAAGAGATGCATGTATGTTATTTTCTTTAAATCCCTCAACACCACAACCAGTAAAAGAGCAAATTATTCTGAGAGTTCAAGAACATCATGGCACAACTCATTTGGGTGAAGCTTACACTGCTAAGGTGCTGCATATAAAATGCTAAGGACTTAGAGTTACATCTGCAGGATTTGAAACAAACTTGTTTAATTCAAGGTGTAATACAAATACTGTACATTTTCATTGATACATATAGAGTGCAAGATTTACAAGTACATAAGCACATAATGTATATACATAATGATGGAAATTTCATGAACAGGGACTTAGGATTGGAATTTGTTGTGTGTTGATGGTGCATGTGGCATCTCTTCTAATCATAACTTTACACACTAATTGAGATCGAGAAGTAAGAATATCTTTCCTTTTTGTTTCAATCCGATAATGCTTACAATTCCAATATAGTCACTCTTCATTTCTTATTTTTTTATTGTATTAAAGCTAAAAAGGCTAGCGAAAGAGTCTACGACTCCACTATCCCTATCAAAATTGGCTTGTGTAGCTAAGTTACTGCTTAGGATAATTTGATGGAGAAGGCAATCAAGGTCAGGTTCCTATCGTAGATTTTGGACTTTTGTATGTATTGGAGATATGTTGCATTTTTTCTAGCATCAACCAAATATGGAAGGGATTATAGTTCTCGATTACTGACATACATTATGGCCATCAATTTATAAAATTTGCATTTCTCCCTTAAAAGTACCCTATTGATATGTTGCATTTGTTATTGTTAGCCTGTGTTCAAAATTGGCAGTATCAAAAACGAGTTAAGGAAATTAGAAAGATATCAAAACACTTATCAGGATATGATCGAGTCTAGTGCATGCGCACTATCTCCTTAAGACAGATTCTCCCCTGCCGCAGTACGTTACAGAATATAATCGGCCCCTGTCTCCCAGGATACAACGATCAGTCCCAAAGAGAAGAAAACACTTCTATCTCTCTGCCAAAAGAACCTTGATTACGTCTGTTTTCTCTCTTGTAAATGACTCAAGAAAACTCTGAAAAACTGATAATAAAAAATGAAAACAAAGTTGGGTTATATAGAGTATAGGTGACTCTTCACCAAGGGTCACATCTCAAGTTAGTGCCTCTTCACCAAAAGGTCGTACCTCAAGCTAGTGCCCTTTCACCAAGGGCCACACCTCAAGTTAGTACCTCTTCACCAAAGATCACACCTCAAGTTACAACTCTTCACCAAGGGCTACACCTTAAGACACGACTCTTCACCAAGGGTCACACCTTAAGGCATACCTCATGATGTGTCTGTTGGAGACAACTCAAATCACGCATATTACAACTCATAAGTAAATTCTTACTTATAATCTAGAGTTGTGTAACCTATATACCTAATATGGTACAAAAAAACTACTTAGATATCAACCATTCAAACTAAGATTAAAATAACAAGGTTTTTTTCCACCAATCCCCCGCATTTGAATGGTAACAGATAAACTCAGACCAAACAAAAAAGAAGAAGAGAAAAATAGGGAATGATTCTGCATCGAGAGAGGTGTCTTGTGGACTTAAACCTTCCCTAGTAAAAAACTATCAGATTTATGCTGATTAGTGAACATATGTCTTGAACTGTCAGCTTTAGTGTAAATCAAGACAATAGTCTTCACACAGTATATTTCCAAACGTAATCGGCTCTCATAGTTGTATTCAATTCGGCCCAGATCAAATCCCAGATTCATGAGTGTTATTAGAGAATTTGGCCTTATAAAATTCTCATAGAAGCGGCCCCACCTCACACTCACATAGGTGATTGCCTATTAAGAGTACCCTGTCGTACCCCACTTGTAAATACAAGTCATATAAATCATTAAAAGCCTAAATAGCCTACCCTAAAAATTGCTATATTTTGCACTGTTTACATCATGGAATGGTAGGAGTTTAGATCTCCTTAGTACTTATGGTGAGTAACTCACAACCTATTTTCCTATTGAACCTGGATCATGGGAATACCAATCAACTAGGATAAGTTTCTTCTGATGTTACTCGTAATTAAAGGCTTTAATCTCATTCCCCTCGATGTGCGGTATACTTGCACTCTAACAACTCTCGTTGTAAACGTATTCGTTAAATTGTCTTTAGACGACAATAATGTCTTGACTTACCAAAATATTAATCCTTAATAAACTTTCTAACCACTCAAATGATTTGCCAGCTGGGCTTTATATATTATAATGAACTCAATTCCATTATAAATTTGGTTATATAAGTTTATTTTGAGGAATTCTAAAATACGATTGCACTATGAAGTGTAAAATCATAATCCAATAGTAGATTTTGACTTTCAAATTCAAAAATCCACATATATGCTCATATACCATTGGAAATCAAGTATAGTGCAAACCATAGTCTAGGATGTACTCCCAGTACCTTAGTACCCTGACTAACGCTTCTTTATTTAAATATGCATAGCATCCCCAAATTTTTTAATAATTTTTAGGAAGACACTCTGCCTTTCCAAAACTATGCCATAAACAAAGCTGCTATAGACAAAGCTTTCCCCCATAATTTTCAATAATTTAGAGGAAGACACTCTATAGTCTCTAGTCTACTCATAGAACGGTCCCAAAAAACAAACAATCTTAATATGATCATCACAAAATCGAAAAGAAACTCTAAGTTAATTCTCATGCGTTGTGGGTAAACCAATCTCATTAGTTTCTACTAATTTGAATGGGTTTGCCCTGAATCGTTCATCAAATACTTTATTCGGCAAATTTAAGTCATTCCGTAACTAGACAATCCCGCAAAGAAACTCTTCTTTTATGGATGTTGTCATGGGATTGGAATGTTTCTTGCAACCTTCCCCAAAACAATAAAACCCATTAAAATAAATGATATCACAACACCAAGTCTAGGACTATCGAATACACGAGTAAGTGTTGTTCAACGCTCCCATTTAACAATAAAGAAATACTCGGAACCCCATCATTAAAATCAATGATATCACAAATAATGCTGGGATGCTTACCACATTTCAATTTCAGTGGGCCTTTGACAGAGTTTCTCTTCTTGAAAATGAACTCTCTAAAATCAACACGTAGGTCTCAACTCCTCAATGAGTGACCCTTATATTCCTGACTCTTCAAAGTCCTAATTTTTCCCCATAAATGAACAATTTGACACAGGAATCAAACTAACACTTTGGATACATCAACCAAATAAATCCTAAACGACATAGATTGAATTGGGATGGAAGAACGAGGGAGAACAAAACCCATCTTCATACCTCCGTACTTCGAATAACTAGAAGAAAAGAAACCATTAAGTACTAATTTGAATCTCGTATCTTGGACTGACCATTCACGATGAAGATTGGGAAAGTCTCGATAATCCTCTCCCGCAATAGAATTCTTCTAAAATTTTTATCTCTACCTTATATTTTTCTTCTTAAAAAAAATATTGTCTTTCTCAGGCTCTACAAGTCTTTCTCACCCTCAATCACTCACGAAAATAAAAAACCACTTTCCTTTGAGTCACTATTTTCAACTCTAATGGACTGTTCAATAAGAGGGTCATTCGTCCCTATAAAAATGAAAATAAATCTTTATTTTTCCATGCGATTAGTAGTAATTGATAATTTACACCAAAATTTGAATACACTAAAAAGATATTTGAATCTATCTTAAGATTGCTCTTAGTATGTGTTCAAAATTGGCAGTATCAAAAACAAGTTAAGGAAATTAGAAAGAGATCAAAACACTTATCGGGATATGATCGAGTCTAGTGCATGCACATTATCTCCTTAAGACAGATTTTCCCCTGCCGCAGTGCTTTGTAAGATATAATCGGCCCCTGTCTCCCAGGATACAACGATCAGTCGCAAAGAGAAGAAAACACTTCTATTTCTCTGCCAAACGAACCTTGATTGCGTCTGCTTTCTCTCTTGAAAATAACTTAAAAAATCACTAAAAAACTGATAATAAAAAATGAAAATGAAGTTGGGTTATATAGAGTATAGGTGACTCTTCACCAAGGGTCACACCTCAACTTAGTGCATCTTCACCAAAATGTCACACCTCAAGTTAGTGCCTTTTCACCAAGGGTCACACCTCAAGACACACCTCATGATGTGTTTGTTGGAGACAATTCAAATCATGTATATTACAACTCATAAGTAAATTCTTACTTATAATCTAAAGTTGTGTAACCTATATACCCAATATGGGACAAAATAAACCACTTAGATATCAACCATTCAAACTAAGATTAAAACTACAAGGTTTTTTCCAACATTTGTTGTTGTAGTGTTTGCTGATTTGTTGATGCATTTAATAGGTTGAGGGAGTGGGAAAAATAATGGATTCCAAGACATGTATTTGAGAGCTAACGAATATGATACTTTTAAATGTTGCGTTGAGGACAACGTAAGATATAAGACCCAAAAAAGTTTGTTAATAGATTATTGTAATTTGTAGTTCTAAGTTGTTCTTATACAACTTTTCCCTTAATGATTTTGGTTTGCCTTGTAGTCTACAGTATTATGCTTTTGAAATGAGATTAAGCCTCAAAATTCATTAGGATTTATCATTTTAAATTGTGAGATGCATACCTATTTTCAGTCATCAAATAATATATCTTCATCAATAATGGATACCAGTAGAGTTTTTTGTCAATTCTCCCAAAAAAGTGTCGAACCTCTCATTGGTAGGCCTATCATGCAGAGAAGCAAGATAGTCTTAGTCCTTGGTGAAGATGGGGAAGTCATATATATTGCTTGAATTAAAAATGCACTTCCAAGAACCGTTTCTAATGTAGTCTGCACTAGTTATTATACCAAATTGGCCTAAACCATCAAGAGCCCCATTGAACAACTCTGAATTTTTTGCTTTTGAGAATGTTATGAGTTCTCCTTTGCCTATTACGATATTGAGGTATCTATTTATACATGGAAAACCCAATTTTGCGATAATATGGACAATATAATTTTTTTATTATAAAATTTTAAATATAATAGACTTTTCCAGCGATAGTTTCAGTGCTTCTCAAATCATTAAAAAAGATTAAATAACTTCTTTAAATTTTCAAACAGGTATCGGTGTCCTTGGGGACGGAGTTTACCAAAGTTGTGTTTGATGTTGTATCTACAAAAGAATTACCGTCTTCTCGTTTCTAGTATATTATTCAATCCCGAAACAATGGTAACCTCTGAAACAAACTGGCTTTAAAATGTCTTCATTATTGTCTTCATGACTTAAGACATTTTCTTGCATTATCATAAGATTAATTATTACTTGATAAGTGAAGAAACAATAATTCAGTTCAAAACTAAGAAGAATACAAACTTTTATTTGCCAGATTTTAGGCTTTTTGTTGTTTATGAAACTAAATTATTGAGGCAAGGAACTTATGACGATGTTTATAGAGGAAAAAAGACCAAATCTAAAAATAAGCTTATATATATGTACATATGTAATAAACCATGAATATATGGTTGTAGGAAATAACTTATAATTTGATAAAAAACAAAAGGGACAATTTAAATATAAAAATGATATAATAAATAACTACATTATTATTAGAATTCCTAATTGCATAATCAGAATTGATATGAATGAACTATCAATGGAGTTTTATTCATAAAGAGAGACCTATAACATAGATGTTTTAGGTTTCAAAACCCAAATCTGCAACTTGGGCAACTGTTTGCTCATTCGAACCAAAAATGTAAACACTGACTGTGGAATTGGTGTTTACAAGGCATTGTAGTAAGTACATCATTTTCGACATCACCACAAATATGGGACAGGGGGAAATGATAATACATTGAAGTGTGCTTGCTGTCAAAGAACATCATTTTTGACAAAGGTTCTTTGACAGCAAGTGCACTTCAATGTATTATCATTTCCCCCTATCCCATATTTGTGTTATTCCAACACGACAATTATTGTAAATTGTGGTGGCTGCATAATATATTCGTACCTCCGTACCCCATCTTCAGAATAAGTTCAACAAATTCCAATTTTTAAATAAATAGTCAAAGCTGATTTCTCTTTGTTAAGTGTTTCTAAGACATGGAACTTGATATTTGTTAGAAACCAGTCATAATTCCTGTCCCAAAAATTATCACCAATGATTACTGCCGGATCTTTTTGGCAATCATTCTTCAATAGCTCTAAAGTTCTCTGACGACCAGCTTGGAAAAGGATCGACCAGAAATTTAACTTAATTATCTTAACAATGGGTGAATCTACTTTTGTTGTTAACAAAAATTGATCTATAGCTTGAATAGTTTCATTGGTTATATTACTAACAATATTTGCAGATAGAGCTTAATATGAATAGCACAAGGTGGAAAGACATATGAGATAGCCTTGTCAACATTTTCAATCTTAATGATATCCATGTGTATCTGCTAATTAAAGGTGAAGACTAATATTAGAAATAAAATTAGAATAATGCCAAGAATAAAAGTAAGCCTTATAATAGATAATAATTAAATGTTGGTGAATATTTGATAGTGCATAACCAGTTCTTTTGTGTTCATATTACTTCTCTAGAATTATTGCTCGATATCTTACTCTTTAGTGCGTTTATTATGACTAGATAAGCAATCCCCGCATCTATGATCTCTAAATTATCTTAAGATATAAATTTGCAAACATGCATAACCTAGAACATGTATAAATTAATTGTATCTTTAAATATACTATATAAGAATCAAGTATTAATGATAGTATTTAGAAGTTGAAGTTGACTGCTACTAAACTTAGGTTTTAGACTAATTATAAATGTTGTAGATGCTCCATATGAATCAAAAGGTTCAAAGTTTAGAGAAATTATGAAATAACTGTATAAAACTTATATAAGGAGGGGCAATTACCTATTATAGAGAAAAGAGAATAGTGCCACTTGAAACCTATGCTGAGAATTACTACTCTAGGTTATTTATATTGGTAAGGTTAGAGTTTAATTACAGCTAAAGTCTATATATTTGATAAACAATATGTCTAGTGTTAGGGTACATAATATTTTATAAAAAAGATAAGTATTAGGAGTTTTTATAGATGAGAAGTATAACTTTTGAATATGACTTGGTTAGATAATAATATATGATATATCAGTCATAGATGTTGATTATTTAGATGGTGATCTTTCTCATGGTCCAATGATGTTAGAAGCATGAGTTCGTTATGGTTATTATTGGGTGCTGCACAAGCTATATTTTTTATTGGGAACAGGGGACCACCATAAGATATATTCAAGAAGCTTTGAATTTTATCATCCGAATGCAGGGGGCCACCATCAGTCATTGCACAACATGAGTTCTATTAAGATTAGTACCGCACAGCCTGCTCCATTACCTCTATTCATCGATTCCTATGATACTGCTAGTAACAAAGAAGTTCCTTTGTATATTGGTAGTAATGTACTCCCTTGCAATAATGATCTGCTAGAGCTAGGGGACGTTAACCATACTTTCTCTTTGGAAGAATTTCTCAAGGTTGCATCAAAGCATTAGAGGCAGATAAGTGGAAGCTAACCACATACACTGGTGATGAGAGCTCACATGATCAAATGGAAATGGAATGGTGTGACAGATAATCAAACTACTGCGAATGCAATTTAGTGTAGAAGGATAAGAAAAAATTTGGACTAGGTATCGAGTTTTATACAAATTCAGAAGTTTGAAAGGCATTTTACTGGTGAGTTTAAAGTTAATGTATACCTAGGTACCCATAGATATACAGACTTGATCTAGGTACCCATAGACAAGATCTTAAATACAACATCCAAGACTAATAAACTTAAATTATTCTATAGTTGGATCCCGAGAATTAGTTTATTTTTTGTGATGCGTAAAGTATGTTGATATCAATATGTTGATTAATATTGTTGTTTTAAATTGAATTCAACTATACTGTAGAAAATCATAGTAAAAATAAATCAAAGTTGAGCTATTAAATGGTTTACCATACAAGAGAAAGAAGCATATACTAACTGTAGGGACCTATCCCTCAATCTAACCCCAAATCGAGCTATTCCAGTTTGAGCTACATCCATGTCAGACTCACGCATTCTACACGTGACATCAACAGTCAGCATCGACACATACTCTACGAACTGATAAAGAATGTGGGTTGAGCTCAAACAGAAAAGCATGAACAAGTCAAAACTACCTGTCTCTCACGAACTCAGCAGTCACTCAGTCAGCCGCCACTAACCACATTGTTTGGAGAACGTGCTTCAGTACGATGAAGAACTGCAGAGAAGGCCTATATAAAAAAAAGTTCTAGAAGAGACAATGACCATAAAAATATACGAGAAATTACCAAGAAAACTACATTTTCTAGATTCTCAAAACATCAAAACTTCTTATTTACTAGATCAAGTATTTTTAAGTCGAGAGATCACTTGTAATAAGTTATCAGTCTTAAGCAATAAAAGTTACTATTATAAAAACCATCAACTCGAGGTCGTGGTTTTTTTACCTATTCAAAGGTTTTCCACCTTAAATCATATGTATCATTTCTTATTTCACATTAGTTTTTATCATAGGAACATTGGCGTAAAAGCTAATTCCAAGCTATCTCAAGCTTATAGAATTAGGCCATTACATTTGGCACCATCTGTGAGAATCGAACCCACGACCACACGGTTAGAAATGGTGTGGATTATTCTAACCAGGTTGTAGAAATGGGGTGGGTTAGATTATTATAAATGGTAAAACTAGTTTTCATTTTACTCAATATGGCTGTAATATTTTACCGGTTAAAACAGGGATAATACTTGATTTGACTGACTCTACTATACTCTGAGATTAAAACAAAGGTAATACTTGTTTTCAATCGAGGAACTCTACCAGACATAAGGTAAAATAAAGGTAAAACTAGCTTTCATCTCTCAATATGTCTGCGACAGATACTTTTTTCAGGTTACATATACAATCGCTACAATGAATTATTTTCTGCTATTAGGAGGTCAGCTACGCTTTCCCCTACAACAAGAGGATGACCAGCCATAAATTCTTGAGCTTGAGTAGTCATAGCAATCCTGCCCTGTTTTACCAATTCAATAGGTCGAGAGCCTAACTCCGTTTCTATGGAGTTCATACAATTTCCTCGATCTATAACAACTTTGAATATATATCCCCTTTCTAACAAATAGTTGTGCAAGGTATCTCTCTCTAAGACAAGACTTTTTACCTCCCCTACAAAATAGGTGATCACCGCCATCATCAATTCTAAGCGCGATGCCTCTGGCATGACCGCCTTAGAGAAATTTACTCTCACCATCTAAAGGTGATTATGCAGCATATTATACCGTTCTTCGTACCATTCCATTTTACTATTTATTTGATTCATAAACGCAATGTTCTCTTCCGCCTTCTTGTCAGCTTTAGTTGATTCAGCCTGATTAATTAACCTCAAATTTGCCACCTGAATACGAAGTTCCTCAAGCTTCTTGTTTAAATCTTCCCATAGACGGTGCCAAATGTAATGGCCTAATTCCGTAAGCTCGAGATGGCTTAGAATTAGCTCTTATACCAATGTTTATGTGATAAAAACTAACATAAAATAAGAAATGACATGTGATTTAGCGTGGAAAACCTTTGAATAGGTAAAAAATCATGACCTCGAGTTGAGGGTTTTTATAATAGTGATTTTTATTGCTTGAGGTTGATATCTTATTATAAGTGATCTCTCGACTTAGAAATAGTTAATCTTGTAAATAAGAAGTTTTAATATTTTGAGAATCTAGAAAATATAGTTTTCTTGGTAATTTTTCGTGTATTTTTCTGGTCCATGTCTCTTCTAGAACTTTTTCTTTATATAGGCCTTCTCCGCAGTTCTTCATCATGCTGAAGCACGTTCTCCGAACAATATGGTTAGTGGCGATTGACTGAGTAACTATTGAGTTTGTGAGAGATAGTTATTTTTAACTTGTTCATATTTTTCTGTTTGAGCTCGACCTGTATTTTTTATTAATTCATAGAGTAGGTATCAATGTTGATTGTTGATGTCACATGCAGAATGCGTGAGTCTGACATGGAGGTAGTTCAAACTGGAATATCTTAATTTAGGGTTAGATCGAGGGATAGGACCGTACAATTGCCACCTCACAACCGAAGTCACGAGTGGCTTTGGTTGAGAAAGGAATTTGTGGGTATATGGGTATTTGGGCTAGAAGTTTGAAAATGAAGGAAATAATGATGTGGATTTGACTGCATGGAAAATAGGCGTGTTATGGGGGGACGTTTGGGCATCGAATGTTGATGAGAATATTGATACACGCGTCGATTAGTGTTTGGGAGATTCGCCTATAATGAATGATGACTCTTGGGGAAATGTACCTGCACATTTAATATGTGGATTAAATAAATAATACCTATACCAAGGATTGTGACAAAGTACGTTTGTTTGTTTCAAAATTCTTAAAAGGTTTTTATGATGGTGAAGACCTGGAGAATGGTTCACGAAGAGAGAATTTTTGTGGAGATGCAGAAGTTAAAGTTGAGATACTTTGGAGACCAGTCTTTGGAAATGCCTACTCCCATTCTCGTTCCCGTTCCCGTTCCACCGACGTATCAAGGTATATCAGAAAAAGAAGTGGCTGAAGCTGAGTAAGATTTTTATTGCATGTAGAGATTTTATTTCATTGTCTTAATAGGCGAGCAACATTAGATTTGTCTTCGCATCCTTGTTGAAGAAAAGGTTGGGGTGACAGATGCAGGGTTTGGCAAAATTGCGAGGCAGTTGTGTCGATGTCTTACGTAGGACTGGATTCTAAGGTAGGGCCCTCTTTATCTCTACCAACTCTACGGAGGTGGTGGTTCTGGAGGAGGCGACGTTGATAGTGGAGAAGGGAGATAGAGAATGGAAGTCTACTTCTGTACCCCCATCGCTACTCTGTACTAAGAATATCTTTTATTTAAAGAGTAGGTTCAAGCACTGAGTCCTCTGCTTTTATGCCCAGACTTCCTCTAAACCCAATTTCTGGTCAGAGTAAAAAGGTGCAAAGGAAGAACCTATGGTGACTTCCAATGCCTACTTTGCATAAGAGGATTCTTAGAGTGAAACATCATTGAAGTAGGATGAACTAAAGGATTTAATGTTTTAAAGTGCCTGAAAAGACCTGTCATCTGTAAAACACTTGAAAAACTTGTTATCTGTAAAGTACCTGATTTCGGAGTACTTGAAAGACTCGTTATCTGTAAAGTACCTAAAAGATTTATTAGCTTTAAAGTACCTAAATTTATATTTGAACTGAATAAAATTGGTAATCCAAACTCTGTGTTGATATATGTATAGAATAACTCTAGATATCGAGCTATGAATGATTCAAAGATTTACGAATATTGGCTAAAATGTTATGCATGAGGTTAAAACTTACAACCTATTTATAATAATCGAGCTGTAAAAAATATTTGTAACATGAAATATGTGTAATGAATGATAGAACTGAGTGACAGCAATTTATTGGGGGAGAAAAAAAAACTGTAGAATGTTCAAGATGGAAAATTAGAGCTTAGTGTGGTTATTCTGACATATAGATTTGGAAAGAATAAGCTCGATATGGAATAGGCCAAAGTGTCTGAGGTCGACAGGGAGAGATATGTTCAAATAACTTTTCTCAGGATGCTAAGGTTTTCTGTTATGAAAGAATACGATAATATCACAAACTATAGGGGATTTACAACAAAAGTGTATAAATAGGGGGAAATGGGATTTAAACAGGTAGAAAAAGTAGAAATGGCGTGGACTAGATCTGAGAAAATTTATTATGCTGCTGAGAGGCATTGGCGATAAAGATAGCTAAAGTACAAGAGTGGATTTTTGGCTTGTTGGACTATGATGCTCAACTACCAGTGTGGGAGTGTCAATTTGAAGGTTTAGATTAGATGGATAGGGAACATGAGTATGAACGCCATTTCTATAAGGAGTTGTTTCGGGAAGTGATGGCAGAACCTGTATCTCAAAAAGATACTGTGAGATTGATTACTGAAGAAGAGATTGAACTGGAAGATGTGAGGATTGCTGAAGGCAAAATGATTGGATGTGGTACACCAAGATATCAGGGACTTTTTAGGTATAATTATATGTGAGAAAGTGAATTGTGGTGAGAGTGTGATAATAATCAAGTGAATGTAAATAGGGGTGGTATATATGTAAGTATATGAGCTCGAATAATTTCTAAAGAAATGAAATGAGAATTAAGATTTAATCTGTCCTCTATTGTTGTGAATATTGTTTATGACTGTTGTGAAAAATGAATTTGGATATTTTTGAAATTTTTAAAGCTTTGGAAATGACGTCAGTACTTTCTATAAGTAGAAGAAGCAAAAATCGAAAAAAAATAGGTAGCTTTTGATTTTGTCTCTTGTGTAAACATAGGGAAAGCTTGATTGCATGTAAGTGTGAGTCATCATGAGTGTGGGGAGGTCAGGGGGAGATTTGGAAAAGAGAGATGATAATTGATTAAAATATAGGGCTAAGGATAATGATGGGAAATTATTTTCACCGAAAAGGTGTAAGACGTCTGACATTGATTGTGGAGGGGATGCTTCGGATAAGGAATACTTCATCTTTGCCATTTTAAGGTTTCTCAACTTCTGAAAACTTGAAGAGCAATGAGAGAGGAAAGATAAAAAATAACAGATAATCTTGTGAGAGTTTAATCGAGAGTGATCAATAGTCAAGGTGAGAGAGAGTTGCAGTGATTGAGTCACGAAGGAGGTTATACAACAGCGTTGTGAGGGAAGAATTTGGTACTGTGTCAGATTCACATTCTGACATAGAAGGTTAGTAGTGTATTTGTAATATTTTGAATGTGTTGTTTTTGAAAATAATTTTTAGTGTTAGGAAAATCTAAAAATTACCATTTACAGCAATCTATAATGGGTACCTAGACCTGTATATATGATATCTGAAAGATGTATATATATATGTTGGTGATTTATATGTAAAAGGTAATAATGAGTATCTGGACCTGTATATTGGTCGACCGTGAGGAATATTTATGTAGGATAAAACCCTCATCTGTAGATTTATAGTTGATATGAAGACTTCACCTATTAATTAGGCATTAACCCCCAGTTAATCAGCAGAGTCTGAGATTATAATATCTGATAGGGATGAAGAAGTAGAGGTTGTTCAATTTCCATATTTCCTTGGAAGATTGGTAACCTACCTTCTGAATTTTGATGTGTTCAAAGAGTTTTGTAAAGCCAAGGCTTCTGTAGGGGGAAGATGGGGTAGTTGTATAGAACATGCCGGTATGACTTTTAGGAGATGCATCGTAATAACTGGAGAGGAATACTTTTTTCTGTTGCTTGATTTGAAGAAGGAGAAACAAGATAAGGGTTTAGACGAATCAATCACTTTGGAGTACTTTGACGAAAACATCTAGGGCGGCCTGGCGGAGGGTTTTTTGTGTTACCTGTCTCTGCTCGAGTACGGGATGAGTCTTCCCCTTAGCAATTTGGCGAAAGGGATTATGAGCATCATTGGGGCATGTCCTGTTCAGTTGAACAAGAACATTTGTGAGGTGAAAAATGCTTGTGAATTTTAGAATAAGTTGTGAAGGAGCATAAGATTGAGATGAGGATATCTCTACTGAGGATGTCTTACAGTTTTATGGGGTAAAAAACTTTTCTGCAAGTGGAGGGGCATATTTTTTTACTAGTTCGACTCGGCCTCATTTCTTCGATCTGAACTCGGCAGGTCAAGTATGGAATAATAATGTGATATGGGTGAAGGGTGATTGCCTTCAGAGAGTTGATGAAGAACTCATGAAACTTCTGTGTAAAACTGTAAAACAAAGTAAGTATAACAATGTATAATGTATAAGATTAATACGTTGAATCTATATGTTGCTCCGTTGATGATAATGCATTGTTGACTGATAAATCCTCAATCACAGGTAATGAGGAAGGAGTCTCTGTTGGACACTGTTGCTTAAAAAAGGACAGAGCTCGAGGCTATGTTGAAAGAACTCGGCATTAGTAGAAAGAAATGTACTAACTGCCGGTCCGAGAAAGTTCAAAGGTCTCAATCAATGAGGTTAATGGCAGGCGTTGAAGGCAACAAGAAGAGGGGAACTGATGGGGAGAAGCGAGTAAACTTGCCCAAGGCCTCTGGAGTAGACTTCGGGGGTGTACCAAAGTGTACTACGTCAAGCAAGATAGCTCGAGCATTTCCAAAGAAGAAGATGATGAAGCATGGTTCGACTTTTGGAACTACAAAAAGTGGTGAGTCACAGTAGGGGAGAAAAAGAGAAGGGTCGAGCCTTCAAAACTGATTAGGACAAAGGTCATAAAGAATAGACCTATTATAGGCGATGAGCTGAAAGAGGTAGAGGAAAGGGTGAGGCTTACAACTCTCAATGGGGAGGAGGATATGAGAAAAATGGCAAGTTCATTTGTATGAATATGTGATAAATTTTGTATAGTGACTTGAGCTAACAGTGAGGTCGATGCTCTTTAGTTTTGTAGGCTGCTCGTTTGATGAAGGGATATGCCTCGGGGTCGAGGAGGACAAAACTGAGCTGAATAAGGGACAGGTTGAGCTTGAGAAGAAGGTAGCCCGACTGAAAGCTGACTTGGTTAAGCAGGGGAAGCTGTAGAAGGCCCTAAAGGATTCTTAAGTGGTGGCGATTAATGATCTTTCAGCAGAAGTAAGAAGAAATATAAAGGAGGTGGTAACTGAGCACGAAAGACCGGGAGCCACCTTATAACCAAGGGGTATTCGGTAGATGCGGTAAATGCCATTATGGCGGACACCTATGTTGAGGAGGATGAAGATGATGAGGTGGAAATGTTACTGTTGGAGTTGTGGATGGGTTGGACGATATCTCTCCCCAAATGGTGTGAGACAACCAGGGGGATGATAATGAGCGTCTAGAGGGAAGAAATGAGAAGGTAGAGTAGAATATTGACTCTATGATTGTATAAATGGTTTAGAATGTTGTAATCTGATGAAATATAGTTTGTTGGATAGAATTCTATAGGCTAAGACGCTTTTAAAAATCTTGTTGTAGAAACGTAAGGAAATGCGTGTCAGAATAAAAGATTAAGAGACTGAGCTCGCTAAGGAGAGAGATGTCTCAGTGTCCCTATTGTCTTCGCAGGAGGATCTACAGGCTAGAAAAAGCAAGTAATATTTAAATTGTATGCTTCATTAGTCTTGAGCTACAAAGTAAAAAGTATAGTGTAGGGTCAGACCAAAAACTTGCTATCAGTTTATGGGCAATGGCACTCAATGGTGTATAGAAAATAGAAAAATATTGACAAATTAGAACATAGAGAATGTGTACCTTAAAATTGGAAGTATGTGTTATTGTTCATCCAACTGAGATTGTACTTCAACCTTGAGTTTAGAAGTAGTTTCACACAGTAGATGTCAAAAAATAGAAATTTCATTAAAAATGAGATGTATGTATTAAGTGAATGTTTAGAATCGAACTTGATATGTTATATATGTGATGTCCAGGTTGAATTGGTGCCAGCTCGCTTTTGCAAAGATAAGATACGCTAATATAACAAATAATTTGTGGAGGAGTTTAATAGGATGAGAGAGGCGAATGAAGACAGAGAAGAACAACATGTAAAGGCACACTTCAAGTTTCTTGAGGCAACCCAAACTACTGACGACCTTGCTCGGAAGATCGAGGAGAAGGATGCTGAAATTAGTAAAGGGCAGAAAGATCCCGTAGAGATGAAAGAACATGAATCGAAGCTCAAAAGCCAGATGATGTGTTGATGGCAAAGAGTAGGAATGCTGACATGGCTCAATAATGTATATAGGTGTTAGAAAAATCAGAGGAAGGGTTAAGTCATTATATGGCCAGTCTGAAGGATCTAATGATTAGTAAAATGAACGATCAGGAGCAAACTCGAGCTGATCTAGTGAGTACCAAAAATGAGCTGGAGTGATTGAAGAAGAAAATGGTCAAGAAAAATAGCAAGCTGAAGAAAGCTCGAGATGACCAATCTACCTCTGAAGTTGCAGTTGAGCAGTTGACTACAGCCTTACCTACTAAAGATATAGAGTTTCTAATGGTACAACGGAAGTGTAATGAGTTAAATTAAAGAGCAACATAATTGAAGACCGAATTGGCACAGGCCAATTCGCATGCCAGAAACGCCAAGGCTGGAGAGCGCTTCAAGGAAGAATAAAAGGGATGTCACGGTTTCCCTTGTGAAAAGGGATGTAGTTAGTCTATCAACTCAAATAAGAGAGCTAGAGGGAATTGTAGCCCGAACTCAAGGTCATGTACAACAAGGAAACGAGTGGTTAATGGAGTGCCAAAGTAAGTTGGATGCTGCACTTAACAAGGAACAAGGGCTAGAGCGGACTATAAGAGGTAAGGAGATTTTGATTAATAAGCATGATGAGTTGTTAAAGAAATCTCCAACTGAGAAAGATTGAGGAACTTTGTGTTCTGGTGGTGGATTTGAGGGTGATTAATCAGGCCGAATCAGCTAAAGCTGACAAGAAGGCAGAAGAGAACATCACGTTCATGGCTCGAATAAATAGTGAAATTTAATCGCCTTCAGTTGGTGAGAGTGAATTTCTCTAAGGCGGTCATGCCTAAGGCATTGCGCTAAGAATTAATGATGGCGGTGATCGCCTATTTTGTAGAGGAGCAAAAAAGGCTTTTGTTATAGAGAGATACCTTGCATGATTGTTTGTCAGAAAGGGGATGTATTTGTAAAGCTGATATAGATCGAGGAAATTGTACGAACTCCATGGAAATAGAGTTAGGCTCTCAACCTGCTGAATTGGTAGAACAGGGCAGGATTGCTGTGACTGCTCGAGCTTGAGAATTTATGGTTGGCCATCCTCCTGTTGTAGGGGAAAGTGTAGCTGACCTCCCAACAACAGAAAAGAATCCACTGTAGCGGCTGTATATGTAACTTGAAAAATGTATCTGTCGTAGACATATTGAGAGATGAAAGCTAGTTTTACCTTTGCTTTATCTTATGTCTAGTAGAGTTCTTTGATTGAAAACTAGTATTACCTTCGTTTTAATCATAGAGTATAGTAGAGTTGATCAAATCAAGTATTATCCTTATTTTAACTGGTATAATGTTGCAGCCATATTGAGTGAGATGAAAGCTAGTTTTACCTTTGCTTTATCTTATGTCTTTTTTGTAAAAAGGCTAGGTTTTATAGAGAACGAAATAGTATTTACATGCTAGGGGACCATGTCTAATTAAACGTGGAAAGCCCAGAAGAACCACAATCAGAAACTATGACAATAATGTTTTCAACAAAATCTAAAGTATTCTGTGTGGGGGTCTTCAATCCTTGTAAGGAATATCGGTCTTCCCTCAGTTCATTCCTCAAAAGGTAGGTTTTCGCTGGATCCTCTTTTAGCCATGGTATCTGCCAAAAAGTTTTCTTCTCTCCAGGTTGGGCTAAACCAGATTGACTGCATAGAATCGAGTATTTGTGTCCACTTAGTTCTAAATTTCCATGGTATTTTATGCGTGACGAAAGCATTGATTGCTGTCGAGGAGTTCAAAACCACCCACAAGTTATTCCATCCTCGATATATAGCTTTTTCCACCCCGTCTATGATTGCATTAACTTCTGCCAGGTAATTAGCTGTCGTTCCAGCTGATTTGCACAACGTTCCTAGGACTCTGCCTTCCCAGTCTCTATAAACTATTCCAATGCAAGAAGGACACGGATTTCCCAACGCCGAACCATCACAGCACAGCTTAATTTTGTTCACGTTAGGTAGTATCCACATGCAGCTTTTAACCACAGGTGCTTTACTTATTTTGCAATCTTCAGAGAGAGCTTTGATAATTTGTAACTTGGAGGCAGTGTTATATATGCCGTGTTTAGATAGTTTTGCGTTGTTTGCAATTTCTCGCAACACCCTGTTTTGTATCACTCTAATTGATAGTTTCGTTTCATCATATCTGATTTTGTTTCTTGCATTCCAAAGCCAACGACTCACAAAGAAGACCATTGTTATCCATAGATCATTCAGGTACAAGCTCAACGCTTTGCTTTTATCTAGAATCTGTTTCCAGTTTTTGTTATCAAAAATAGCAGCAATGTTAAAAGTGCTTGTTGCCCAACTCCCAAGAACTTTCGCTAACGTACATTCAAAGAACAGATGCTCTGTCGATTCGGCTGTGCAGCCACACTGATTGCATATGGATACTAGCTGTATTCCCTTCCTCTGTATCAAGTCATCCGTAAGCAGAATTTAGTTCATAAGTTTCCATGCAAATCCACTAAGTCCTGGGTGTAAGCATTGTAACCATGTATATTTCCACCACCAAGCTGAGTCGAGACAGTTACGGGTACTTTAGAAAGCATTTTTGACTAAAAATTCACCATGAATATCTGGTTTCTAGATCTGAAAATCTTCTCTATTAGGGTCGCATGGAATATTATAAATGTCTATTCCCATTGCTAAGAATGCAAGAGAGATATCCGTAGGAAAGTTCCAACCATCAGGATTAATGAAGTTATTGACCTTGGTTGTACACAGTTTCCAAAGATGAATTAGAGGGTCTATATGTTATCGTAACAGAGTGCATGTAGCCCAAGTATCTCTCCAAAATTTGATCTTTTTACCATTTTCAATTATCCATCTGATAAAAGGTTTATTAATCGGCTCAACAAATTTTATTCCCGGCCAGACAGAGGAGATCTTATGGTATTTAATCCCTTCCCCACTTTTGGTATGGAATTTAGTATATATCATTTGTACCCAAGGTTCTTCTCTTAGAGTAAAAATCCAGTTTAGCTTGCATAGCATAGCATTGTTCACCTCCTTCAGACTTTTTATTCCCATACCACTTTCTTTAGCCGTTTGCAAAAAAATTCCCATCTAAGAGTAATCCCCTTTCCCTTTGTAGGGTCCCTAGTCCAAATAAAGTTTTGAATAATGGCATCTCCCTCTTTAATCGATGATTGAGGCCATTTTTATATGGCCATATTATAAATTGGAATACTGTTCAATATAGATTTGGCAAGTACTACTCTCCCTTGAAATGATAGCATTCTCCCATTCCAACTGTTCTTCCTAATTTTTTCCACAAGAGGCGTGATAGTGCTTTTCCTTACCCTTCCTTGTACCAGAGGTATTCCAAGGTAAGTCTCTGGGAACCTTTCTTCCCGAAACCCAAACATATCAAGAGCCTCAGATCTTCTATAATTTGGAATGTGACCAAGAAATATTTTGTTTTTTTCAATACTAACCATATACCCTGAAGCAAGTTGGTAGTTTAGAATTACTTTGTGCAGATTCTTTAAACATTTGGCCAATCCATTAACAAACAGAAAAATGTCGTCAGCAAAAAATAGGTGGGTAGGACTTGTAATACCTTTAATCCTGACCATGGGAGTAATCTTCTTTTGTCCCACCAGAAACTTAAGATTAGAACTCAGGATATCTTCAGCAATAGAAAAAAGCAGTGGAGAGAGTGGATCATTTTATTTAAGACCCCTGGACGCTTTGAAGTAGCCAGAAGGACTGCCATTAATGGAAATGGATAGCATTCCTGTTTTAATAATTGTAAGGATCCAATTGCAGAAAGTATTACAAAACCCAAATGATCGGAGAGCTTTGATCAGGAAGTCCCAACTCATAGTGTCATATGCTTGGGTAATATCCAGCTTTAACCTAACATTTCCCCCTTGTCTTTTCATCCCCATCTAATTTGCCAACTCAGATGCCATGCAAATATTATTTTGGATGCTTCTATTCGGTATAAAAGCACTTTGCTCTATGGAGACAATTCTTGACGCAATCAGAGAATCCTTGTGGCTAGAATCTTCGTGATGATTTTGAATGTAAAATTGCTAAGGCAGATAGGCCTATAGTCTCGCACATAGGTCGGTTTATTTACCTTAGAGATCAACACTATAAGGTTCAAGTTCAAGTTAAAGTTTACTGGAAGAACTCCATCCCTAAAGAAAGATGAGAGGCCTTTCATAATATCCTCACCAATAATATCCCAATATGTTCTAAAGAATGCTCCAGAAAATCCATCCGGCCTAGGGGAACATTGACCATCGAGAGAAAAGACTGCATCACGAACCTCCTCCTCCTTAGTAATGTCGGAGAGACAAGTATTTTCTTCCTGCGTAACAAATACTTCATTATGCGTAAATAATTCAGGACATTCTATCACCTCATGACTTGCAAACTTTTCCTCATAGTAAGTGAGCATATGTTCTTTAATGTTGTTCTGATTAGAGATAACATCCCCATTTTGGTCTTGTATTTCCATAATAGTAGTCTTGACCCTTTTCATTAGAGTAGATTGATGAAAAAATAAAGTGTTTCGATCCCCAGCAAACAGCCATTTGACTCTCGATCTTTGTCTCCAATCATCCTCCTCCTTTTCCTTAAGTCTTTCCAATTCTTTGGATTTGTTAAGCATCTGGAAATTCAGACTATCATCTGTCTCATCTTCTTCTTGCGGAATTTGCAGATGTAGTATCTCTCTTTCAAGTTCCTTCTTCTTGCGAATGGTTTTATCAAGAACTTATATTTTCCAGTTTTTAATCGCAGTCTTCAGTCTCCTTAGTTTTAGCATAATTACGAAAAGAGGGGCAGCATATAGAGGTTGCTTCCAGCTATTCTCAACCACTTCTCTAAAGCTCTGTTCCTTGCTCCAGGATTGCATATATCGGAAAGGAATGTTGCTCGGCTTAGCTATTCCATTACACTCCCCAAACAGAAGAGAATGGTTAGACTTAGTACAAGGAAACACCTTTACCTTCCAATTTTGGGATTTGGCATTCCAGCGATCATAAATCAGGCTTCTATCCAGCACATTCAATATTCTCATCATCCCTTTTTGACCATTGCACCAGGTATACGTGATCCCTGTTGTAATACTTTCTGTGAGGTAAGCTGTATTTATCACATCCAAAAATTTTGCAACTGCTCTACGACAAGTGGGTTTCCTTCCTTTTTTTTAGACATTCTAAGTACCGTATTAAAATCCCCAATACAAAGCCACGATAATTGGTTATTAATGGATATTTGTATCATCTGGCTCCAAACTTCTGCTCTGTAAAACCGCAGACAGTCTGCATAAACAAATGTGAATAGACATTCCATAAAAATGATAAAGATATGATGATTTGTACTCATAACCACACTCGGATTCTAAAGATTCTCCTTCCAAAGAATCCAAATGCTTCCTTTATTCACCCCATCCTCATTATTTATAATCATGTTATTGTAACCTGAAATGCGAAATCCCTTAACAAAAACTTTAGGTTCTGCAAACCCAATAATGTTGGGATTCAACTCCACTATTTTTTTCCTGATATATATCATGGTTTTCTTGTTCCCCAGTCCTCTTGCATTCCAGAAAAGAACTCTCATTACAAACCTGTCTTAGATCGTGTAATTCTTGGCTCCATTGTATAAACTCGGCCCCCTCTGATTATTTGATTTGGTAATAAATCTTGATCTTCTTCTTCCATGAAGTCAGCTCAACTCCTAGGATTAAGCAGCTTCTTCACCACCTCAATTGGACTAGACTGTTCTCCAGCTTTTGCTTCTTCTCTATTTTGTATGTTCCCCTTGCTGTTAATGATATTCAAATTCTCAAGATTTTTGTCATTTTCCATACCCATATCAATTTGCTTTTCTTGTTCCATACTGTCCCCATCGCTAAGAGCATAATATTTATTTGTCGACTTTGTATCTCTAAGCTGTAGCTTGGAGTTAGATTTTGGTGATTCACTCCTACCTCCACTTCATTTGGTAGCTGACCATTCTACCAATTCCATTTCACCCTTACTTTTAGCTGTAACAGAATCTGTAATATAGGTATGTTTGTTCGGTGGACAAGTACTTTGTTAGCTCTTTATCTTATGTCTGGTAGAGTTCTTTGATTGAAAACTAGTATTACTTTTGTTTTAATCTCAGAGTATAGTAGAGTCGGTCAGATCAAGTGTTATCCTTATTACCAGTATAATGTGGTAACCATATTGAGTGAGTTAAAAGCTAGTTTTATATTTCATTTATCTTATGTCTGGCAGAGTTCCTTGATTAAAAACTGGTATTACCTTTGTTTTAATCTTGGAGTATAGTAGAGTCAGTTAAATCAAGTTTTATCCTTGTTTTAACCTGTATAATATTGTATCCATAGGGAGTGAGATGAAAGCTAGTTTTAGCTTTACTTTATTTAATGTCTGGTAGAGTTCCTCGATTGAAAACTAGTATTAACTTTTTTTAGTCTTGGAGTACAATAGAGTTGGTCAAATCAAGTGTTATCCTTGTTTTAGTTGGAATAGAGGTCGATTGAAAGCTAGTATTACCTATGCTTTAATCAATGTGTTGTCTACATAAGTAGAGAGTTGTGTGGGGGAAAATTTGGAAGTTTTCATTGAATAGAAAAGGATGTACATTGGATGGAGATGAAAATTTCACTTTTAGAATGGAAAAAATGAGAATTATAAATGGAGTAGTGAGGGACTTAACAATAGTACCATTTTAGTCACCTAGTGTTCCAAGGATTTGAGATGTAAACTCTCTCTTCTATCATGAGGTAATATGATCCCAGGCCTGTGAGACCTATGATAAGGAATGGACCCTCCCAATTTTCTGCTAGCTTCCCGGCATGAGACTCATTTCTGTGTTGAGGAATTTCTCTAAGGACAAGATCGTCGATTTGAAAAGTACGGCTTCTGGCTTGTCTGTTGTATGAATTGGCCAGCATATGGAGATATTGACCTAGGTTAACAATGGTGTGCTCCCTGGTCTCATCGATCTAATTAAGGTTGCAGGCCAATTTGAAATCATTTTCTTTATTAGTTTAGCTCGTGATCTCTGACTGGATGATGCTATTCTGAGTGGTACGATATGCCCATAAGATATGAGGTAGTTCTCGAACCCAGTTCCATTTTTTCTGAGAATGAATCTTTTTCTTGAGTCCATTCATGATAATTTTATCGATGATTTCTGCTTTGGCGCCCTCTGTGGGAAAAAAGATATTTCCACGATATTCTAAGTTTTACATTCACTTTATTACAAATTTCAATCATGGTCACTTCCAGACGACCAACAACTGGAATCCAGCTCGATCTTTCAGTTGAGCCGGAACAACTTACAGAGCTACGGGCAAATCTCAAAGCCGAAACAGAGAAGCGCAATGAGCTCGAACGTCAATTAACTCTTGACCGAGAGCTCTATGAAAAAAAGCTCAAGGGAGGAAATGAGATCAGTCGAGGTCACTGATTTTCCATACGTCAGGGTGTAAAACGGCGACCTCAACCTTGAGTTCCCGCACGTGACCATTTGTGTGAAAATACCGGTACTCACAATCCTCGACCTCCTCGTCAAGCCACTCAGGTGACACGTTAATATGTTATGCAAGAGCATATAAATCAGCATATTAAGGAGTTAATCAAAGCACAAGCTCTGGGCACTACAGACGACCTTACCAAGTTCCAAAGAATTCCAATTGCCAAAGAACTATTCTATATGGAAATACCGAATGGTTTCCATACTCTGAAAATTCGTAAATACAAGGGCATCGATCCAAAGGAGCACATTCAGCAATATCGTGATTCATTTGGGTTGTATTCCAGCCTTAACCACATTCTTTATCGTTTTTTCATAACAGGTCTACAGGAAGAACTGCTCCAGTGGTTCCACTATTTACCTAAAGGCTCTATACACACATTCGACTAGCTCCAGGAGTAATTCATCAAGACATATGCTCACAACAGAGACAAATAGGAGAATTTATATTCTCCTACCAGTCTTAAAATGTTACACAGAGAGAAGCTCGAGGCTTTTGCAAAGAAGCTTTTGGAGCTCACGCGTTAAGTAGATAATCTCGATCAGAAAATAGTTGTTAGTGCTTTCACCAACGTACTCCAACTCGACTTCAAGGACAAAGAACACCTCTTCTTCAACAAACCTACGACCTTGGAAGATATGATCACCAAGGTCAATAGTTACATTGACCTAGAAAGGATGATGCCCGAAAGGCATAAATCTACTAAATCCGTTCTAACCATGAAAGGTCCATCTATAGATCGGAGCACTGAACCAAAGAAGGATCATGGTGATCAAAAGTACTCCAAGGGAAATACTTGCAACCCTTGGAAAGGCGGTATACTACCTAAACTGGTCCTCCCAAGGATGAATGTTTGAATCTCTACAATTTATCCAATCCTCTCCATGGATAAGCTCTACGTCTCTCACAACCATTGAAACCAATCGAGAACCGCCCATACTTCATGCATCATAAGGTAAACCATCATTCTACTGAAAATTGTTATTCTTTATAGAGGTTACTGGAATATATTTTCAAAGAGGAAAAGATGTTCGAATACAGTACCGACCGGGATTCATATAAGGGTGGACGCTATAAAAAGTAGCTTGAAGTCGCCCAGGTAGAAGATCATGCTGAGGAAAAACATCTTTACCATATGCACCACAGTAACATGATCAAAATCTATCAAGTTACCAGCTCTTGCCAATTCAAGCACAGGGGACTGTCAAAATGCTACGATCTGACACCTCAAGACAAAGAAGCCAAGCTTCTGACTGAGTCGAGCAATCGCCGGCTTGGGATCTCATTCGAATATTACGACATTAGTCATGTAAAATTTCTATATCATAATGTTCAAGATGAAGAAGTTTTTCATTTACACAATGATGATCGATACTGGAAGCGGCATTGAGATTCTCATTCAAAGCACTATCGACCAAATGGGATTGGCCGATCAAGTTATTCCAAGCGACACCAATATTAGTAGATTCAATGGCTCTAAAGAAGAACGAGTAGGCAAGATCATCTTACCTATTACCGTAGGACCAGCCACCATTAACGTCATCTTCTATATAATCAATGCCAAATCTCGTTATCTCAGGATTATGGGCCGTTGCTAGATTCACAACATGGAAACAATCGCTTCCACCTATAATTAAGTATTCCGCTTCAAACATAATGATGGTATCTATGAAATCAAGGGTAGTCAAAAGCATTCTCAAGCTTGCAAAAATACCGTCTCAGCAATTTTAGATACCTTAGATAGATATGCTGCATAACAATTACAGAAAGCTGATCACCTTGATGATCAGCCTTCCACAGAAGAGCGTACATAATACATCAACATTAATGGACCTAGTAGAGGTACTTTCATCGGTACTAAGCTGGTTCAGCACGATAAAGATGCACTTATTCAGTTCATACAACTAAATCGAGACATTTTTGCATAGACTTTCGCATAGATGACTGGGGTCGATCCAGCCAAGGCATGTCACAAATTAACCATCAACATCAGTGCTACAACAGTCAAGCAGAAAAACGATGACAATCACCTCAACTTCGAGATTAAGTTAACAAGGAGATTGAGAAATTGATCAAAGTGGGATTCATTCGAGAAGCCAAATATCCAGATTAGATATCCAATATCGTTGCTGTCCCAAAGAAGAATTGAAAAATTTAAGTTTGCGTAGATTTTACAAATTTAAACAAACACACTCCGAAGGACAATTTCCCTCTCCCCAACAACCATCAAATCCTTAATTCAACTACAGGTCATGAACTCTTATCTATGATGGACACTGCTTCTGGGTACAATCAAATTCTACTCTTGGAAGAAGATCAAGAAAAGACTATATTCATCACTAAAAGAGGACTTTACTGCTACAAAGTCATACCCTTCAGACTTAAAAATGCAGGCGTGACTTATATGCCGTTGATGACTACTATGTTCAAAACGCATTTTGAGAAAGTCGTGGAAGTCTGCATTGACGATCTCTTGTGTAATAGCATACAGTCAGCCAACCACATTACAGATCTTAACACAATATTTAACATTCTTTGATTTTATAGGATGCGTCTCAATCCTGATAAATGTCAATTCAGAGTACATTCATGTCAATTTTTCAGCCATCTTATCAACAAGAAAGGGATTGAGGCCGATCCAGATCAAATTTGGGCTCTCTTCAAGATGTCATCCCCAAATACGACAAAAGACGTACAAAAACTAGCCGACAAGATTGCCGCTATCAACCTATTTATTTCAAAATCTTCAGACTACTGCTGTTGACTATTCTTACTACTACACGGCTATACCAAACGAGGAAAAGTTCAGCCAAATATAGAGGTTCAATGGACATCAGAATGCAAAACAGCTTCTTAGGATCTCAAAACCTATTTGGGGAGAGGTCTCCCATAATGAGCACCCCAATAGATAATGAAGAACTGATCATCTACCTAAAAGTTAAAGATATTTCAATCAGTTCAGTTCTCATTCAACTTGAAGGGAAAATTGAGAAGCCAGTCCACTTCATCAGCAAAATCCTCACTCCAGCGAAAATGAGGTATTCTAAAATTGAGAGACTTCTTCTAACTCTTATTTATACTTCGCAGAAACTTAAGCACTACTTCAAAGCTCATTCAATCAAAGTCATGACAAACTACCTACTCCGGGAGTTCTATCAAAGAAAGAAAAATCAAGGAGAGTGCAACAATGATCAGTCAGTTTGAGAGAACATGATATCAAGTTCAAACAATGTCATTCCAAAAAAGGTCAGGCCATTGCCGATTTTCTTGCAGATTTTCCAGTGGAAGATCCCGAGTGGGAGGAGTACGATCCTGACCTTTTAGAAAAACTTATATAAGAACCACCCCCCAAAGAATTTGACGAGCGAGATGAATGGATTATAAGGAAGGGGTAGAAACATCTTATAGATGTATCGGAAGGACCTGCAAGGTCAGGAATTGGAATCGTATTAATTACCCTTTCTAACAACAGAATTGAGAAATCATCCAAGAATATCATCGAATACGAAGCTCTCATTCATGGACTCAACCTCGTACTTCAGCTCTGTGTCCTAAAACTCTCAGTTTACACAAATTCACTACTCACTGTCCACCATTACTCTGAGTAATACAAGAAGAATGGCAAGATGATCGCATATACAGCCCTCATTGCAGATAGGATGAGTAAGTTTGTTCAAGCAACTCTCGATTATTTTCCTCAAGGCAAAAACAAACAAGCTGATTCCTTGGCATATCTAGCCAGGGTCTTGGGTACATAAGCTCGATATCTCCAGATCAAAGTAATTTAGACCCCCAATATTGATCACATTTCTGTATGTACGATCAACACTAGGGCGATAAAGGTGGAGACGACAATTGGCGAAAGCCCTTCCTAGCCTACCTCGGTATCGATAAAAAATGCAACAGACCACTTTCAGCAGATCCAAAGGAGTACCGATAGTTGATCAATAACTCAAAGCCCTACACAAATCAAAATGGTTCCTTATACCACCGTTCAGTGACGGGGACTTATCTAAAATGCCTCTCCAAAAAGGAGGAGAACAAAATGTTCTACAATTTACATGAAGGGACTTGTGACACCCACGTCACTTGTCGATCACTTCTAAACAATACCATTACACAAGGAGTATTCTGGTCGGGCATGTGCAAGCAAGCAGAGGAGTACTCACATAAATGTGATACATGTACACGACATGGACAAATAATACACTCCCCTGCGCTCAAACTACATGTAGGCAAGGTGTTTTGGCCATTCAAATGATGGATACTTGATCTTGTTGGTGAATTTCCTAATTCTCCAAGTAACCGCCGTTACCTACTCATAGTTACAGATTATTTTACAAAATGGGTAGAGGCAATTCTATTCTGTTGAACCAGAGAAGAAGGGGTCATCTTCTTTATCTGGGAACACATATTATTTTACTATTTATTCGAACCACGTGAATGCGATATTCTTTTCCTCCTTGATAGCATTAGCTAATTCAACTTGATTAATCGCCCTCAAATCCACCACCCGAGTAAGAAGTTCCTCAAGCTCCCTGTTTAAATCTTCCCCAGCTGGAGACTTCTTTAACAAATCATAATGCTTCTTAATCAAAATCACCTTACCCCTGATACTTTGCTTTAACCCTTGTTCCCTAGTAACAGCAGCGTCCAACTTACTTTGGCACTCTCTTAATCGCTCGTTTCCTTTTTGTACATGACCTTGAGTTCGAGCAACAATTCTTTCCAGCTCTTTTATTCGAGTTGATAGGCTAACTACATCCCCTTTCATAAGGGAAACCTTGACATCACTTTTATTCTTCCTTGAAACGTTATCCAGGCTTGGCGTTTCTGGCACACGAATTGGCTTGCGCCAATTTGATCTTCAATTGTGCCACCCTTTCAATCAACTCATCACACTTCCGTTGTACCATCCGAAACTCCATATATTGAGCAAGTAAGGCTGTAGTAAACTGCCCAACCACAACTTCAGAGGTAGATAGGTCATCTCAAGCTTTCTTCCGCCTGCTATTTTTCTTGACCATTTTCTTCTTCAATCGTTCCAGCTCATTTATGGAACTCACTAGATCAGCTCGAGTTTGCTCATGATCATTCATTTTGCTGATCATTAGATCCTTCAGACTAGCCATAGAACAACTTAACCCTTCTTCTAATTTTTCTAAGACCTGCATACGGTATCGAGCCATGTTAGCATCCCTACTCTTTGCCATCAGTACATCATTCTAGCTTTTGAGCTTTGCAACATGTTTTTTCATCCCACGAGATTTTTTTGACCTTTACTAATTTTGGCATCCTTCTCCTCGATCTTCCGAGCAAGGTCGTCAGCAGTTTGGGTTGCCTCAAAAAACTTGAAGTGTACCTTTACATGTTTATCTTCTCTATCTTCATTTGGCTCTCTCATTCTATCAATCTCCTCCACAAATTCTTGGTTATATTGGCATATCTTATCATCGCAAAAGCGAGCAGACTCCAATTCGGCCTATACATCGCAGATACAACATATTAAGGTTGATTCCGAACATTCACTCAATACATACATCTCATTTCCAATGATATTTCTATTTTTTGACATCTACTGTGTGAAACTACTTCTAAACTTAATGTTGAAGTACAATCTCAGTTGGATGAACAATAACACATACTTTCAATTCTAAGGTACACATTTTCTGCATTTTAATTTGTTAATATTTTGTTATTTTCTATACACCATTGAGTGTCATTGCCCATAAACTGATAACAGGTTTTTGGTCTGTCTCTATACTCAACTTTTTACTTTGTAGCTCAAGACTAATGAAGCATACAAGTTAAATATTTGTTGCTCTTTTCTAACCTGTAGCTCTTCTTGGGAAGACAATAGGGATGCTGAGATGGCTCTTTCCTTAGCGAGCTCAGTCTCTAAATCTTTTATTTTGACACACATTTTTTTTCGTTCCTACAACAGGGTTTATAAAAGCGTCTTAGCCTACAGAATTCTTTCCAATAAACAATATTCCATTAAATTACAACATTCCAAACCATTCATATAATCACAGAGTCAATATTCTACTCTACCTTCTCATTACCTCCCTCTAGACGCTCATTGTCATCCCCCTGGTTGTCTCACACCATTTAGGGAGATACACCGTCCAGCCTGTTTATAACTCCAGCAACAACATTTTCCACCTCATCGTCTTCATCCTCCTCAACATAGGTGTTCGCCATAATGGCATTCACCTCATCTTCGGAATACCCCTTGGTTGGCGCCCGGGTCTGTCGCGCTCAGCTACCGCCTCCTCTATATTTCTTCTCGCTTTCGCTGAAAAATCATTAATCTCCACCTCTTAGGAAGCCTTTAGGGTCTCCAACCGCTTCTCCTCCTTAATCAAGTCAGCTTTTAATCGAGCTACCTTCTTCTCAAGCTCGACCTGCCCCTTTTTCAGCCCAGCTTTCTCCTCCTCAGCCCCGAGGCATATCAAACGAGCAGCCTACAAAATCAAAGAGCATCGACCTCACTATTAACTCAAATCATTATACAAAATTCATCACATATTCAAATAAATGAACTTACTATTTTGCTCATCTCCACCTCCCCATTGAGAGTTGTAAGCCTCGCCCTTTCCTCTACCTTTTTCAGCACATCGCCTATAACAGGTCGATCCTCTATGACCTTCACCCTAATCAGTTCGGAAGGCTCGACCCTTCTCTTTTTTGCCTCTCCTTCGACCTCACCACTTTCTGTAATTCCAGAGGTCAAACCACGCTTCAACATCTTCTTCTTTGGAAGCGCTTGGGCTATCTTGCATGATTTAGTATACTCTGGCACACCTATAAAGTCCACCCCAGAGGCCTGGGGAAAGTTCAATATGCCTCAGGATCGAAGATGAGTGAGTTGAGCTGAAGAGGAAGAAGGTCAAGCTTGTAAAGAACATAGCTTTATTGAAGTCAGATTTTAGCAAGGAGGGGAAGCGACTGGAGGCCCTGATGGCTTCCTAAGTAGTAGAGATCAACAAGCTATGAGCTGAGGCGAGGGTGGATTTGGATGAGGCGGTAGTAAAGCGTGATAGGCTCAGGCGGCACCTTATGTCCAAGGGATACTCTGAAAGCGAGTTGGAGACCATTAGGGCTGACACCTATGTGGAAGAGGAGGAGGTTGAAGATGATGATGTTGAGGTTGTTGATAAGTTGGATGGTATGTGTCCTCGGATGGTGTGAGACAACCAAGAGGATGATGACAAACGCCCAGAGGTGGATACTGAGAAGGTAGGATAGTGTGATGGCATTGTTATTGTATAAATATTATAGAATGTTGTAAACTGCTTGGATATATTTTGGATGGAGTTTTGTAGGCTAAGTTGCTTTTGTAAAAATTGTTGTAGGGACTTAAGGACATACGCCTCATAATAAAAGATTTAGAGGTAGAGCTTGTTCAGGAGTGATCAAACTCAGCATCCCTGTTGTCTTTGTAAGCGAAGCTGTAGGTTAAAATAGAGAAAGAAATATTTAATTTGTATGCTTCATTAATATAGAAGAATAAAGTAATAGATAGAGTATAAAGACAGACCAAATACTCGTTACTTGTTTCGGTGCAAACGGCCCTGAAATGGTACGCATAAAAGATGTTAGTTTTGGGAAAACAAAAATATAGCGAATGTGTACATTAGACTTGGATATATATGTATGGAGCATTCATTCAAGATTGTATTTCGACCTTAAGTTCAGAAGTAGTTTTACACAGTAGATGTCAAAATATATATATATTATTAGAAGTGAGTCATGAAGTGATTGAGTGTTTTGAATCGAACTTGATATAATATAACTGTTATGTACTGGTCGAATTGGAGTCAGCTCACTTACGCGAAGATGAAGCTCGTCAATGTAACCAAGAATTTACATAGGAGTTCGATAAGATGAGAGAGGTGAATGAAGATAGGGAAGATCAACATGTGAAGGTGTACTTCAAGTTTATTGAGGCAACACGAAATATTGTCGAACTGACTCGGCAGATCAAGGAGAAGGATGTCAAAATTGAAAAAGGGCAAAATGAGCTCGAGGAGTTAAAAGAATATGCCGCGAAACTCAAAAGTGAGAATGATGTATTGACGGAAAAAACAGGGAGTCCCACATGGCCCGTTATCATATACATGCTCTAAAAAGATCGAGGGAAGATTTAAATCAGTTGGTGGCTGGTCTAAGAAAGGATCTAGCCAGGAAAACACATGATCAGGAGTGAATTTGATATGATCTGTAGAATAGTAAGAGCGAGCTTGGGCGATTGAAGAAGAAAATAATTGATAAAGAGAACGAGCTAAAGGAAGCTCGAGACGATTTGTCTGGTCTAAAGTTGTAGCCGAACAATTGACTACAGATGTTTCTGCAAAAGACATAAAGTTCAGGATGGTACAACGCAAGTGTAGCGAGTTGAATGAGAGAGTGGCTCAATTAAAAACTGATCTGGTGCAAGCCAATTCGTGTGTCAGAAGCATTGAGGCTGGCGAACACTCGAAGAAGAATAAAAATGATGCCAGAGTTTCTCTTGTACAAGGGGATGTTGTTAGTCTGTCGGCTCGAATACGAGAGTTGGAGGGGAACGTTGCTTGAGTTTAAGGGCATGTGCGTAAAGGAGTTGAGCAGTTATGGGAGTGTCAAATAAAGCTAGACTCTACTCTTGTTAGGGAAAAGGGGTTTGAGCATATTATTTTAGGGAAAGAGATTGTCATAAAGGATAATGAGGAATTGTTAAAGAAAATTCTGGATGTGAAAGAACTTAACAAAGAGATTGAGGTACTTCGTACTCAGGTGGTTGACTTGGAGGTGATTAATCGAGCTGAATCTGTTAAAGCTGACGAAAAATCTATAGAGAACATAGCTTTTACAGATCGAATAAAGAGAGAAATGGTGAGTCAGAAAGTACATAACAAAAGGTTAGAAGATCGCCTTCAGAGGTCGAGGATAATTTTTTCTCACTCAGTTATAGCCCAGGCCTGGCATTCAGAATTGCTACGAGCGGTGATTGCTTATTTTGTTGAAGAAGTAAAAAGACTTGAATCAAAGAGACATACCTTGTTTAACTGTATGTCAGCTAAAAGATGTATCTGCAAGGCTGATATAGATCGAGGAGATTATACGAGCTCCATGGAAATAGATTTGGGCCCTCGATCTGCTGAATTGATAGAGGAGGGCAAGATTGTTGTGATTGCTTAAGCTTGAGAATTCATGGCTAGTCAACCTTCTATTGTAAAGGTAAGAAAAGCTTATATCTCCATAGCAGAACCGATTCTATTGTAGTGGTTGTATATAACTTGAAAATAAATAATATGTGGTACAGACATGTTAAGAGATAAAAGCTAGTTTTACCTTTGCTTTATCTTATGTCTGGTTTAGCTCTTCGATTGAAAACTAGTATCACCTTATTTTTAACCTCAGAGTTGATTAGATTCAGTCAAACTTGGAATAACTTGAATGTAACTGGTAGAATGCTACAAACATGTTGAAAGAGATGATAGCTAGTACTACCTTTGCTTTATCTTATGACTGGTAGAGTCCGTTGATTAAAAACTAGTTTTACCTTGTTCTAACCGAAGAAGATTTAGTAGAGTCAGCCAAACTAAGTGTATTCTTTATTTAATTGGTATGATGTTGCAGACATATTGAAAGAGATGAAAGTTAAAATTACCTTTGTTTTATCTTATGTCTGGTAGAGTCCGTTGATTAAAAGCAAGTTTTAGTTTATTCTAACCGCAGGAGATTTAGTAGAGTCAGCCAAACCAAGCATATTCTTAATTTAACTGGTATGATATCGCAGACATATTGAAAGAGATGAAAGTTAGTATTACCTTTGTTTTATCTGATGTCTGGTAGAGTCTATTGAAGTAAAACAAGTTCAACCATGTTCTAACTGCAGGAGATTTAATAGAGTCAGCCAAACCAAGTGTATTCTTGATTTAACTGGTATGATGTCACAAACATATTGAAAGAGATAAAAGCTAGTATTACCTTTCCTTTATCTTATGTCTGGTAGAGTCCGTTGATTGAAAACAAGTTCTACCTTATTTTAACTGCAGGAGATTTAGTAGAGTCAGCCAAACCAAGTGAATTCTTAATTTAACTGGAATGATGTCGATTGAAAGCTAGTATTATCTATGCTTTAATCTATGTGTTGTCTATAAAGTAGAGAGATGTATGGAGAAAACTTGAAGTTTTATTCAATTTTGAGAAAAGATGTGCATTGGATGGAGATGGAAATCTCACTTCTGGAATGAAAAGGCGAAAAACTAAAATAGATTAGTGAGGGACCTAACGATAATATCGCTTCAGTTGCCTAGTGTTCCAAGGACTCGAAATGTGGATGCCCTTTTTTGTCATGAGGTAATATGATCCCAAGCCTGAGAGACCTGCGATAAGGAATGGACTCTTCTAATTGTCTATATGTTTCCCAGCATGAGAGTCTTTGCGGTATTGAGGTATTTATCTGAGGACGAGATCATTGATTCAGAAGGTACGGCTTCTGACTCATTTGTTGTACGAACTGGCCAATATATGGTGATATCGACCTAGGTTAGCGATGACGCATTCCCCGGTTTCATCGATCCAATTGAGGCTGCAAGCCAATTCGAACTCATTTTCCTCGTCAGTAAGCTCGTGATCTTTGACTGGATGATGATATTCAGAGGGAATAACAGCCTCAGTACCATAGGCAAGGAAGAATGGAGTACAGCCCGTCGACTGACATGGAGTGGTACGGTATACCCATAAGACATGAGGTAGCTCTCAAACCTAATTCCCTTTTTTATAAGAGTGTAGCCATTTCTTGAGTCTATTCACGAGGGTTTTCTTGGTAATTTTGGCTTGGCCATTACCTTGAGAGTAGTAGGGATTGGTTAGGGAGTGAATGATATTTTGCAGGTTGAGGAAAGCTACAACTTTTTTGCCAACAAATTAGGGCCCATTATCGATACAAATTAGGTGGAGGCACCCAAACAGAGTGATGATGTGTTCCAAGATCAAAGAGATGAGCTTTTCTTCTCAGGTTTGATAAAGTAGAATTGCTTCTACCCATTTTGTAAAATAATCGGTAGCTATGAGGAGGTTGTGGCGATTACCTAGAGAATTAGGAAATTTACCGACGAGATCGAGTTCCCATCTTTTGAATGGCCAAAATACCTTGCTGCATGGAGTTCGAGCGCAGGGGCGCATATCATATTCCCATGTCGTTGACATGCATCATATTTTTGTGAGTACTCTTCTGCTTGCTTGCACATGCTGGGCCAGAATACTCCTTGTATAATGGCTCTGTTTGCCAGTGATCGACCTGCAGCATGGGAGTTACAAGTCCCTTCATATAAATTACAGAGCATCTTGTCCACTTTCTGATTGAAGAGGAACTTAAGGTATGGCCCCGTGACTTAACGGTGGTACAAGGTACCATTTTGGTTGTTGTAGCGGCTTGAGTTGTCTATCAGCTTTCTGCGCTTCTTCAGATCTACTGGAAGTAGTCCTTCACATTTGTTATTAATACCGAGATAAACTAAGAAAGGCTTTCGGCAATCTTCATCTCCCCCTTTATCACCCCCAGCGCTAATCGTGCATACGAAAATACAATCAATGCTGGGTGTTGAAATTACTTCGATCTAGAGATATCGAGCTTTTGTGCTTAAGACTCCGGCTAGATATGCCAAGGAATCAACGTGTCGGTTTTTGCCACGAAGAAAATAATCGAGAGTTTCTTGTGCAAACTTTCTCATCCTATCTACAATGAGGGCTGCATATTTAATCATCATGCTATTCTTCTTGTATTGCTCAGAATAATGGTAGACGATGAGTAGTAAACCTGAGTAAACTGAGAATTTGGGGACGCCGAGTTTGAGAGCGAGATCGAGTCCTTGAATGAAAGCTCCGTATTCGGTGACATTATTTGAGGCTTCGAAATCCTGGCGGATTGATTTCTCAATTCCATCCTTGGAAGGGGCAATTAATGCGATTCCAATTCCTGACCCTGCGGGTCCTGCTGATCCATCTGTAAGAAGTTTCCACCCTTTCCTTGTAATCCATTCAGCTCGCTCGATAAATGCTTTGGGGGGTGGATCTTCTGTAACTTCCTCTGAAAGGTCAGGATCGTGCTCTTCCTACTCGGGATCTTCCACTGGAAAATCTGTGAGGAAATCGGCAACGGCTTGCCCTTTTTCAGAATAATGTTGTTCGAACTTGATATCATGTTCTCCCAAACTGACTGACCATTGTTGCACTCTCCTTGATTTTTCTTTATTGGATAGCACTTCTCAAAGTGTATAGTTCATCATGACTTTGAATGAATGAGCTTGGAAGTAGTGCTTAAGTTTTTGTGAAGTATAAACAAGAGTGAGAAGAAGATTCTCGATTTTATAATACATCGCTTCTGCTAGAGTGAGGGTTTTGTTAATGAAGTAGACTGGTTTCTCGATTTTCCCTTAAAGTCGAATAAGAACTGAGCTGAGTGAAGTCTCTGTAACTGTTAGGTAGATAATAAGTTCCATATTATCTATCGGGGTGCTCATGATGGGAGACTTCCCCAAATAGGTTTTGAGATCCTGAAAAGCTGTCTCGCACACTGATGTCCATTCAACCTCTACATTTGACTGAACTTGTCCTCGTTTGGTATAACCGAGAAGTAATAAGAACAGCCAACGACAGCGGTCTGAAGATTTTGAAATGAAACGGTTGATAGCAGCAATTTTTCCAGCAAGTTTCTGAACGTCTTTCGTCATTTTTGGAGATGGCATGATGAAGAGAGCCCGAATATGATCTGGATCGGCCTCAATCCCCTTCTTGCTGATGAGGTAGCCTAGAAATTGGCCTGAATGTACTCCGAATTGGCACTTATTAGGATTAAGACGCATCCTGTAAGATCAAAGTACGTTGAATATTGTGTTGAGATCTGAAATGTGATTGATGGATTGTACGCTCTTGCAAAAGAGATTGCCGATGTAGACTTCCACAATTTTCTAAAGATGTACTTTGAACATAGTAGTCATCAATCGTTGATAATTTGTACCTACGTTATTTAGTATGAAGGACATGACTTTGTAGCAATAAAGTCCTCTTTCAGTGATGAAAGTAGTCCTTTCTTGATCTTCATCCAAGAATAAAATCTGATTATATCCTAAAGCAGCTTCTATCAAAGATAAGAGTTCGTGACCTACTGTAGAATCTAGGATTTGATGAATGTTGGGAAGAGGGAAATTATTCTATGGAGTGTGTTTCTTAAGATCGGTGAAATCTACACAAATGCGGACCTTTCCATTCCTCTTTGGGACAGCGACGATGTTGGATATCCAATCTGGATACTTGGCTTCTCGAATGAATCCCACTTTGATCAATTTCTTGATATCCATGTTAACTTAATCTCAAAGTCGAGGTGATAGTCATCGTTCTATCTGTTTGACTGCCGTGGCGCTGATCTTGATGGCCAATTTGTGACATGCCTTGGCCAGATCAACCCCAGGCATCTCTTCGAAAGGCCATACAAAAACGTTACGATTTAGTCATAAGAATTGAATGAGAGCATCTTTTTCATATTAAACCATCTTAGTACCGATGAAAGTACCTCTGCTAGGTCCATCAATGTTGATGTATTTGGTAGGCACCTTCATTGAAGGCTGATCATTGGAATAATCAGCTTGCTATAATTGTTATGCAACATTCTTGTCAGAGGTATCTAGAATTACAAAGACGTTATTTTTGCAAGCTCGAGAGAGCTTTTGACTACCCCTGATCTCATAGATACCATCATTTTGTTTGAAGCAGAGTGTTTGATGATAGGTAGAAGCAATTACTTCCATGTTATGAATCCAACAGCGGCCCATAATCCTGAGATAATGAGATTTAACGTTAATCACATAAAAGATAACGTTGATGGTGGTTGGTCTCGCAGTAGCAGGTAAGATGATCTTCCCTACTCGTTCTTCTTTAGAACCATTGAATCCACTGAAATTGGTATCGCTTTAAATGATATGATTGGCCAATCCCATTTAGTCGATAGTACTCTAAAACAGGATCTCGACCGCTACCAGTATCGATCATCATTGTGTGCATGACAAACTTCATCTTGAGCATTATGACTAATGTAGATGTTAAAATTTGACATGGCTAGTATCATAATCCTCAAATGATATCCTAAGCCGGTGATTGCTCGACTCAGGCAGAAGTTTGGCTTCTTTGTCTTGAGGTGTGAAATTGTAGCATTTTGACAGTCTCCTGTGCTTAAATCTGTTAGAGTTGGTGATCTGATTGATCTCGATCATGTTGTTGTGGCGTATATGGTAAAGATGCTTCTCCTCAGCTTAATTTTTAACCTGGACAACTTTAAGCTGCTTCTTATAGCCTCCATCCTTATATGATTCTAGGTCGACAATATATTCGAGCATCCGTCCCACCTAGAAAATGTATTCGAGCAACCTCTATAAAGTATAGTAATTATCAGTAGAATGATGGTTTACCTTATGGTGCATGCAGAATGGTCGGCTTTCAAGATTATCCACTTTACGCGTGAGCTCCAAGAACTTCCTTGCAAATTTCTCAAGCTTATCTCCGTGCGACTGTTTGAGACTGATATGAGAATACAAATTTTCCTCATGGTCTCTGTTGTGAGCATATGTCTTGATGAATTGCTTCTGTAGCTAGTCGAATGTGTATATGAAGTCTTCAGGCAGAGAGTGGAACCATCGGAGTGGTTCCTCCTACAGACTTGTGGAAAACAGACGACAGAGAATATGGCTGAGATTGGAATACAACCCCAATGAGTCACGGTATTGTTGAATGTGCTCCTTTGGATCGGTACCTTTGTATTTGCGAATTTTCAGAGTATGGAAACCTTTCAGAATATCAATATCGAATAGTTTTTTGGCAATTGGAATTCCTTATAACTTTGTAAGGTCGTCGGACGTACCCAAAACCTGTGCTTCGATCAGCTCCTTAATACGCTGGTCCATATGCTCTTGTGTGACATAGTGACGAGTCAGTTAAGTGGCTTGACGAGGAGGTTGCAGATTATGAGTACTGGTGCCTTCACTCAAACGATCTCATACTAGAACTTGAGGCTGAAGTCTCTGTTCTTCATCTAGACGTATGGAACATTGGTGACCTTGGTTGATCTCATATTGAACTTCCCCCCCTAATGAATGGAAGGTTGAGGTTCATTTTAAATATTTCTGGAAATTACTTTGCTGGTGGCTCCCTGAGGACCCATTCTTTCCTGTGCAGAAACCTAAAAGGCTTCTGGCACCTGATCTTGATCTTGTGTTGGAGGAGCCTGCTGAGTATCTGCAGAGCCAGCAAGGCAGTCTGTATTGCTGTTATTTGATCTTCAAGTCGTTTGAGCACAGTCAAACGAGTTTGTCTTTCAACATCGAGCTCTTTCTCACGGAGTTCACGGTCGCGAGTTAATTATCATTTAAGTACGTTGTGTTTCTTCGTTTCAGTATTGGGATTTGCTCGTAGCTCTGTAAGTTGTTCTGACTCAACTGAGAGATCGAGTTGGATTCCGGTAGCTGGTCACCTGGATGTGACCATGATTGAAATGTTATAGTAAATTGACTAAATGCCTTAGGATATCATGGAAAGAATCTTTTTCCCACAGACGGTGCTAAATGTAATGGCCTAATCTTGTGAGTTAGAAGTGGCATGGAATTAGTCCTTACACCAATGTACCTATGACAAAAATCTAATAAACATGAAATGACACAGGTGTTTAACGTGAAAAACCTATGAATAGGTAAAAAAATCACGACCTCGCATTGAAGGTTTTTGTAATGGTAACGTTTATTGCTTGAGGCTAATGATATCTTATTATAATTTATTTCTAGATTTAGAAATGATTGACCTTGTGAATAAGAATTTTGAAGTTTTGAGAATTCTAGAAAATATAGTTTTCTTGGTGATTTCTCTTATAATCTTTTGGTCCTTGTCTCTTCTGGAACTTTTTCCTTATATAGGTCTTTTCTACAGCTCTTCTTCGGGCTAAAGCATGTTCTCCGAACAATGTGGTTAGTGGCTGTTTGACTGAGTAACTACTGAGCTCGTGAGAGACAGGTGGCTTTTACTTGTTCAAGTTTTTTAGTATGAGCTCAACTCACGTTTTTTAATAGTTCGTGGAGTACGTGGTGATGCTGACTGGAAAAGTCGTGTGCAGATTGCATGAGTCGAACATGGAGGTAATTTGAACTAGTGATAGTTTGATTTTAGGTGAGATCGAGGGATAGGCCCCTACAGCTAGAATCTAAGCATTGTGGCAAATTCCAAAAACATGAACCCGATAGAGCTTATGAGGAGTTTGGGGCATTGGCCGAGAACTCTCAACAGTAGGATTTTGATATGCATTGAAATGACCATTAAGCCAAGAAAGGTGGCTTATACGAAGTGAGTGAGGTAATGACCATCAAAGCCCAATTAGATACTCATACTCGAAAAATTAAGGCTATGGCTATGAAGCAATCTAAAGGTAGTGTGATCCAGGTTCAGCAATAGGGTTGCACTGTTTGTTATGATGTAACCCATGTGACTCAAATGTGTCCCATGTTCAATGAAATGAATGAAAATCAAGATCAAGTGAATGCTTTGAATAATACCTACAAGAAGCCTTTTGACCCATGCAAGCCAACTTGGCAGAACCACCCAAATTTTTTGTTGAAGAACAACCAACCCAGTTTGGGTTTTGGAGAGCTACAAACCTCAGGTCATAATTTGCCTAGGAATCCTCTTTCTCAATCTTATCCTCAGGCATCTCAGTAATCCTTTCAGTCATCCAAACAATTTCTACCCGCTCCACCTAAACCATCTTTGGAAGACACCCTTTCTATCTTCATGCAACAATAAATGGAAAGTAAAAAAAAATTAATGAAAAGTTAAAAACAAGCGTTGCAATTTCAGCAGTAAATGATGCAATTCCAACAACAGACTTTGGTGAATAAAATTTTTGCATCCCAATCTATCTCTAATTTAGAGACTCGAATAGGACAATTGGCAAATGCATTACATAAGAGACTACCAGGTAAGCTACCAAGTCAACCTATATCTATTCTGAAAGGGCCACCGGGTTTTGATTATAGCTCAATCCCAAAATAGCTTAATGTCATTACCACTTTTCAAAGTGGTAGACAAATTGATAACTGCGTTGAAAGACCTAGGGTTGAGCCAACACCAATTGCTATTGAGGATGAGGTAGGTTCGAGTGAACCAGTTGTAGTAAGCAACCATGAACCTTCTAAGATATCTAAGGAGTTGCCTACCTCGTTTGTTTCGGTACCAAAGGCACGTATTGAGCCAAAGGTGCCTTATCCACAATGCCTTCTGCCAGCTAATAAAGGGATTCAATTTGACAAAATATTTGATACATTTAAGCAAGTTCATTTAAATATTCTAGTACTCGATGTCATCATTCTTATTCCTACGTATGCCAAATTCTTTAAGGATACGTGCACTAGGAAAAGGAAAATCAATGTACACAAGAAAGTCTTCTTGACTGAGAGATTAACCCCACCTAAGCTTTGGGATCCTGGAAGCTCAACTATTCCTTATAAAATTGGAGATCAAAAAGTGGATAGGGCGTTACTCGACTTGGGGGCTAGTGTGAATATCTTACCTTACTCGGTCTATCAGAAATTAGGTCTTAGAGAACTCGAACATACCCGAATGACACTTCAATTGGCTGATAGGTCAATACGACACCCACGTGGTATCCTTGAGAATATTCATATCAAGGTTGATACTCTCATTTTTCTTGTGACTTTGTTGTTTTTGGACACTGAAAATGTCACGAATCCTAGCTATGAGATCCCCGTCATATTGGACCACCCTTTTCTTGCTACTGCCCATGCCATTATCAATTGATTCAATTGGGTTTTACAACTATCTATGGGCAGCTTGAAAATCAAACTCAATGTTTTTAACAATAGTACTCAAGTACCTTATTCTAATGATATGGTTGAGCTCAATATGATTGACTCTCTAGTTTACAACTCTTTCTCCAAATCTTTTTATGATGACCCATTATAATTATGTATGGTAAACTTTGGTGAGGACTTTGATGAAGTCACAATCGTTGAAGAGTTTAATGCCTTACTCGACTCAAATCCTATTTTTAATATATCCAAATGGAGACCTAGACAAGAACCTCTTGAGCCATCAATTACTTTACCTATTCCATCCATTGTTAATCTACCCTAATTAAACCTCAAAGCATTACCCAATACTCTCAAGTATGCCTTCCTAGGTGATTCGGAAACTCTACCTGTGATAATAGCTTCCAATCTAGATGTTGACCAGGAAGGTAGACTATTGAGTATCCTTATAAAACACAAATCAACCATAGGGTGGTCTATAGCAGACTTGAAGGGAATTAGCCTGGCCGTGTGCATGCATCGCATCAATCTGGAGGAAGGTGCTAAAAATTTGTGCGAGATGAAATGACATTTTAATCCAACTATGATGGAAGTGGTTAAGAAGGAAGTTCTCAATCTTTTAGACACGGGTATCCTATACCCCATTTCGAATAGTAATTGGGTCAGCCCTATTCAAGTTGTACCCAAGAAATCAGGGATTACAATAGTCAAAAAGGAGAATAATGAATTAATCCCTACCCATATGACCACCGGGTAGCGTGTTTCTATTGCTTACAGAAAGTTAAACACGGTCACTAGGAAAGATCATTTTCTTCTTCCATCCATTTATCAAATGATTGAACGATTACCTGGAAAGAGTAATTACTGCTTTCTTTATGGTTATTTAGGATATAATCAGATCCCCATCGCTCTAGAAGATTAGGAGAATACCACATTCATGTCTCCCTACGGGACTTATACTTATCGACGTATACCATTTGGTTTGTGTAATGCACCCGCAACATTTTAACGTTGTATGATGAGCATAATCTTTTATATGGTTGATAAATTTATTGAAATCTTCATGGATGATTTTTCAGTGTTTGGTTCATCTTTTGATGAACGTTTGCACCATTTGGAGCTTGTGCTAGAACGATGTACACAAACCAATTTGGTGTTAAACTGGGAAAAGTGTCACTTCATGGTGACACAAGGGATAGTTCTTGGGCATATCATCTCCAACAAAGGGATAGAAGTTGATAAGGCCAAAATCGATGTTATTTCTTCCTAACCTCCACTTCGGACGGTTAAGGCCACTCGATCTTTTATAGGCCATGCGGGGTTTTATCGTCGGTTCATAAAAGATTTTAGCAAAATTTCCTAACCCTTGTGCAATTTACATGCTGAGAACACTGATTTCCACTTTGATGATGAATGTTCTAGAGCTTTTGGGAAGCTCAAACTTCTATTAACTTATGCTCTAATCATCCAACCGCCCAACTGGGATCTTCCATTTGAATTGATGTGTGATGCCTCTGACTACACTATTGGAGTTGTTTTAGGGCAAAAAGTAGATAAAACATCTCATGTTATTTACTATGCCAATCGCGCACTCAATAATGTACAAATGAATTACTCCACCATTGAGACAAGGTTATTAGCTATTGTGTTTGCATTAGAAAAATTTTGGCCTTATCTTGTTGGGTCCAAAATCATTGTCTACATCGATCACGCGGCCTTAAAATATATGTTATCCAAAAAGGATGCTAAGCCTCAGCTAATCTGATGGATCCTCTTATTACAAGAATTTGACATCAAAATTTGATATAAGAAAGGTGTTGAAAATGTTATAGCAAACCATTTATTTCAACTTTTGATCGAAGGTGGTGAAGATCTCCACCCTATCTTAGAGATATTTCTTAATGAGCAGATCATGGTTATTATACAACTACCTTGGTATGCCGACATTGTCAATTATCTTGCTAATGAATAATTACATGACCACTAGTTTAAGCAAGATAAAACCAAATTCCTAGATGAGATAAAAAGACTCAGTTGGGACGATCCTTATCTGTATAAATTTTGTTCTAACCAAGTTATTCAAAGAGGTATTCCAAATGATGAGTTCCAGAGCGCACTCATGTTTCGCCACACCTATACATGTGGAGGGTATTTCAGTGCCAAGAAAACGGCTGTAAAAATTCTTCAATCTGGTTTTTATTAGTCTACCATTTTCTGGAATGTACAGACCTTTTGTTTTACTTGCAACAAATATCAGAGGACCGACAACATTTTTCACCGCAATATGATGACCCTAAACAATATTCTTATTATTAAACTTTTTGATGTTTGGGGCATAGATTTTATGGGCCCGTTTCTTTCATCTCTAAGAAACCTTTATATTCTTGTCGTAGTGGACTATGTTTCCAAATGGGTCGAAGCGGTAGCATGTCCGGCAAATGACCATAAGACTGTAGTCAAATTGATGAAAACCATTTTTAATCGTTTTGGCACTCCTCGAGCAGTTATTAGTGATGGTGGGAAACATTTTTGCAATCGTGTTTTTAAAACTTTATTGAAAAATTATTTCATCACTCATAAAGTTTTCACACCATACCATCCACAAACAAGTGTTCAAGTAGAAGTTTTCAATCGGGAAATTAAAATAATTTTAGAAAAAGTTATTCGAACTGATCGTAAAGACTTGTCAGATCGTCTTCATGATGCTGTTTAGGCCTATCGAACAGCTTATAAAACCCCGATTGGAATGCTACCCTATAAACTTGTCATTGGGAAGGCTTACCACTTGCCTGTGGAATAAGAGCACAAAGCTCTTTAGGCCATAAAGGCCCTTAACTTTGAGATGGACTAAGTTGGGTCCAAGAGAAAGCTCTAACTTTCAGAGTTCGATGAACTCCGTCATGAAGCTTATAAAAGTTCAAAAATTTACAAGGAACGTATTAAAGCTTTTCACGATAAATCAATTATTCGTAAAACCTTTTAGCCCAATTTAAAGGTATTATTTTATAACTCTAAGCTTTGTTTATTTCCCAGGAAACTACAATCCCGTTCGCATGGCCCCTTTACAGTTAAAACTGTTTTTCCTCATGGGGCCGTGGAGGTGGAGGATCCTTAGAATATAAATATTTTTAAGGTCAATGGCCAACGATTTAAACCATACTTAGAGTCCTATACTTTTAATGAAGAGACAACATTTTTAGATGATCCAGTATATTATAAATAATATTGTGTACCCCTATAGTACTATTGCAACATTATTTAAGTATGGGGGTATATTAGTCTAGCTGAAGAGAGTAAACTTAGCGCTTCTTGGGATGTAACCCATAGTACATTAAGGTGAGAAATTTCAGTTTTCCTCTTCCATTTATTTTCTTGATCTTAAACATTAAGGGCAATGTTTCATTTAAGTTTGGGGGTATAAAACTATTTCTTTAAATGTTTTTTGAAGAAAAGTTAAATAATGACACTTTGACAATTTATGATATATTTTTGACAAATTTTCAAACACTTCAACTGATTTTACCTTGACATAAATATTATAGAAAAACCTAAATTTTGAAATGGAACCGAATATACACTAGAATATTTTGGACTATCTTAAGCTAGATGTACTATCTTTTTATTAGTGACTAATTCAAGTTAGTTTGCCATATTTTGAAAATGTGTACTTCACTGTAGTTTTGTAATTAATACCTCAAAAGATTTTTTCTCAGTGTAAGAGAAAATTTAGCATTTATGTTAGGAATAGTTTCCTACAAAAGAGACAACTACCTGAGAATAAGTCCATTCCTAAGAAAATAATAATAAGCCAAATGTGCTCAAAAAACTTTTATACTGCAAGGTTACTCACATGATTAAGAACTATAAGAGGAAAAATTATTACCAATCTCGAGTTTGACCATGAACTATGCGAAAAAAAGTCCAAGAAAATGTCACTTATGAGAATCCTGAGTTTATGTCATGATGGGGAACTACACCCCGGCAACCTTAGCTAACTGGCAGGGATTATCGACCAAAAACACTTTGTTACAGAGGCTTTACTAAGAAATAATGTACTTAAAAGAAAAGGCTTGCAAAAGAAAGAAAAAAGGAAAATTCTAGGAAGACGAATTGGCTAAGGTACTTGTTGAACTAACCGTTGAATTTATTCCAGTAAGAACTAGACTGCCAAAAAAATGAGCAAATTATGTTTGACAACGTATTATGCGACAAAACTATTTTCACTATACACTCAAATATAGCTAAAGAAAAATACTTGAATCACTTTCTAATCTTGAGGCAGTACCTCAAGTTTTGGATAAGCTTAAAATATTATTTGGTATACTTGGGAGAATAGCAAGTTTAAAGATTTTTCCATCGGTATATTTTTGTCACAACTAAGTACGGATAAGTTCAAAGGAAATGAATCATGTGTATTTTAGAATTGTTTAAAATGTAATTATTAATTTTTGTGGGTATAGTCACTACATACCCTCACAAGACAACACTCGTCCACCAGGCTAAACCTGGAGGTTTAACGGCTTGTTGCATATGCTAAATACAATCGCGCTCCTTGCGAAAGTGGATATTATTTTATTTTTCTCAGGATGAGCAAAGACAAGTTTGGGGGTATTTGATGAGCACGTAATTATGACATTTTTAATATACCCGAACATGTATTTTAGTGGTCCATTATATTTAATTTTGGATAATTATGCGCGTTTGTTTGATTGTAGCTATTGGATATGGATATTTGAAATCAAGCTCTTAAAGTCAAGTAAAAGTGTCTCCAACAGTTTATAGCACAAAAAGTCAAAGACACAACATATTTGGTCTCAAGATTGAAGAAATATATACACAAATATTCTTGGAGAATAAGATCAAAGAAGATATTGCATCCAAGATCCTTAAAGCTATTTTATATGAAAGATATATGTAAAAGTTTCCATAAAGAAAGATCTCTACATCACTTAAGGGAATAATATGCAAGAATCTTAGGTGATTGGTTATAATATTAAAAAAAATTATTGTGAAAATATTCTTTAGAATTTAATGTATAGTTTTTAAATTTGGGTTCCTTCTTCTATAAATGGAACCCTCCCACCCATTGTAAGGGGGCATCTCATATTGGAAGGTAATAGTGAATAAAGTTAATTTTCTTCTTCTTCTTTTCTTTAGTTTAATTTTTATTAATGTCTTCATTAGTTGTTAATGCCATGAATTCTGAGATAAGTGACTAATCTCCTAGCTAAGGCTACGATGAGGCCTCTTCTTGGATGAGCAATAACTAGTATTAATTAGGCTCTAATTAGTTTTCTCTTAGTACTTTATGATTGGTAAGTTAGTGTATCATATAGAAGGCTTGATCATAGCTTCAGTTTGGTATACGATAACTTCATATATAAACAAGTGCTACTAACCGTAGACTTGATTTAGAGATCTAAAAAGAGGAAACACTAGAGACCTAACTCATGCCTAGCCATGGTTGAGTTGATAATTCTTTAAGACACTTTTCACCATCAATTAAAAGCATAACCACTAAATACTTGACGATAGATTTAGTGGTTTATTTTACAACATCGTATGTGTCTTAACATGAACATATGATGGGTGGAGATATTAGGATCTGGTTGTATATCGATTAGTACTTTGAAAGGTAGAGGCCAAGTCTGAACCTTAACTATCTCTCTCATTAAGTTTTATAATTAGCTTTTATTTCTTCTTTTTAGATTTATCTCTTATAAAATTGTAATTCGGCCTAGAAAGTATTTGTTTTTCCAAACCTCCCTGTGGATTTAATCCCACTCATCCGTGCTACAATTCGGGAACCGTATTTGAGCGAGTATTTTTCTAGAAGACCCCGAAAACCCTTTTATCAGCGATGTGCAACCTCAAGGTAATACAATAGTTGTTGTGCCGGAAGATACAGTTACAAGGGCTATATTACCATTCTGTCTTAATTATGCTAGAAGGGCACAATATTAAAAAGTTTTCCCCGTTCCCCTGGGACCATCTATGAAATATACTTTATTTTCATTTTCAATAACCGATTATAAAATCTTATTGCAAGAATATTGTTGCTCTTTGTTTAAAAGAAATTTGGACGACAAATCAAATTCTGGTGTATGGATTTCTTGTTCATCTCTAAAAAAAATTGCACATGCCTTTAGTGTTGTAATTTTGATTGAGCTCTAGTAATCCATAGTCATATATTTTCTTATGATGTTCACCAAGTAGATCATTTAGTTCTCTTAATAGTTTATCCTTAATTCTTGTATCAATAAAACTAGGGAATGAGTTAAGATAATCTTCTGCCAAAGAAATTTTAAATTCTTGTCATAAATCATCAATGTTTGAAGGATAACAAAATATAAGTAGGGAAACAAATAACTTCCTCAATACAGTAGCCATCTTTATCAACATTGCTTCCTTTAAACATTCTTTATTACTTTTTTTCGTTCTCTAACAAACCAAAAGCTTCTACTGTTCGTTTGAAGGATCTATATTGTATACCCTCAACATTCATTAGGTCATCAAATGATCTTGGGCCCCATTACATGCAGTAATAGAATTATCAAATAAAAGTGTTTTCCATCTCTCGGTAAAGTAGTGTAGACTCTGCCTATACATTCCCTATTATTATCGTGCCGTTTCCAATAGCGTTATTTTTTAACCCATGAATAATATTTGTGTATTTCTCGGTATAAGAATTGCCTAGCATAAGTGTCTTCAGAATTCAATGTAGAAAACTCAGTTAGCATTGTCATAGTATTTCTACTGTCTTCAATAATGTCCATAATATTTTGAAAGTCAAGGTAAGTGATTTGTTGTTGGCTTAGTAGATGTAAATGTAAATGCTCTACACTGGAATACATTTGACTTAGTGGAAAAGTAAATAGTATCCAAGCAGCTTCGGGTGGCGATACTCATCTAGCATCTATAAATTGCTTAACTTCGTCTAATTCAACTTGTTGATTAACCTCAATACAGATACGGTCTAATCCCTTATGAATGTATTTATATAAATATTTTACGCATTACTTTGACATTGATATGACAATCATACTTCTTAAGCAGCATCCCATTATATGGAACTACCCAACTGTTATCAACCATTTTATTACCAAATAGATCAACTTGTACCTTATCACCATTATCTCGCCTTTTCTAAATAGGGTAGCAATCATTTCCTTGAATAATTTCATCGGTAAAATCTTTTGGAAATCCCTTTTGGCATTTGCCATCTTTCATACATGGATGTGATGAATTGTATTTGCCACAAGGTCCATGAATTATATGTTTTTTTACGAATTCATATGGTTCAAGTTTTTTTTATTTGTCGGGATATTCTGCACGAACCAATTTATCATATTCATCCGGGTTTCTAAGGCGATCCTTTGGATATAAAATTATAAGCATATGGATATGTAAAAATCCACATTTTTGAAATTCAAATACATAGACATATGCTAGAACCTCTCCTAATACAGAATTTTTAATTATGCCTTGTTTTAGTCGTCCAAATTTAGCATTAAAACCCCGCGCAACGAAATCGAGTCAATCTTGAGCTTCTTGTCATACTTCAAAATTATTAACTATATCAGGGCAAAGTGGCTTGCAAGCCATTGTTATGAATAAATTGGGCCTTCCATATTTTTGGACTAATGCCACTGCATCTTGATATCTCATATGCATATTGTGAGGGCTGCAATTAAAAGAAGCAGGAAGGATAACTTTGTTGCTCACGTCTTTTCCTTTTTCCTCTCCAGTAATAAGAGCATCACGTAGACCCTAATATAGATCAGCACGTATTTTATCTTAATTTTTCTTTATGTACCTTAGATTGTTACTTTGCACTATAACAAAATGGTCTACAATGTATTATTGAAACAATCGTATGCCTTTATGAATTAATGATTGATATGCAGGGCGAACATGTTACATATAACAATAATAAGAACGAGATGAGATTCTTTTCCCACATTAGAAATTATTTCTTGGATCCCACCCGTATGTTCCATGAGATAGAATATTGTAGGGGATCATAAAATCCAAATATTTCTTTGATATAGATTTTTTTTGCCTAGGATAAATTAAGATATTCCTTCCTACTGTCAAATCATCTCCACCCATAACAATAGAAGCAACAACATCATGTGTCAAAAGGACATATTGGGGTGTATTATCTAGTCTTTTTTTAATTTTAGTTTTGCAATTACTTAGGTTCTTGTTTTTTGCTTGTTTTTTTAATTGTTTAATGAATGCATTAGTGCGCTTTCAGATTTTTGTTAATTTATGGACAGTTTTGAATTGTAAAGTAGCATTCTCTAGAAGCCTATTTTTTTGTGCTATTGCAGGGTCGCAGAAATATAGCTATAAGAATCGGAAGTTACCTTTTTTTTGGGTAGAAAGGTTCCAATATGATGATATATAGACCTATGGGCTCGAAATGTGTAAACTCCCTTTTTAGAATTAGCCATTTCCTTAACGAGAGTGACACCAATTAAGGTGCATTGAAATGCATGATTATAACTACGTATGCTTAGCCTAAAATATTTTCCAATTGCTGTTTAATCTTTGAATAATTTTAAGAGATCATTTGGTACAAGTAGAAGATTTAATTTTACTCTACCATTTTTGCAGCATAAATTCCTTATTTCTTTTGTGAATAAGTAGGCTTTATAATGTTGGCATTATCTATTTGGAGGGAGCTTATCTCGTTTAAATTTTATGTTATCAATATAATTCCGTGCAATGTTATATGAAGGTTTTTTTGTAGCAACCATTTGTGTGGGCTTGATGTAAATCGTTGGAATCGTAATTTTGTTAGAATGTAATTGATTTATATTTAGGGACAAAGCTTGTTGTATGCATCCATTTGAAAATGTTGGATTAACAACTGCTTTCAATTGGTAGTAACTGCTCTTTAATCTTTTTTGGGAAGATAAATTATGAGTGAAGTTATCATTTGGGTGTGCACATTTGATGTTTGGGTTATTTATCGTATTAAAATATTCATTTATATGTTCATAATTTAAATTAGATATTATTGGAGACCTAACAAGAGTATTGTTATCAATAATACCATGAAGTGAAGTGAATAACGTACCCGAATGATATACAGGAGCAATAATAGAAGATTGAAATGTACTTAAATTGTTTGAAGCAATTGAACGAATGTTCGTGGTATGAATTCCATTTATATCCCGCATTCTTGCATCTTTCTTGACATTGTTTATTGAATTTTTAGCAATAATTTCTAGCCATATCATTCCCATTTTGTAGTTGTTTCTTATTTGATTGAATAAGACCTGTGTAATAACCAATTTCTTGTGTTATTAATCGAGTTCATAAATAAAAATATACATTCATTTGATATTTAAAAAGACCGATATTGTAAGCAAATTAAATGTATTATCTGGGATTGGGAAATTTAATATTGAGGTTGATTTTTAGGTATCGAGTCTAGAAGCATATTGTGTCCGTGATTTGGCATTTTTCTCTTGTTTTCTCCTTTCAATTTCTTCATTACTCAAATTCTTTGTAGTAATATATGCTCTTTTCGTAATAATAATCGAATCAAGCACTAAAACATTGCCTTTAATTGCAAAAAATTCTCCTGCAATGGTTTGAGCAGATTAGAGAAGTTATATATTAGATTCAATCATCACCAAAAATTAGAGCAGATTAGGGCAGTTATACATTATAATAAGTTCCTTTTTAATAATATATAGTTCAAATTTAGAGCATATTAGAGCAGTTATACACAACAATATTATATTCAATCAAACCCAAGAAGATTTGAGCAGATTAGGGTAGTTATACATTACAGGAAGTTCCTTTTTAGTAATATATAGTTCAAGTTTAGAGCATATTATATTCAATCATCACCAAATCCTTTTACAGATATTACACAACAATATTGCATCACAATGTTAACTTGATAATTAATCAATATTGCATCACAATGTCCTGAAACCCTTTACACTCAATATTAGCACTAAAAATTTGATACTCAGTCTAAGTTTATCAAAACCCAACAAAACCTTCAACTTTGAATAGATACTAGAACCTCCTAAACCTTAATATTAGCACTAAGAACAAAAATTTAGCAAAACCTTCAACTTTGAACAGATACTGGAACCCATAATCTCAATATTAGCAGTAAAAACTAAAACTTAGAGAAACTTACCCAAACCCCAATAAGAAAATCAAGTTAAAAAATACTAGAACCCCATAACCTCAATATTAGAACTAAAGACTTACATCGTATTTATCAATCTAAGTGCAGGCTTCGCTAAATCCTCATCATAGATTTAAATCCTAATCTAAATACTATTCAAAAAGGAGGGATATAGTTTACCATTGGGAGATTGCTGATTAAGCAATTTTGAAGTAAAGGAGAGATCGAGAGTAGAGTTGCAAAGGGAGAAGATTAAATAGAGAAATATAGTATAGTATGTGAAGAGATTTCTTTTGCGCGTGCGAACGCATTATATTGGGGTCATAAATGAAGTATATGTAGTATATGAGTGTTTTAAAATATATATATATATATATATATATATTATTTATGTGCTCGTCTCATCTACATAACTCAAAGGGTACTACACTTTTGGACAATTTTGAATAGTACTATATGTAATATATGAGGGTTACTTATATAGTGCACATTTGAAGAAAGATTTTTTCATGTGGTACTGATATACTTTGTAAAAGAGTTTTCATCCTAGAGTGGGGGGTTCTTTAAGCATAAGAAGCCATACTCAGAAGTTAAAATGTGTTAAAGATGGGTTCATATTAGTAGACGGCGGATATTTGGCATTGTAATAAAAGAATTAAAGAAGATTCCTCAAAAGATGAACTTTAGAAACTACAAAATGAATCAAACCAAGAATAGTTCACTATAGCCAAGAGAATATTCTGAATAGACATTGCATACAAAGGGTAAGCAGACAGAAGATTATGTACCCAAGTTTTACAAATGCCAATCATGCGCAAGTAGCCTCTATAGACTGTAATTGGTAAAATGTCAGGTGTAATCTCTCAGTTTCTTGGTCAGCAGCTCTCCAAAACTCTGAAGCAGATTTAACAGAGAAATCTCCATTTCTAGCAGGATTCCATATAGCTTTATCCAGTTCTTCTCTGAGATAAAACTTATTTTGTAGAATTATTTTCCAATGATCAGGTACCTCATAATGCAGTTTTCTCATTACCAGGTGCCACTGTTATTGATGACCTCATTTATCTTGATGTTCTGCTCAATATCATCTGGATATAAATTTTGTAATGGTCCTTCGCATGTCCGGTTGTCATGCTAGAAGCTTAAGTCACCTTTTCCAACAACCCATGAAGTGTTTGCCTTAACAGTTTATAGCAGACCTCGCATCTGTTTCCATTGCTTAGATGTGTTCGTGCAGGTGCTTCTCCAGCTATTATTATGATAGTATTTGTGTCTCATAAATTATGCCCATAGAGATTCAGTATGAAGGATGTCCCAACACCTCTTCAATGTAAAGCAGCTTCTCATATCTCGTAAATAACTTAGTCTGAGACCTCCTTCTAGTTTGGGCTTACATATACTAAGCCAGTCTACCCATTTTCTCTTTGCCTTGCCTTCATGAGAGCCCCAAAAGAATTCAACAAATATCCTTTCTAGCTTGTTGATAATACCCTCCTGAACATTAGTACATGCTAGTAAATGCATAGGCAGTGAATTCAGAACATGAGTGAGGAGAATAAGTTTACCACCTGAAGATAGTAGTCTTCCTTGCCATCCTTATATCTTCGTCTGAACCCCTTGAATAAGGCTATCAAAACTTGATAATTTGATTTTCCCATAGCCGATTGGTGCCCCCAAATAAATTATGGGAAAACTCATTAGCAAGAAACCACAACCTCTTTAAATGATGTTTTTTCTAGCATTTGGAGCAGAACGATGTAAGTACAAACCACTATTATCTGTGTTAAGCAACTAGCCTGAGAAAGATTCATATCTGTGAAGAAAGTCCATAAGTCCCATAATAGACTTTAAACTACCATTTAAGAACACTATGAAATCATCCGCATACAACAAATGAGTAAGGTTGAGGCCACCTCATTTTGCAGAAGCCAATTTTGCCCTCCGTAAACCAACTGTGAAGCCCTCTGGAAAGTACTTCTGCTAGTATGGAAAGCATGGGAGAGAGTGGGTCTCCTTGTCGTAATCCTCGTGAAGATTTGAAAAAACCTTTGTATACACCATGAAGCACCACAGAGAACCATGGGGTTTCAATGCATTGAGCTATGAGCCTGATCCATCTTTGATTGAAACTAAATTTTTGCAGCACAGCTTTCAAGAACTCCCAATTTAGCCTATCGTAGGCTTTGTCCATGTCAACCTTAACCATTACATTATGACCTCTCACCATCTTATGGAGATCTCCAACCAGTTCTTGTGCAATAGCAACATTGTCTCCAATGTCCCTTCCAGTTACGTAAGCTCCTTGGTGGCTGGAAGTGAGTTTGGGTAGAATATTGTCGAGCCTTAATACTATGATTTTGGAGAAAACTTTATACACAACATTGCATAAGCTTATAGGCCTCTATTCATCAAGTCTATTAGGAGTATCAACTTTGGGGATTAAAGTGAGGCAAGATGAGGTATAGAATTTAGAGATAGTGGCACCATTGAAAAACTCTTGTACAGCCCCGTAAATGTCATCCTTAATAATATCCCAAGCTTCTGTGAAAAAAGCAGAAGAAAAACCGTCCATACCAGGTGCGCTGTCATTAGGGATACTCCACAAACTTTCTACTAGCTCAAAAGATAAAAAAGCTAGGACCCTTTTGGTTATGGTAGTGGGTTTTTGTCTAAGGAGGATTGACTTTTTAGACAACGTCTTATCTATAATCTATAGTAGGGAGAAGTTTGAAGGATGCATCCTTAACTACCACAGCCGGATGCATAGAGAGATGCTTTGTAGTTTGAGAGGCGTGCGCAAAAGCGTTAGGAGCTAGAAGGGGTGTGCTGAAGAGGGCCCCAGCCTAGTCTGATCTGACTGAAGCGGCTTTTTAAAACAACACACCTTTTTTTTTTGGCTTACCAATTACAATAGTTTTGGCTTACCAATCTCAGTAGTTAGAGGCGGGAGTCTCCCCATACGCAAGTTTGGTTTTGGTTGCTAAAGGCAAGCCTGGCCCCCTTTTGGCCCTGGCTTCAATATCTCTTGCATAGAAAGCCTTTGTAATAACAGATCATTGTCATTAGTTGTCACTAACTCGAGAATATAACTTAGCAGCTCCTCGTCTGTTGTCACCGCTTCTGCAGTGAAGACTTCATTAAAATACTCAATTTCACTAGAATGGATAAGGTCCATATCGTCTATTCTGGATCCATTGGGCAGTATAAAAGAAGATATTGAAGCGTGTCTTCTATTGATTTTGGCTGCCTTGCAAAAAAAGGACGTGTTCTTGTCACCATCTGCCAACCATTTAATTTTGGACTGCTCCCTCCAAAAGACTTCTTCTCTGTGAAGCATTCTGGAATGTTCACTTTTGACATTTCTCTATTCAATCTCCAGCTCTGTATTAATCCCACCTTGCAATAAGAAATTAATCTCGGTAATTCTGTCTTGAAGTCTGGCAATGTTGGTTTTGACGTTTCCAGACACATTTGTGTTCCACAGTTTAAGAACCACCTTCATCTTCTTTAGTTTATATGCCAAAGATGATAAACAGTTCCCGTATACCCCTTGAGGCCAATTATCTTGTACACAGTCTATGAACTTCTCATGCATGGCCCACATTTTGAGGAACTTGAAAGATTTGGGCCCATCGTACCTTTCTAATTTGCATGATAGAAGCAGTGGTGCATGATTTGAGCACACTTTGTCTAGGTGTTGAAGTTTGCAATGAGGAAATTGAATCACAAAATCAGCATTGAAAAGTACTATGTCCAATCTAGCCCAAGTTCTGGAGACCCCTTGTTGTTCATTACACCGCGTATACTTTAAACCAGAAAAGCTAGCTTCAAGCAAACCAGCAGTCTGAATCATTTGCTCAAATTTTGTCATAGTCATGCATTTGCTGCTCTTCTACCAAGTTTCTCTTCATTACTTCTCATAATGTTAAAGTCCCCAGCAATTTCACATGGGCAGTCATACAGACTGGATATGAATACTAGCTCTTCCCACAAACTTCTTCAATCCACTACTTTACATTTAGCATAGACAAACAAAATTATGAAGTGTCACAAATTGTTCACACTTATTGCACAATGCATTGCCTGATTAGAGACATATTCAACAGTAATACTATAACTCCCTTTCCACAACACCCAAATCTTTCCCCCATGAGAGTCATTAGAAGCAAAGCTATCAAATTTTATTCTTCTAGCCAAAGTTTCGAGCTTTTTAACACCAAGGCAATATTAAAAAAGAACAACAATTGAGATGTCATGACCACTGACAAGTTTTTTTAAGTGATTCACCGTTTTATTATTTCTAATGCCCCTACAATTCCAAATCAAAATGCTTCCAAACATGATAACTATTTGTTCTTGGCAGCACTCTTGCTCCTCGTCTCAACACTAAGAGCTATAAATTTGGGTTTTGGCTTCACCTTCTTCGTTGTAGGAGTCACCATTGGGTCAGAGTTCATCATGTTGTCAATTTTAGTAACTTTGAAGTCAGAATTAGTACCAATATTTTGCTTTGTGTATTGTCCAGTCTTATCTCCATCAGATGCAACCTCACCACCCAGGTTCTTTGCAGCTACACCGATCTCATTTTCTACCATTTCAGTGATACCATGCTCTTGCAGGATATTGAAGTGATTGTTTTGTGTGATGACTCAATCAGTTTCTAGAATTGCATTGGTCTTATTCTCAGTTTCCATGTTCTTCTCAGCCTCAACCTCCTTAATAGTTGCTGCAAGCTTCTTTGTTTCTGAATCATTGATAACAATCCCCACTCTCCACATGAGAGGTTTATGTGGCGGATTGGTAACCATCTTATTCATGCCTTCTTTGATCTTAGCCTTCTTCATTTGAATAGCTACATCATCATCTATAACTTCTACCTTCTTAATCTTAAGGCAATCCGCAACCTAATGGCCTTGAAGATAGCAGTGTGAACAGAATACATGCATCTTCTCATAGATGACCTTTTGAGACCAGCCCACACTCTTACATAAACCAATCCAGATCACCTCAAGGTAAGATTTTGTGAGGTCAATTTCAATGCACATTCCAGCCATGCTAGGCCTAGAGTGAGATCGAGTAGGGTGGTCGAGCCTCACAAACTTTCCCGCTAAAAGATTATTCACCACAGGTTTAAGAAAATTTGAATGACAGAAACAAACTTTGAAATGAGGTAATTGAATCCATATGGAAACAATCGGAGACTCCTTTTTTGGATCAAAATGGGTGGACCACCTTTGAATCTTATAGTAAGAGCCTTTAACATGGAGAGATTCTCAGGATAGCGTAGCAGCAACATCTTTCTCTGAATCCAAAACCACTAGAACATGTCTAGCATCAAAAAGGGTCACTCTCACTGCCCCAGTAATGCCCCAAAGCTTCTCTATGGTATCCTGAATCAAATCTACAGAGGGTCGACCAGATGAGAATTTCATGATAAGAGAATTTGTCATCGTAGCCGTGGCCAGAGCAATATCATGGGACAAGAAAATAATTGTTGGGATGTCATTCTTGTTGAAAGTTTTAAACTCCACAGGGATCTCAACGACAGATGGTGTTGTGTCTAAACTGGTTTGCCTACCTTCCAAATGCAGTTGTTGTATCGATAGCAAATGTGAAGACAGTGATCATCTGCTTGTAAGAGGTGAACTGGCTACCCATATATGGAGCCATTTTAGCAGGTTTTGTAGGGTAAAAATGGTGGTAAATCAAATTTACTGGGTTAGACAAGGTACATGGTTCAAAGCTACAAACAAGAGTACCTAAATGGGTGTGGTAAGAGGAATACTACCTGGCCTCATTTGCTAGGAAATCTGGAAGGCAAGATGTAAATTCATATATGAGGAAACTAAAATTCGATACGACTTACTGATAAGGGAGATTACATCATGAGTGCAAGATTGCTTGAGAAATGTAACTCTTAATGTAGACAAAAACTTCTCTAACACTATTTCCATTCAGCTTCTACAACTACACACTGTCAAAATGTTTGTTAGTCAAAGCATAGTGGTGAGATGGTGCAAACCTCCTGTTAGTTTCTTCAAACTAAACACAGATGGTTCTACTGCAGATAACCTTTGTGGAGCAGGTGGTATTGTGAGAAACAGTAGGGGAGTTATGGTGTTTTCGTTCTCAGCAACATTAGGATCTAGAACTAATACAACTGTGAAACTATATGTTTTATTACTAGGCCTGCAGTACTGCTAACATAACAGATGGTTTCCATTACTGGTTAAAGTGGACTCTTAAGTAGTTGCCAATTGGTATAATAAGCATAATAAAGTACCTAGTACACTGCGCGGAGTATGAAAAAGAATTGAAAGCATTGGCAAAGAACATCAAATATAGCTCCAACATATTTTTAGGGAAGGTAATCATACCCCTGATGGGCTATCCAAGGAAGGCATCCAACAAATTAGCAAAGAACATTGGCATGTTCGCAGTTTAAGTAGTGTCCCGGATTTTTTTTTATCTATTATCATTTTTTTTCATTATGCATCATGCATCCACATACATCACCGTTCATCATGCATCTGCATCTTATTGCATTATCAGGGTTTCGAGCTCTTCTTTCTTTATTTTCTGTGTTTCGGTGGTTTTGGTGGTTGTTGGGCGGAGGAGGTTGTGTTGAGGTTTTGGGAGCCTATGGTTGGCTTGGTGGAGGTGTGTTGTTGTTGCTTTAGGTGGTTGTGTGGTGTGGTGTGTGATCCGGGAGGGATCTGAGGATTTTCCTTTAGGTATTACCCAGTTTTCGCTCGAGGGAATCTTTTTGGTTTTCTTAGTTTTTACCTGTTGTATTCGAATAGATTTGTTTCTGTTCGACTAAGTTCCTATCTGCTTCATTTTATTCGAACAACACCTTTCCTGTTCGAATATATTTCTTTCTATTTTGTTCTGCTCGAACAAGCCTTTTTCTATTCGAATAGACTTCAACCTGCTTTGTTTTGTTCGAACAAGAATATATCCTGTTTGAACATAGGCGTGTTTTAACGACCAGATTGGGTCTTTTCAAGCAATTCTTGGTCGTTGATCCCTTCCTCAAAATGAGTGTTGGTTTTAAGATTTTATTACCCATTTCATTTTCTCTCTCATTCTCTCTCTGTCACTTTTACTCTCTCTTACTCACTCTCCAAATTAGAATCCTCTCTTCTATTGCTTGCCGATTCATCACATTTTCTTGCCGAGCTTAGTCGCACTTCCTCCGGTGAGTAAATTCCCTATTCCCCTCCTTATTTTTGATTCGATTTTGGCTTTGGTTGGAACACTTGTGGCTTAGGTTGTTTTAGGGTTTTGTGATTGGGGTTTTTGTTAAGATTGCGGAGTTGTGTTTGTTGTAGGTGTTGGGTTGTTGGCGTTGGTGTGATTATTGCATGCGGGGTTGAGGTTGGGTTACCCTGTCGATTGTTGGTTTGTGGTTTATCGTTTATCAAACGAGTTTCTCTTCCTTGCTAAATTTCTTTACTAATTTAATCAGTGTTGATTTAGAGTGTTACTCTGGACAGAGAGGTATTTGTGAAATTGTTATAGTCTATATTGTATTCTTCAGTAGTTGTCATTTCAGTGCATCTTTTCCTATTGATAGTCATATAGAGTGGTGTTCTCTTTGTCTTTTAGGAAGTTGTGCATTTGGGTGGTATTCTCGTGGTTTTGTCCTTGAATATTGTGTTTCAGTATTGCAGAGACTGATGTTGTTTGGATATTGTGATGAGAGAGTCACTGTTTGCATCTGTGTTAGGATTGTTTACCATCCTCTAAGGCAGGTGGTTATCTTATGTGTGTGTTGGCCATGTTGGGGCTGCTATGTTAGGATTGTTTACCCTTCTCTCAGGCAGGGGGTTATCTTATGTGTGTTGGTCGTGTCGGCGGTTGTTGTGCTTTGATCCTCAGGATCTATTTGCGGTGTGGGTTTTCATATTCTTTTAACATAACGGGGTCAGATACATAAGAAAGCTCTACATCGGTTAACCCTCGATAGGTTTTAGGATTCCAATATCGGGTTAAAATAAGTAGGTGAAGTTCGGGCTAGACACTATCATATCTATTACCCTTCGAGAGTGTGGGATGGTATGAGACAGTTTCATTGGGTCCCCGTCTTATCCTCCGTGAGGTTAAAATCCCTTGGAATAAGTGAAATAAAGTTCAGACGTTGGCTCCATGGGTCGAAAAGCCCGGAACACTCTGATCAAGTGATAAATTCTTTAGTGTGGTCGAGCATGACAAAAATCGTACCCATTGTTTCCAATTGAGATCTCTTCAAGGTTATTATGCATTAGCGGCTGATCAGCCCAATACATTGATTATAGGGTCTAGTCCATTGGTGCATCACATCATAAGCATCCACATTATGACAATTCTTGAATCATATCATATCACATATCACCATATCATATCATATCATCTTATCATACCATCACATCATTATATTTCCATTCCTATTCCTCTTCCCTCTATTCTATTTCTTATATATTACTGTACCTTTAAAATTTCCCTATCCTATTCACCTCTTCCTCTTTCTTTGTACCAGTTTTATTAGTAAGTTATTTTAACTCGGTTGGGTTATTAGTCAGCCGTGGTTTTGCTCACTCACGTATTTTCCCCCTTTCAGAGGCAAAGTAGTTGCTGGTTATGCTGAGGGCTTTAGATATGTTGGTTCCAGTTTTTGTAGCTGCAGATTCTGTTCTTGTTGTAGCATCTCTTGTACGATCTCAGCTTTTGACGTTGTACATTATTGAGATATTGAATTGATATTTTAGTTGATATGTATATCTTTTGCTTCCGCTTTATTATTTTTACTCTGATGATATTGTTATAGTGAATGACAAAGCTATTTCCTATTAACAAGGTTATTTGTGGGTGCGAATCATTGGATTCCCCGGCCTGCACGCCTTGGATGACATGGTTTTAGATATGCTCTAATTATTGGATTTTGGGGCGTGACAATTTATCTCCTAGAGTTGCTGCTACTTACAACAACGATATAAAGGAGTGGCTTATTTAAGACGTTGATTGTGTTGTAAGGGGATCAGGTTTATGTCCTCCCCATTGTACTGTTTTCATGAATCATTAATAAATCGATTGTTCCAAAAAAAATAAAAAAAAATGGGGCAAGTAATTCCTTCTTCTTTGTAAGGAACAACATACAAAATAAGAAGGAATAAAAACCAATAGGAAAGGAGGTATACCAGTATTGGTGAAATTATTAATTTACAACTTAGGATTTCAAACATGTTATGGAACTTGAACTTCCAATCATTGGTTAGTGAGATACAAATAAAGTACGTGAAGAGTAACATATTATAGCTTAATGAGAATGGAAAAACCAACTAGAACTTGTTGGAAAATTTTAGATACATGAATAATAGTTGAGAGTTTTGTGTTCCCCAAGCATCAAAACATCCCTAATTTCTTTTTGCTAAATCCCTAAATTCAAGCAACGATCAACATCATTGAGGGTTACGAATTTTTACCTCGATGCTATCACCAAATTTCATTCTTTAACAAACTATTTAGTAGCCAAAAACACAAGTTACAGAGAATCAACAGTTTAAACACAAGTTATAGATAATCAAGTTACATAGCATAAACAATATAAACAATTCTACATACACACAAGTTGCATAGAACTAATAATAACATTATACCAACTACATGTAATTCTATTAAGAAACAAAGAGATTAATCTAAACATATTGTGAGATCAAATCAAAAATTTGAATAGAAAATAGAGGATACCTAACAAATGCAACAGCAAAAACTTGATTTCAATGCATTTCCTTTAAAGATTCCATACTAAATATCAAATTGAGTATTTTGATTACTCAATTACTCAACCCAAACAAAACACTAACAAAATACATCGACCAAAAGTCATTAAATTTGAAACTATTAGAGAGAGAGAGATTGAAGACTGTTTTATAGATAGAGAAAAGAAGGATCGAAGAGATCAAATAGAGGACGATACTATGGTATGGGATGATATATATTAAATTGATTCGAATAACATCAAGATCAAATAAGGTAAACAACGGCTGGGATTGATTTTTTCAGACAAATGTTTAGATCTGACGGCGCAGACTCATATTTTCGGCCAAATTTGATTGCGACTCAAAAATGGACGGTTGAAACCCAAGAAAAAAGATTACCTTTTTTTTATTATTATAGATAGATGTTTGGTGTAATCTGGTAGATGTCGAAAATTACTGACTACAATCTTCAAAAAGTTAACAAAATAAGATCGTAAAATAGAGGGTCAAAAACAAACTACTAACAAAATTTCTCTCATGGGTCAAAACGAGTCTGTGTATATAGTCAATCAATTGTAGGAACTGTTTTCACAATAGATGCAGTTAAAATAAAAATATCTCTCCTCCATCCACTGTGTCCCTCATCTATCTTTTACCCATCTCCTTCATATCTCCCTCTCTCTGGTCTCTTCCCCTCTTCATCTCAGTACCCTAAAAAGTTTTATTTTTTTCTTGCAAGGCAAGCCAGTTTTATATAGGGATCCATAACCCTGAGTTTTCAACCCTATGAGGTTTCGAATCCATGACCTCTGCCCAAATTCATTAAGGAGAAGCCAGCAGAACTTAGTCGAAAGTGCATGATCACTCAAGAAGATATTGTGGTAGCATACTCCCCAGACTCGACAAGGAGAAGCTAGCAAAACCAAGTCAAAGATATTCTATCTTTTGAAAAGATATTACATCTACAACCACAAATCTCGACCCACTACAGTAGCCGTTACGCTTGGTCAAATAGAGTCGTTACAAGAAGATCCGCGAAGTTCGCCCACCAAAATAGGAGACCATTTATTTTACAATTGCCCGTATCCATTATAAATATAGGCAGAACATATATTAAAAGGGATCCGAGACTACTATTCTTCAATCATTCATATCCTTATTATTCATCAGTAATTGTAATAGTTAGCACATATTGGATTTCATTACTAAATTCTCCTCGAGGTCGTGGCTTTTCTCAGGTTTTACTGAGCTTCTACGTAAAATCTAATGTATCCTAGTATCGCATTGCAGTCTCATTATAAAAGTATTGGCGAGGTTTACCATCCGAAAAACATGCCATTACTATAATTGGCGCCGTCTGTGGGAAATACCAACTTTGCTACTAGACAGTCCCAAGACAAATATGAACCTCCGAAGTGCCTCCAGTACTTAGTGGAACCACGAGGTCATCCCTGTACCCGCCTTTCCAGAAGCTATCAATATGTACAATACAGTGGTCAAACTTCAAAAAATAGATGGAATCTAACAGGGTCAAGCGGCTTGAAGATCAGCGAATTCATGCTCAAGCTCTTCAAGACGATTGGAGGAAAGCCCTAAAATAGTAGAGCCGAACCCATCATAAAGAAATGGAAAATTTGCGAAGACATCAAGATCGATTTACTATCCGTTAAGCATCAGCTCCCCAAGTCTGAAGTGATTATCGATCAAGAGCTACCCAGAGAGAGAACTTACCGAGAGAAGAACGAGTTTGAATTTTTAGATCTCGATCAAAAACTCAAATAGAGCTTCTCCACACTTTGTTCTTACTTCATCAGTATCGACCACCCAAGGAAGTCGACACACACGTCACCTGACCCCAATACCTCCTTTCAGGTGGCCAGTAAAAGAGTGGTTGGGACCCAAAGGACAAGGAGACTTTGATCCTCAAGTTGTCGCCGCACTAAATACTCTTTAACTTTTTATCACATTGGATGATTTGAACAATAGAATTCAAGTTATACATTCTGACAATCCTGGCTAAAGATCTGTTTTAGATAGGATCGAAACAAACCCTATTTCCCCTCATCTCGAAGTTATGCCGATTCTAGATAACTTTCACGTTCCAAAGCTTCATCAATATGTGGAACTCACTGATCCTCACACCCACGTCCGCTACTTCAAAGTAGCAGTTGGCTTGTACTCAAAACTCGATCACATGTTATGCCAACTATTAAATATGAGCCTTAAGGAATAACCTCTCATATGGTTTCATACTATTCTCGAAGGTTCGATAACCAGTTTTAGCCAGTTACGTCGGCATTTTGAGTCAAACTATGCGCATGCTAATAAGTGGGAAATAACAGTCGGCTCATTGTTCTTTTACGAACAAGGTGCGAAAGAAACCTTAGCTAGCTTTTACAAGTGTTTCCTATAAGAAACGAGGAAAATTGGGAATTCATATCCTAAAATTATTGTACCAGCATTCACCTCCACACTCCTCATCGATTCTAAAGTTCGAGAAGAGCTTACTCTTCACAAACCTAATACAGTAACAAAAATGATCGATGTTGTCAATAACTACATCGAACTCGAGCGGTCCAAGAAAGATAATATGAAAAGCTCCTGAATCATTTATACCAACGATGCGCTCTAATCGCCACACCCAAAGCCATAGAGTAATGTTGCTATTAAACAGTGTGGACGGACCACTGACAACATCAAGAAAAGAGACAGGAAAATAGATAGACCCATCCCAGTCCTGCCTCCTATGACAACCACACTCTCCACCATTTTGCCAACAATAAAGGGAGATAACTTGTTTTGAGAACCACAAGCAATTCTTAATGTACCGAATAAACCCTTATGCCAATATCATAATGCCATAGCCATGAGACTGACAAATGTTACTCTCTGATACGCATCATTTACCGCATTCTCCTCGAATGGAGACTCCATGAGTACATAGTTGATGTCCAGAAGTTTCTCGAAGAAGAAATGAAAAAGAAAGGAGTTGAACAAGAACAATATCAAGCTCGTCATCTTTATATGATCGCAATTGAGAAGGGAAAGAAGAGAAAGAAAGATGATAGAATCACATCCTGCTGCAAGATGAGGTCATCAGAAAAATTTGTAAAACTTTTACCCAGCTTCAGTAAAGACAAGCATCTATATCACATTTGCTTCGAAGACTGTAACACCAGCCATGTCATATACCCTCATGACGATCCACTTGTCATAAGGTTCAAAGTAGGACATGACGACTTACACACGCTTCTTATCGACACATAAAGTACAGCAGACATATTATTCAAAAGAGCAATTGATGTTCTAGGCCTCAAGGATTTGGTTAAAGCTTCGACAACAACTATCACAACGTTGAACGGGTCTAAAGAATTAGCCTTGGGAAAAATCACGATGCCTGTACAAGCAGAACCAGAAACCACCTTCGTTAAATTTATTGTGATCGATGTCGAATCCAAATATTTAGGTATCATAGGAAGGAGTTGGCTCCATTCTATTAAGGCAGTACCATCGAAATATCATTTGGATTTACATTTCCCAACATATCACAATATCAATGAAATCAAAGGGAGTCAAGCTGTAGCACAAATATGCAAAAATACCACAACAAACTCTCACACAACAAAACTTCTAAAGGTATATCAATTACAGAAGGAGCCACCTCCAACGTTTGAGTAACACAACACTGAAGCAGTTGAATCCATAGAGCTCGATGGACTAGGAAGAAATACCTTTATTGCCTCAAAACTATCATTAGAAGAGAAAGAAACCATGATGCAACTTTTAAATAAAAATGTCAATATCTTTGCATGGTCATTCCAAGAGATGTCATGCATTAATCCATCGATTGTATGCCACATGCTCAATCTCCTTCCAGACAGTAAGGTCGTCGTACAGAAGGATCACAATTTAGACCCCCATCTTCAAGAAGCAGTCAACGAAGAGATAGACAAACTACTTCGCGCCGGGTTGATTCGAGAAGCCAAATATCCGAAATGGGTCTCGAATATCGTAGTTGTCCCAAAGAAGAACGAGAAAATCAGGTTCTGTGTAGATTTCACCGAACCAAGCAAATTCACACCAAAAGATAACTTTTTATTTCCTCTGATTCCTCATCTCCTTGACTCGGTAGCAGAGCACAAACTTCTTTCAAATGATGGATGCAACTTCAGGATATAATCAAATTCCTCTTGCCGAAGATGACCAAGAGAAGACAACATTTGTTACGGAAAGTGGTCTTTACTGTTACACAATTATGCCTTTTAGATTAAAATATACAGGAGCCACTTACCAATGACTTGTCACTCAAATGTTTAAAGATCACTTAAGAAAAATCATGGAGGTATATATCGATGATATGATCTGTAAAAGCTTAAAATGAGATAATCATTACAACAATTTACAAACTATTTTTGACATCCTTCGTGCTTACCGAAGGAAACTAAATCAAGAAAAATACCAATTTGGTGTTGAATCGGGAAGTTTCGAGGCCTTCATGGTAATACCATCACCACGAACCAAAAAAGATGTACAAAAGCTTGCTGGCAAGATTGTAGTTCATCACAGGTTCTTCTCAAAGTCATCTGATCGATGTAAACTCTTTTACCTCCTTCGTGGGAATCCAGCATTAACGTCCAAGAAATAACCCAGAGAAATAATCTGGACCCCCAGACTGTGAATTGAATTTCCAAGATCTCAAAAAATACTTGGGGTGTCCTCCCATAATGAGTACCCCTATTGATGGTTAAATACTGACAATGTGTCTGCCGACAACTAAAGAATCAATCAGTTTTGTTCTTATTCGAGAAGACGGAGGAGTGGAAAAACCAATCTACTTCATCAACAAAACTCTCATGCCTGCGGAAAAAAGATATACAACAACCGAAAAGCAACTGCTAGCCTTGGTTTACAGTTCTCAAAAACTTCGACCATATTTTCAAGCACAACCAATCTTAGTCATCAGCAAATCCCCCCTCAAACTCGTACTTTCCGAAAAAGGAGTTCTGAAGAGTACAGCAATGGTATGTTTTCCTAGGAGAATATGATGTCTCTTTTGAAAGACAAATATCAATCAAAGGACAAGCAGTAGTGGATTTTTTGGCAGACTTTCCCTTCGAAGACCCTGAATGGGAAGAACTCGAAGAAGTACTCGCTGCTGACTCAATTGCTGAACCAAACGCATAGTCCAAAAGTGCAGGATGAAGATTCTTTATAGACAGATCTGCGGGACCAAGAAGATCAGGGATTGGCATAGTTCTCATTACACCATCCAATCACCGAATTAAAAAAGCTATCAAACTCAAATTTTATGCAACAAACAATGAAACAAAGTACGAAGCTATCCTACATGGCCTCGAACTCGCCTTAGCACTCGGAGTAGAAAAAATAGTTGTTTATGTGGATTTGTTACTGGTAGCCAACCACTACAATAAGACGTTCAAAACATCTGGCAAAATGGTCAATTACGCTGCGCTAGTCGAAGAAAAAATAAATAAATTCAAAACAGCTACAATTTCTTATCTTCTAAGTACCAAAAACTGTCATGCTAATGCACTAGCATATATCACCGCAATGCTCGAAGACAGTGAGAAGAGAACCATGGAAATAGAGGTACTCGAACATTCTAGTTTCGATACAAGCTATTCCATGCAAATCCAGGTTACCAAAGATGAAGATCTTGATGATTAGAGAAAGCTATTTCTTATATACTTCAACTCTAACATCCTTCCAGACGACAAAGAAAAATCATGGTCCTTGTTAGGCAAATGTTCATGGTTCAAAGTCCAAGATGGGATACTATACATAATCACTGGAAGAGGACCCGTCATCGAATATATTTTACAGCGAGAAGCCCACATCAAAATAAAGGAGCTTCACAAAGGAATCTGCGCCGCACATTTCTCAGGTCGATCACTGGCATAAAGAACATTCACACAAGGATTATACTGGCCAAAGATGAGGCAAGATTATGAAGACTTTATGCAAAAATGTTATAAATGCCAAATCCACACCCAAGATATCAAAAGCCCAACCCTCAATTTGCATGCCAGTAATGTCCTATGGCCATTCAAAAGATGGGTAATCGACATTATTGGTCCATTCCACCTAGCATTAGGCAATAGAAAGTTTGTTCTTGTAGCTACAGATTTCTTCATCAAATGGGTCAAAGTTGTACCACTATGCCACACCGATGAAAACGAAGTAATTAAGTTTCTCTAGGAGCACATCATCACTCGATTTGGCTATCTGCAAATGATACATTCTGATAATGGTAAAAAATTCATCAGTAGCAAAGTCCTCATGTTCCTCCACAAATACAAGATCCAACTAACAACTTCGACGCCCTATTATCCACAAAGAAATTGTCAAGCATAAGCTATAAACAAAAACATCAAATCAGGGCTACGCAAGTGCCTCGATGAAAAGAAATTAAGATGGGTCGAAGAACTACTCAGCATTTTGTGAGGTTATAGAATAGCTCCTCAAACATCTATAGGCTACACACCATTTTATAATGGCTTTCGGTACTGAAGTTGTCATTTCTTCAGACCTCGATCTCCATACCGCAAGAAGAAAAGTCACAGATGAAGAAAATGAACTTAGACTCCTATGTAATTTTAATTGGATCAAAGAAACTCGAGATCAAGCAATCGCGTACTTGGGGCTATACCACGACACTCTGCAAAAGGCTTACAACAATAAAGAAAGAATACGAGGATTTGACATCGGCAACCTTGTACTTCGACGAATTCAAGGCAGTACTCGACCTAAAAACTCTAGCAAATTATCAGAAAATTAGGAAGGACCTTATATTGTCAGCGAAAAGACAGACAATGGTGCATATGGATTGATGACTGAGAACGAAGTATAACTCGAATTTTCCATGGAGCACAACCCACCTGAAAATGTTCTCCCCATAGAAGTTGTAGTCATTTTTTTTACTATCCAATAAAAGAATTTTTTCTCCCACATCATTACATCATCTGTTCTACATACTCTCTATCGACAAAACTTATAAGTATTTATCCAAATGAGATCTCATTTCTTCGACAAACAAGTATCTAGTTACAGGACACACTGCTTGCCAATCGTTACTACTTCGACAATTGCATAACCTGCTTGTCTTTTCAATCAAGCAAGATATCCCATCGAGGAAAAACACCTGGCCACATTTTTTACATAATAAAGCCATTACATGGCTATCAATCTATCTCTACAGATCTAATTGCAAAAAGCAAAGATCTAACACCCATCTACAAGATAGTATGTTGTACTTTCAATCATAGCGAATCAAACACTTAACATATTTTTCTAAAAAATATTATGCATTACTATCGATTACTTTGTTGTCAAACATCTATACTTCAAAACACATCACTCGATAAAGTTACTTCAAACTAAAATAAAAAAGTAAATTATTAGATATCTAAGAAATTATCCCGGTCTCATCGGCCACTTATACAAAAAATCTAATTCAACAAAACAAATTAACTTCAACTATTTCAGTTCTTGGGGAGAGGAGTTACGCTAGCATCCTTTAATGGCAGACCAGGAGTAAGGTTATCCAACACTTCTTCTGGAACAGTACCTTCGGATAGAGCAGGCGCAGGTACCTCGGGAATTTCTTCCTCAGCATATATCTGAATCGGAAAAGATCACCCCGGAAGTCACGACCATTCCCTTATAAAAATATTTTCTCTCCTCCATCTCTTGAAACTCTCAAGAGAAATTGGCCTTCATACGTTTAAGCGAATCAATATTGATTCAATCTGCCTATGCCTTTACTTAATCGAGGATCTTTGCATGCTCTACCTCCATGGACCTGCGGGCAGATAAGATTTGTTCCCGCACATCGTCCTCAAATTTGGACTTCTGTAAGGCCAGAGCCTCTTCTCTCCCTTGCCCTCTCGACCTCCTTTCTCTTCTCCATTTCCCACGCCTTCTTCGCCTCGCGAATAGCCCCCTCCTTTGCCTTCGCAGTTCCCAGCTTCAGCTTCTCTACCTTTGCCTCCAAGCTTTCCTTCTCTTGAACCAACTCCTTTTTCTCCTTGACGAGCTTCTTCTCGATGTTTTAATAAGCAAGGAGTTGATTTGCCAAAGTCCCAGAACCAAATATACGAGGCTTCCCTTTGACTAGTAACTTTTTGATTTGTATAATAGTCATAATGTGAGTTCTCGAGTGAGGGAGTAAGTTCTTTAGTCGAAGCAAAGCAGGAAAATTTCTAACCTTATTCATTATTTTGTACCCTTCAATGAAGAAGGTCAACTGACTCTCTACTCCAACTAAGCAGTCGGACAACTCTTCCTCATGAGTAGTTACCCCAACGGCATAGGACTCAATGGTCCGTTGAGCCTCCGTATCAAAATCTTCAACGTTCTTAACAACCTTGGCCTTTACCTTGCTGGGAGAACTTTTCTTCCCAGCAGCAGCATTCTGAGGTACCGCAACAGTGGCCTTCGGGGCACTAGGAATCCCCGGCTCCACTACCCCAGCCTTCTGTCAAACCTCCCTTTTTGATGGTTGCGCAGGGAGCAGGAGGGTTGGCCGCTCTTTTTTACTTCTTCACGAAGGTCCCACTCAGCAGAGCCTCTCCCTCTGCCGTAGCAGAAAACAATTGTGTACCTACTCAGAGCAAGGTTATCGACTAGACTCAGCAGGCCTCTTGTTCTTGGCAGATATTTTGTCATCGATAAGAGGGGTATTTGATCATTTGATTCAAGTTCTTTTAATACCAGCCTCTTAGAATAGACCTTTGACCTTCTTCTGATCTGCAGCCAAAGCGTCGATTCGACCGTAGTAATTGGTCCTAATGTTGTATAACTTCTCCTTGACCTCCGTTTCTCTATCGACTTCGTTTAGCGCTGCACAAAAACATATAGCAAAGAAATAGTTAATAAAACATCTACAAAGCAAGCAAGTCAAAGAATTCAAGCAACGTGTTACCTAAAGACACACCTAGATGAAAGTATCCTTTTTAGAGGCTCCCCTGGATCTTTTTAGTCGAATTCATAATTCCCATATATAAGGAGGCAATCACCAAAGTATTGCCCCCCCTGTAGACACCATCTCATTAAACAGAGGCCTCTTCAAAAACCTCGTCAAGTACCTATAACCCACTTTCTGCAGATTTTGTTTAAGTGTGTAGCACACAAAGATCGTCAATACTTATCAGTTCTCCCCCCCCCCCTCTCCCTTAATTGACCATTTATAACCCCCACAACCCTAAAAATATTATACGCATTCGGGTTGAACTGCCCAGGGGCCACATCAAAGAAATCTAAAAATTTCTTCTGATCAGCTCGAAGAGGAAGCTTTAACCCCATCTTAATTTGTTCTCGATGCACCAGTATACCGTTAAGTAGGACATCTTGATCAGTCATTTCTCAGTGGTACACCTCCAACCTAATGTCTTCGGGAATATCATACTTTGACTTGAAGTTCAGTATCTCACTAGTCTCTGGAGCCTCCCCGTAGTACTCCATATCTTTATCTTCCACAACTTCTGCCTCCTTTCCTTTCCCACCCCCACCAGCACACCCTTCTCGATCACTCACCTGCGGCTCATGATCCACATCGGTGTCTCTTCTTTCCCCATCTGAAACCATGATGGGCTGAGCCTCCAAGTTGCACCGACTCATACTAGCAACTTCAACACTATTTTACCCCACCATATACCTACCACCCAACTCTTAGACACAAGTGGTTACATCAATCACTAATGGTTTTACGTCTACAAGTTTATCAAAAATTCCCTCTCTATCCGCATCATGACAGTTAACATTTTGGACTGGTTCAACCATTTTTTAACCTGAAAATCATATCCCTTTTTATTGTTAGTAAAGTATCATACCTAATACATTTGTATATATTCATATGATAATATAAATGCGGTTGTCGAGTATTACTCTCCAACCACTCATTCTCTCTGTTACTATCACTCCTTCGACATCATTATATTAGTTATCGATACCTCTTTATTATCAATTTGGTTAAGTTATAACATTGATATATTATATTACTCTATGCACTAATTTTTAACGAAGTTTATATGGGATTCCGAGAGCTTCTCGAAGGCGTTTCGTCTGCCATCCTGATTCCTACCAAAAAAGAGCCGAATAAAAAAAAATGATTTTGCGTCATCTCTGGCGTAAAATCCGACACTAATAAGAAGGAAATCAAGAACACCTAATCTCCTTAAATCCTATGACTCCGTGACACAAATGTCACCGGAAATAACCCAGAATCATACCGTAACACCAACAGAGCCTGAATCTCTTTCTTTGTCCACCTCACCCCAAATCAACACAAACACCCACGTCCAAAACACCCCGTTATTACCAATGATCCCTCCACTATCAACAAAACATCCCATTTCCTCTCCAAATCACCGAAATGACAGTAAAACCCTAACATTGATTTTTGTCAAATTTCTCTCACCATAATCATCCTCTCGTTCATTCACATCTAAATTACTATAGGTTTGTGCGTAATCATCATTGCAAGCAATTACAATCCAATCAAAATTTGAAAATATATAAACCAACCTTGTTGACGAGCAGCTTGCGAGTCTCTATCATTGGCAAGTTTAGCCCTCTTGATTAACACACAATCTGCTCAGTACTAATGGTGGACAAAGAAACAAGAGAGGAACCAAGTGAATCAGAGCTCAAAGAAAAAAAATTAGAGTCAGTGGAGTATGAACAGTCGCCAACTACGGAGGTATTTATAGGCCCCACACAACTGTTCATCGCACCCCTTCGAGACCGTTCGATTAGTCGAGCGTAATGCCTCGCACGTCTCTTCTTGAAGTCTTTAACCCATCGCCTCAGCCAACAAGCCATTGCATTGCTCCTCCAAGCCATCCATATACCCTTTTATCTCCTTTGTTATATCTATCTTCACCAAGGCAGTTCTTATGTTAATAAAAAGCGATCGTACCTCCAATTCCTTATACCTTAAAATATCACCTATAGGAGCGCATCTAGCTATTGTTCTATAAGCACCTACAACGCATCTTTTCCTTTTAATTCAGCTCCTATTATCATGGGACAGTTGTAACCACAATTCAAAATTCAAAAAATATTCGACAATACAACTACCCATACATCGGGAAGAAATCACAATTCAAATATTCAAATAATCCTTTTATTAATCATTGAGAACATTACATCGCATGCTCACATATAGTTACATTTGAAGCAAGTAACATGGTTCACTTAACCACATAGGATCAATAATCTTCCAGCAACAAGTATAACCTCTTGCCAAATTTCATCCTCTGCAATGAGCCTCAAGAGATCACGACGATGATCCGCTTTCCTGAACTTCCTCTGTGAAGATATCATACCAAAACCAACGATCAGTCTCAACCTTGATTTTTTTTGGAGACATGCATTCAATGTTCAACACCCCTATATTAGGCAAGTCCTCGACCACCGATAGGCGCCCAAAGTACCATTCCTCCACTTCAATTATTTTAATAGCCAGATGATCTTCCTCCGCATCTTTCTGACGGCGTGAGCGCGCCCTCACCTTTGCAAGCACACTTCTGTCAATCCCTTCACACAAGTTGCCTATTTATAGAAGATATCCTAATTAACCAACATATATCCTCACCCTATGATGCTTCCATGGATTAAAGAATATCACTCTCTAGATATTTTTGGGACAACTCATCCTTCATATATTTTCCATTCAGCATACGGGTATTTCGAGCAACCATTCCTATTCAAGAAGACATAAATTTACAGGCATCCAAAGTTTGAGAACTATCACACTTCTAGCTACAACCTAAACTTTACAAACATGTCGATGCAAAATTAGAAAGATGGATAAAACAATTTATTCCGTAAAATACTGATTACAAATTCATTCATTTTAATACAATAGTTACAACCGAGGCATCCAACGACGTAACCTTCACAGTCATCACGCCACGTCCTCCTCCCTCACCAACACAATCACATGGTTCTACAGGCTGCCAACACGCTTTGGACCCCTCAGGATTACGGAGTACAACTGACAATGGTAAACATAATCCTCTTTAGTCGCCTTCGCCTCTACCTCGCTAATCCCCTCATAGTCTGGCTCCACTGGTACAAGTGGCCAACTGGACATGTACAATTTGCCAAAATACCATCTCATCAGCTCCTAATACTTGTACTCAACACGGTTGCAAAATACCTCCTCATGGAGTTAAGCCCTCGTCTTCACCATCTTACCAAAGGGAGCAAATGACCTCCTCAAACACACACAAGGAGTATTTATACGTTCAGCTGCAATGAATCGCAACTCCCAAGGGTCAAAGACAATAATTACTATCCCAAAGAACCTCCTAGGGAACCACTCAAGGGACCTACATAGTTCATGCATATCAATCGGAGACCATATTCTAATTTATAATAGCAGCGCTTGATATTTTCTTCTCGACCCTACACAGTTCACACATATCAATTGGAGACCCTATTCCAATTTATAATAATAGCGTTCGACATTTTCTTCTCGGTGCAATAACAAGTAATTGTATTAAGAATGGGGCAATTGTAGTAGCATATTCCCCAAATTCGATAAGGAGAAGCCAACAAAACTTAATCGAAAATGCATGATCACTCAAGAAGATATTGTGGTAACATACTCCCTAAACTCGGCAAGGAGAAGCTAGCAAAGCCAAGTCAAAGATATTCTATTATTTGAGAAGATGTCACATCTGCAACCACAGATCTCGACCCACTACAATAGCCGTTACACTTGGTCAAATAGAGCCATTACAAGAAGATTCTCGAAGTTTGCCCACCGCTCACCAAAATAGGATACCATTTATTTTGTAACTGCCCGTATCTATTATAAATACAGGTAAAGCATATGTTAAAAGGGATCTGAGACTCTATTATTCTTTTACCATTCACATCCTTATTATTCATCAGTAATTGTAATAGTTAGCACATATTGGATTTCATTACTAAATCATCCTCGAGGTCGTGGTTTTTCTCAAGTTTTATTGAGTTTCCATGTAAAATCTAGTGTGTCCTAGTAACGAATTGCAGTTTCCTTACGAAAGTATTGGCAAGGTTTACCATTCAGAAAACACGCCATTACAGGTACTACCACAATAGAAAGTAGAAACCCATCCCTTAGTAGTACACATGCCAATACCAATACCAATACGTAAATGAAATTAAATCGCAGCAACATATGGTATGGGACACCTCAAATCTCTATAACCTAACATTAATTCCAACAATCATAGATCTATCTATATTACAAATGAGGAGGGTTGTCCTACATGGAGAAGGTTTGTCCCAGTCATAAACACAGTCAACACCTTTAACAAAGTAAAAATATATATTTAGTTTATACATCCTTCGAGGCTAAAGAAGCAAATCGAGGGTCTATATGAGGTTTGAGACGGTATAAAAGTACAAATAGATAAACACGGTCAGTTAACAAAGAAGTTGAAGCCATCACAACATCAAACAACTCCCATAATTCAAACACCCACGCTTCTTTTTCTTTTCTATCTCCATATCTTTTCCAAAAACCTAAAAATGCGCATCTCTCTCTATGAACTCTTTGAAGACCCAATTATTGTGCAATTTGAAATCTCTCTCTTTCTCTCTCTATTTTAAGTTCATGTGTAATATATCGTTCAATTGAAAATTATAATTTGTTGTTACGGACATTTATTTTATGTTTTGGACAAAATAGAGGCTATGGACAAAATAAAAACTCTAGAAAATAGGAAAAAAATCCTAATTGATCTTGTGTTGCTAAATTAGAAAGCTTCCACAAATTGCTAATTAATAAATATACGACAAAATAGGAAAGTATGTTCTACGCCGAGTGTCAACGACTGATGCATGGTAAATGTAGACGACCACGACACATCCTCTCCCTAGGTTTGAAAATTCATCCATGAATTTAGGGTAGAGGATAACCTTCTTCAGGAGCTGTAATGGCAATCTCCACGTCATCTTCATCCCACATTTGTTGTACTATGTCTGCCACATGACCTCGAAACTTCTCTGTAAGCAATACAGCATGCCTTTTAGCGTTAAGACAATTATGGCGTATGTGACCCGTCTTACCACACCCAAAACACTGGACCCTACTTCCTAACCCTACTGAGCGTATCACTGCTGGAGAACACGTTACTTCTAGAACAACCATTAGAGGAGTCATTTTGAATTTGGCTTCAGCTCTCTTAGCCAAGTTAACCGTATCAACAACTTTATAGACATTTAACATCATCATTTCATCTTGGATTTGCTTGGTCAACCCATTTCAGTACATGTTAACCTTTTGTGCTTCAGATTCGTACGCGGTAACTCGAGAAGACGAGATGTAAAATTCATTGGTGTAATTTTCCACAGTAGTAAGCTTCTGACTAAGGATGGCAATTTGACCCGCCCCATTGGGGATCCGCCCCGAATGGGGCGGGTTTGGGATGTATTAAACGGGCATGGGGGCGGGTATGGGAAGTATAACACAAATCTGTGGTGAAAGCGGGGTAAATTTAGGATTGCCTCAAAAAATTCGTATCTGCCCCGCCCAGTCCCATTTAAATAGTTTATTGCTATTACCCTTAAATATATTAATAAAAACCTATATAAAATAATTTTTTATTAAATAAATAGCTTTATTAGTTAAATAGTGGTAAGGATGAAAATCCCTATTTAACTTAAATGGGTTTTGGGGCAGGGTTGGGAGTGGGGAACTTAGGTAGGGATGGGGATGGGATTCTCTCTCCCGCCCCAAATCCGCCCCATTGCCATCCTTACTTCTAACGGTGGTTTTGGAGCTTAGTGAAACTGTTTTCTTCATATATAGGGGGATTAAACTGTTTTTATAACTTTCTTTTTATTTTCTACCACATAGTAATTGGAAGATACCTATCTGGCCTCGTTTTATGGAGGTTACCCCACCAATTAAATGCATAGTCAATTCATTTTGTCTCCACAAGTGCTACATGTTTCAGATCTCCATACCGTTTATAGGCAAAAATCTTTTCGACACGGTTCAACCAATCAGTGAACTTTTCTGGGTCCATTTTTTCATCATACTCGGGTAAATTCAACTTAATATCTTGATTAAAACTTTGTAAAGCACAAATAAGAAAATACACTATGATTACCTTCATTATGATCTCGGTGACGGCTCCACGCAAAGTCATAGTCATCTCCGTAATCATCGTCATATTGTGGAGCTCCATTATGGTACCGTTAATTTCGTAGCGGAGAAACCATATGATGATCTTGATTCATGTTGTTCGGGGGGTTAAGACCACGACCCTGACTTCTTCTTCTCTTGAATAGAGGTATGTTATCATTCAACTCTTCATCGTATGAATAATGTTCCCTAAAATTATTGCGTGAACCATTGTGCCTTGTATGAAATTTGGTCTAAGGGAACGGTTGGCGGCCCTTCGTGATTGTTGAAATCTTCTAAAGTCGTTTAATTCTTCCCCTAGTGAACTACCTACTCTTTTCACAAACCCAGGGTGGCCCTTCACGAATTTCTACTCCTTGTGGAATGTTTCTTGACTTCCATGCTAAATCTACCATATACCTGGCTCTGTTTCGATGTACTGGTTTGGGTTAAGTGAATTTGGTCCTTGGGATAAGTACTTTGTTCAGAGTTGTTCAACTGAAATGGGATTAGGTTTATCGAAATTTCCCAACTTGATAAGACTATATCGAATTTCAAACTTAGGATTTATTACACGATTCTGGGCCATCTTGGGGCTAGATCAGTTTTCTCTAATGGGGTAGAGACCAGATCCATCTTGTTCATGACCTTGGGTTTATCCTTTGCGATGGAAATCACCCCTTTTTTCCTCGCGAATCTTCTTCTCTCTCCCTCGATTCCCTGCGACACTTCTCTTTCTTTTGTAATCTCCATTAACATCGTCCTCCCTCATGTGATATCCTTATTTTCTATGGAATTCTCTTTGATATATTTTGCTTTCTTCCCCATCATCAAACCATGCGTTTCTCTCTCTTCCTTGATAAATCACACAGTTTCTGAACTCCGTATTGTCTTTATCTTTTATGTCCTCTCTTCTTTGATTACCCTCACGATTAACAAACTCAGTTTCGCCTATCTCTCTACGGCAATAAATTCCACGATTCCAAATTTTTGATTTGTCATCTCCCTCGTAATCCTCGGGGTTAGTAAAACGTTGATTATTCATATATGCAAATGGATTAAAAAATCTATCATGAACCTCTTCCTCTTCGTCAGATTCAAAGATTTATGGAGACTCAAGATTTTTCCCGCGGTTGATAATCCTCGGTTCAACCGGATTGACGTCGGTTCTCATCGCATCGGCAAAGAATCCCGTTGGAATTCTTCCCCATCCTCGCATGATACTTCCACTCGCCGGTTTCTCCCCATCAATAACCGATAAAGCTTGAGACGGAATTTTCTCTGTAATTGGGCGTGGGGTGTTGTGTCAACAAAGACGTGTGGAAAAGTTCCAATAATTCATCGAGCCTCCTCGACAACAACGCAACGGTCGATTTTAAACTCTTTCCCTTTTTCATGGTTTTATCTTCGGGAATCCCTTGGATTTTATCTCTCTGATACCAATTTGATAGAGTCTAACTCGGCGGGAAGCAACAAGTTATACAACTAAATCAAGGATTGCACTTAAGGATTTTAATAAACCTTAACTTTATTACTTCTCTCAAATTAACTACAAGCTAAAAGATTGCACTTAAGGATTTTAATAAACCTTAACGTTATTACTTCTCTCAAATTAACTACAAGCTAAAAACTTATTTTCAAATTAACAACTAAATAAAACTCATTAAAGAACTCCACTATGGATTGGGGCCAATTTCATCAAATTGTGGCGCCAGATCGCCAAATCCCCAAAATCTGTTGTTGTCCACAAACACAGCACTCAGAAAACAATATTTCTCAAAAACAAAAATGTCTCTGTGTATTGTGCAGTGGTGGTTTCAAGGAACACCAGACCAAGAACAATGGCTGCTACTTGGACTCTTCTCTCTCCCTCTGTTATGCTTCTCCTCCCAACATCATTAGCAACAGTTATGAAGGAATCCCACTTCAAGTTCAGGAAGAACTACTCAATAAGGAGAAGATTAAGGAGAGTTATAGTTTCTGCTTCTTCAGACAAGGATGATGACAAACTTCCTTTTAACCCCTTTGGTTTTGTTACTGATAACGCGTCTAGCCGAGAAGCGATTCAGCTCCCAGCGAGCCCCGCGGAGGATGGAAATGTTGGTCAGATGCTCTATGTAAGTGATTCTAACATACCCATTGTATTTAATTATGAGTATTTTGAGCCTTGAGGTTTTATTTTTCAATCAATCTCTACATTGGGTTAGCAGTAGCAAAGACGTAGAGGCGTGTAATGGTGGCCAAATTAGGCAGAACTGAGCACATTATCATTCTATGATTTCAATTTCATGTTTAGATGTGAATTTAAGAACGTATTTGGTGTTCCTCGATTGAGGAAAGCAAAACACCGTTCCACTATTTATAAACAGGAGTTACATGAGAGAAGAGAAGACCTCTTCCTTAATTGAAGGAAAGAGATATACAAGGAAACAATCCTACAACTATACAATGATCAGAAGAAGAACTCTAGAGGTTCTAAACTTCTATCTGAGATATGTACAAATCAATCAACAACTCTATCACCAACTAGTGATAAGAATACAAACGTTATCACTCCTCCTTAAGGTGGAGCGTGAAGAGAAAGAACGCCTATCTTGCCAATCAAATTGTGGAAAAGATCTTTGCTTAGCTTGTATTTTTTCACGAATAAAATGATAATCCAATTCGATATGTTTGGTCCGTTCATGGAAAATTGGATTGTTGGCGATATGCAACGCAACTTGATTATCACAAAAAAAATGTGATTGGAGAAGGATGAGCAATGCCTAGATCACATAGCAAATATTTTAACCATTGGAGCTCACAAGTAAGTGTAGCCATAGCACGATACTCCGCTTCGGCTGAAGAACGAGTTACTGTAGCTTATTTCTTGGTCTTCCAAGAAATAATATTCGATCCTAGGAAAATACAAAAACCTGTCGTAGATCAATAAGTAGTTGGACAACCAGCCCAATCCGAATTGCAATACCTCGTAATTGAAGATTGCTAGAAGAAGATAAAAGAATTCCTTTATCAATGGAACCCTTCAAATAACCAACTAACATGGTGAGCGGCATCCAGATGAGCACTACGAGGCGAGTGCATAAATTTGCTAAGAACATGCACCAAATAATTGATATCTAGTCGAGTCACCTTAATATAAATTAGACCTCCTACTAACCGACGATATGGAGTAGGATCTGAAAGAATAGTTCCATCATCAGTAGTTGGACGCAATTTTTGCTATATCGGAAAATCAGAAATGCGGCCCCCAATCATGCTATTATCTTTTAGGACGTCCAAAATATATTTTCTTTGGGAAAGAAAAATGCCTTGCTGAAAAATCGTTGGATAACCTAATCATCATTATCGGTAATGATGATATCATCAACATACATGAGCACAAATGTTGATGATGTGCCTCGATGCCGAGTAAATAATGAATAATCCGACTTCAACTGAGAAAAATCGGCTTCAATAACAACGGAAGTGAAATTTTCAAACTATTGACGAGATGCTTGTTTCAGCCTATAAATGGACTTGTTGAGTTTACAAACCCTTGAATCCCCCCTGTCTAACAAAACCCGGTGGAACAAACATATAAACCTCTTCATTCAAATCGCCCTACAAGAATGCGTTATTTACATCTAATTGATGTAAAGGCCAATAATTGACAGAAGCAACTGAAAGTAGCGTATGGACAGACACCAATTTAGCAACTGGAGCAAAAGTGTCATGACAATCAAGTCCTTCAATCTGTGTAAACTCCTTTGCAACCAATTGAGCCTTGTGCCTCTTAATAGTTCTATCAGAACGATATTTAATTTTGTATACCCATTTACAACCACTGGGTTTTTTACGAGATGGAAGAGGGACAAGACTTCAAGTATTATTTTTTTCAAGTGCATTGATTTTGTGTTTCATAGCTGCCTTCCACTGTGGTGATTTTAATGCTTGAGCAAAATTCTTAGGTTCAGATGTAGAACAAATAACAGAAAGAAAAGCTTTGTGCGCAAGTGAGTAATTAGAAGTGGAGAGATAATTTTGAAGAGGATAGGGAGTACCTGACAACTTCAAATCAGATTGGGATGGAGCATATTCATGAGTGGTTATATTACAGATGTAATCGGCCAAATACTTCGGAAGTCCACGGTCTCGAGTAGAGCATTTTGGAGGGGGCGATGTATCTGTAGATTAAGTTGAAAGAATTTGCTCCATAACATTACGAGTGTCCATGGGGGTTGAAAGAGAAACCAGGAGAAACAACATCATTACCATTTGGAGAAGCAAGAGTAGATTCATGAATGAAATTATCATTATTAGGAGAAACAAGAGTAGACTCATGAATAAAACTATCATCAGGGATGAGTAGGTGGGTTGATACATCCTTGTTAAAAGGAAAGTCAAAAGTAGGATTATCACGTATTGGTAAAGGTAAAACAACCAGGGGCAAAACTAGTAAAAGACTCACCCGGGCTATAACCCGGGGTAAAATTTAAAATAAAATAAAATAAAATAGTTTCATTTAAAGTTTTGAACCCACCTCTCTAACTCCCTCCCTCTCACACACGACACAAGCCTTTTTTCTCTGCTTTTTTTCTCTCACACAAGCCCACCTCTCTTCCTCTACAAACAAACCTCGGATTTGATGAATTTCTTGTTGCTGATGTCTGCTGATTTGATGAATTTCTCGCCTTGTATCGTGCTTGGAAATCCAAGTTGTTTATAATTGACAAATCTGATTTCACTAAACTAGGTATACCTTTCTATCTCTCCAATTTTGTGTGATTATTTTGGGTTTTACTTGTTTTTGATTTATAGTGTTCTTAATTAAGTTTTTTTTTTTTCATGGTAATTACAATAAGGGGGACTCCCGATAAGGGGTGAGGAAATTACTCAATATAAGGAGGAAATTTGGGGTTTTACTGATTTGAATTGGGGTTTGGGTTTAATTCTTAATGATTTGAGTTGGGGGTTTATATCTTAGTGATTGGAATTGGGGTTTATCTCTTGACTTTTACTGATATCAATTGATTGTCAATTAGTTAGAATGCATAGAAATTATTATTATTGTCTATGGATGGAGTGTTTGCTGGGTGATTGAATTTCAAGAGGGCTGGATGCTGGTCTCAGTTTATTGGAGATTTGGATTGTTGTTGTTACCCGAAGGAGTTGTTTACAGTTTGGGGGTCTTGTGGGTTTGGCACTTGCTTATTATGGCAGGTTTGCCTCTAGTTCTTGCTTGTTGGTGATGGGCTGATGTATATTGGCAAGGTCTGGACTTTGTGTTATGTATTTTGTCTGGATTGTTGTGGTGGTATCTTTTGTTAACCTGCTTCTGTGGTTGGATGGGCTGGTTAGGTTGTGGTTCCTCCTCATGTTTTTTCTTTCCTTATCAGCTGATCTTTATAGAAGAACTAATTGGGATCAATTGGTTGGATCAATGGTTTTAGTTTATGGTGTTCAGACTCTCTCTCTTTCTGCTTGTAGTTTGAATTTCTGGTTAATGGGAATACTAGGAAGCATTGCTTTAGTCAAAGTGTACTTGAGATTTGGACTGTGAATGGCAGCTAAGGGAGTTATCCCTCTTAAAATTATTAGTAAATATCCCTGCTTGTAGTTTGAATTTCTGTTTTCTCTTCTCTTTATTTATTTTATTCACCGTTCAAAAAAAAAATATTAGTAAATATCCCTCTAAAATTACTAATATACCCTCAAAAATTTGGTCTGGAGCAAGCCCCCGAATCCCCGTAATATATTTGCCCCCCTAACTTAGAATCCTGATTTTTCCCCTGGAAACAATAGTGGCAAGAGACGGGTTTTATGGCATCACAAAAGGGGAATAATCCTTAGTAAAAAATAACATCTCACAAATATATAAATGAATTGATTCGCAATATCAAATATACGATAATCCCTTTTTACATGAGGATAACCTATAAAAATCCCGCCCATTAGCATGTTGATCAATTTTGTGTTTAATATTAGAGTTGTGAGTGTAACACAAAAAAACCAACACAAGCATAATTAGGCTTAACACCAAACAATATTTCATATGGAGATTTACCTGATAAAAGAGGAGTAGGCATTTTGTTGATGAGATAAGTGGCCGTGAGTACACATTCACCCCAAACCTGAGAGGGAGAGAAGCCTGAAAATGCAAAGCACGGGCAACTTCAAGAAGGTGACGATGTTTGCTCTCAACAACGCCATTTTGTTGTGGAGTAGAAACACAAGAACGTTGGTGGATAAAACCGTGATAATAGTTTTTTTTTTGCATCTTCAGAGATAAAAACTCTATTCCATTATCAGAGCGAACTTGTTGAATTGAAGATTGAAATTGGGTATTAATCATGGTAAAAAAAGATTGCAGAATATTTTTTTTTGGAATTTGACATGCATAAGATAGATCCATGTACATCTACTGAAATCGTTAACAATAGTTAAAAAATATTGGGAACCATTTAAGGAACCAAAATATAAAGGCCCCTAAATATCACAGTGAATCAACACGAAAGGTTTAGTAGTCATAATAGAACTAAGTAAAATAGGTAATCTCCCTTGTTTTGTTTGTGGACACACGTCACAAATATTATTCAAAAAACGAGAAATAAATGAGCATCCCTAAACGAAAGGCACAAACCGCTATAATGCAAATGACCAATACGTTGATGAAGAAGATCTAAGGATGGGGCTTTAGTGACCGCCAATGTCGTATCTCTTTGAAAGTAATATAGCTCTTCATGAAGATTTCCCCGCCCAATCGTCTTCTTCGTTGATCGGTCCTGAAAGACACAATGAGAATTAAACAATACCAAACAGTTACTAGATTTGGCAAGTTAACTTACTGATAAAAGATCGAATTTAAAGGAGGGTATGCAATAAACATCATAAAATTGAATTGTTGGGGAAAGTTGAACAATTCTAACATGGGAAATATGAGCTTGTGACCCATCAGGCAATTGCACAAAAGATGGAGTGGGGTAAGTTTTATAAGTAAAGAAGGATAAGGAGTAACACATGATTTGTGTCTCCTGTATCAATGATCCATACTGAGTTAGAGGGAATAGTAAGGGCAATACCTGCTAAATTCGCATTAAGATTCATGCTACTTGAAGAAAGCATGGCCAACAATTTACTTTACTGCTCTTGCGTAAGGGAAGGACCTGGTACCACAACTTTAGCAAGACCATCTTCAGGTTTAGAAACAACTGGAGTGTCGGTTCTCTTGGGAGGATAAACAACTAGTTTGAAGCACCTTTCTTTGGAGTGACCATCTCAACCCCAGTGATCATAGTGATAATGAGGTTTCCCTTGGAAAGAAGAGCTCGAATGATTTGTTGACTTAGTAGAGAAAGCTGCTGCATTAGGTATTGGAGTCACAGAAAATTGAATTTCCTGTTGTTTTTCTTCTTGACGAACAAGAGAATAAATCTTTGTTGTAATAGGGAAGGGATCCATGAGCAGAATCTGACTTCGAAGTGCTCCTTATCGATCATGGAGTCCTTGTAGAAATTCCATGGCCTTGTCTCGCTGAAGATTTTCCGCAACTATTTTCCCATTACCCGCAAGAACACGGTGGAATGGTGACGAGAAAATTAAGCTCGTTCCAAAGGGATTTAAGCTTTGTAAACAAACATATCTTCTTGTTTAAGTGAAGATATGGACTGTTTTAGTTGATAGATCTGAGGGGTGTTAGATTGAGAAAAACGCTCTTTAAGATCCATCCATATCTCACGGGCCGTGTCGGCATACAATATACTGTTTCGAATCTCGACCGAAACCAAGTTTAAAATCCATGATGCAACTAGATCATTGCAGTGTTACCATTGAGAAATTTCAGACGATGTACTCGGTATTGTAAGAACACGATCGACAAAGCCAAATTTGTTCTTGGCGTGTAAAGACATTGTAATAGTACGCAACCAAGTACCATAATTGTCGCCCAAAAGAGGAGGCGTAACCAACACCATAGTCGGACTATCCGAATGGTGAACATAATACGAATCATTAATTGACTCGTCAAATTTTGATCCTTGTTCGTTAGATTTTAATCCTTGTGAGGTGTTGTCGACAACAAGTTGAGTATCATTGGTTGCAACCATGATGAAAAGGTAATTTGCAAGGAAAATTCGATAAATAGGAAGATGGAAAAACAATAATGAGATCGTCTCACTGCTCTGATACCATGTGAATTTAAGAACGTATTTGGTGTTCCTTAATTGAGGAAAGCAAAACACCCTTCCACTATTTATAAACAGTAGTTACATGAGAGAAGAGAAGACCTCTTCTCTAATTGAAGGAAAGAGATACAAGGAAATAATCCTACAACTATACAATGATCAGAAGAAAAATTCTAGAGGTTCTAAACTTCTATCTGAGATACAAATCAACCAACAACTCTTATCACTAACTAGTGATAGAAATACAAACGTTATCACTAGACTATATTTCAGTGATGACTCTGGGATCCCATCCGGAGTGAAACTCGAAAGCTACAAGAAAGAGTATACACCAATGCCTTTTTGGGCAAAACTTTGCACCTCTATTGTGGGGATTGTTAAGTGGACAAAAATAGGGGTGGAGTAGGCGTTGCCGCGTTGCAATCTAAGAAATGTTCTTTGTATTTCTAGCGTTGATATTCCAACTTCTCATCTATTCTATATATAAACGAGTTTCCCCATAAGTTCCCGAGTTTATGTTAAATGCTTATTGCTAAGTTATAATGTAGAAAGAATTACTGTACAGGGCCCAAAGTAAATAAAAAATTACATTTGGTACCCCCAAGTTTCAAAAACTCTCCCCGGACCCTAATATTAAAGTTTTATTTCATAATGTACCTTAAAACTTTAAACGCCCATGTTACCCCTTTTTTATCTTTCCACTCCTATAAATCCATTACAACACTTCAAAATAATAAATCATGACTCAATTTATGTGGTCAACATGGACAACACATCTTCTCGATAATAACAACTTTTCCCTATTGCACATAAGAAAATCATCGCCAGTCTCTAAATCGTGTATAATTTATATAGGTTTATTATGGCATTGCTGGTCAACACATCTTTTGATTTCTCTTTTTTGCAGCTTGTATTAAGATTCATTTTGAACTGCGGTTTGCTCTTTGCTCTTAATGTAGGCTTCTCAGGTTTATTTCATGATTTCTTTTATAATATGCGTTGATTCTTAGATGTACTACGGAATTTAACTTTTAATTTTTTCAATATTGAAATTCTCATCACATATACAATGAACTATGTTAGAAATTTGAAATCATGGGCTTTAATTGATTTGTGATTTATATTTTTGTGAACTTCGATCTTTGGTGTCCCTTTTATTGTACACCATTAATATCATATTTGTATTCAAGGCATAAGAATAAATTTTATTCATTTAAAATCATAAATTTTATTAGGTCAATAAAGCTAAAAATCAAGGGCAAATTTGCCATTATAGAGTTGTAGGGTACAAAATGCAAAAAAACTTTGAAATAAGGGTCAATGTGGAGTTTTTGAAACTTTAGGGTACCATTTTTAATTTAAGAATATGTTTAGGCCTCATACAGTACAAGAGTAATATTGGAATTTTTTTAACTCTCTCAGGAGCCATAAAAAATATGGTAAGGAAGGGTGAGTGCCTATGATTTTGTAGTAACAATGATATAAAATGCAACTTATGAGGCCTAAAAAGAACAGTACAAGAGTAATATTGGAATTTTTTTAACTCTCTCAGGAGCCATAAAAAAATTGATCTCTCATCCCTCAAAAGTTGACACGTGTCAAAGAGAGAGAAGAAAGGCTAATGGCAATTAACTTTAGATTTCTCCTCCGCCAACCAAAAACTCCTCTCTAGATTGATAAAAAAGAAAACCCCCCAAAAATGTGCATCTTCCATTAAACATAAATTTCTCTAAACTTTGTTTTTCTTCTTTAATTTGAACCATGAATGCAATCCACCCTAACAAAAATATCCATAAGAAATCCCTCATCAATAACTCCAATTTTGTCTCGAAATAGAACTTTCACGAATTTAATTCAATGAGTTAAACTCGAAAGGAAGAATTTATTTCACAAATTTTAGTTTTGCTCTAAATCTCTGTAACAATACAACATGATAACGAGTTGGTGATTTGTAAAGTATTGAGATGATACATTTAGTGATAATGGGGTGGTGATTTTTAAAGTTAGATTTCTTTGGGTTGTCTATTCTTTTTGGAATTAATCTCTTGAATTGCAAAAAATTTAAATTAGGAAAATGAGAGAAGTTTTTTTTCTTAGTAATTTGCAGATTGGGATATAATCTTCAAGAGATAGGGACATAAAGAGTTGGAGCTTAAAGGAACTCTGAGGAAGATTAAAGTTTCTCTCTCTTCAAACTTTTCCTAAACTTTGACGTTACTCTCTTTGACACATGTCGGGGTGAGATGTCGGTTTTTGATGGCTCAGGAGAGAGCTAAAATTTTCCTTTACAGAGTTGCCTTTTTTTGGACAAATACTCCAACATTTATAGCCATATTTGAGAAACACCCCACGGTTTGTCATATATTTGACTAACACCCCACATTTCCGGTTTGACTTCAGTCAACTGCAATTGACCCTCTTTTTTCACACGTGAACGACACGTGACTTAATATAAAACCCAAATCACCCTTAAGATAAACACATGAAATACACGATTTTGTGTTACAAAAAAGAAAGAAAAAAAGATGTGTCATAATCGTATATTGTTTAAATTGAAAGGTGAGTATCCCGAGACAGCTTTCCTTTTATTAAATTTATTTCTTAATTTTAAAAAGAAAAATCAAAAAGGTACTTTTGTATTTAAAAAAGTTGTTATATGTTGACTGCAGTCAAACTGCAAATGTGGGGTGTTTGTCAAATATGACTATAAAAGGTGAGGTATTAGTCTTAAAAACCCTTTAATATCTATGAACTTTGGGTTGCTATGACAAAGAAGCACAACAAGCATGTCATGGTCATGATTTTGAGGCTGGGCTTTAGTTTCTCATGCTTACTGTAATGAACCATAACCTTCTAATCCAGAGAATAGAAGACAAGGGAAAGGACTATGGCTCTTACATCAGATGTGGGGAGCAGAGATGGTTTGTAAGAGAAACAGGTAGAAGTGCATCCTATTAACACTTAAGAAAATCTTAGCATAAAAATTTATGGTAGTTTGGCTTTTGCAGGATTCCCTGGGAATCAGCGTGGCAACATTGTTTTCCTTCACGGGGCTCCAACACAATCTTATAGTTATCGAGTGGTTATGGCTCAGGTTTTCTGGTCTTTCTTGTTCTTATTTCACTACTAACTGCCGTTTAGTATGTTCTGTTTTAATTGAATTTGTTGTATGTTAAATTGTTAATAGATGGCAGATGCTGGCTTTCGTTGCTTTGCTCCTGATTGGCTAGGATTTGGTTTTAGTGACTCCCAGCCTGGATATGGATTTAACTACACAGGTTCAATATTAGTGTATGCTAGTAGTAGTAGTTCATTTATCCTTTTCCTGAAATTTATAAATTTTATGTTGTGCAGAAGAGGAATACCATGTGGAATTTGATAAGTTACTTGAAAAACTGGGCATTGAGACTCCATTTTCTCTAGTAGTGCAGGTTTGATAACTATTAACTATTCCACAGTTTTATTTTGTGAAACAGCTTGACCATCTTCATAATAATTTACTTCTACATTCATCTTCTAGGGGTTTATTGTAGGTTCATATGGATTGACCTGGGCCTTAAAAAATCAAAGCAGGATCTCGAACCTTACAATTCTCAACAGTCCACTGACAGTGGGATCATCCCTTCCTGGATTATTTCAACAACTAAGGTTATATATTGTAACTTTTTCTAGGGGTCTCATATGTTAAATTAGGGTATCTTTCAATAAATATATGCAATCATAAGTATAAAAAATGCTTAAAGGTGTTTCTAAAGTTCAACTGAATTCGTTAAACATCTATATATTAGTTTTTCAGTAGGTAGAAAGGAGGTCATTAAAGAGAATTGAAATTCCACAAGATCTTCACACCCTTACCAAGTTGATCAATTTGGGGTTTTCTCTCTTGTTATGAATTCTAGCTTTGAGATCATATATAAACCTATTGCCAAAAAGAGAATGCAATCTTAGTATCTCGTTCTGCCAGCAGAGGCTGTCATAATCAATCTTTAATGTTTGCCTGTGTTTTAGTACTCTTCTCAGTCTTTAAATGTCCTGTTCCTCGACAAGACAACAAGCGATTGCCTTCTTAATGCTATCCTCTTTTTTTCATCCATAAGTTTTTCCTTTCAGAAAAAAAGAAGGAAACCTCTGCCTCGTCTTGCACTTCTAGTCTTATACAGGGGATCTTAATGTTCAAATGAATCATCGGCCCCCTTGTATTTCGAAGCCGACTCAGACAGGTTTTGTTGACTTCTCTTCTGGTATTCATCGAAGTTGTTCAAGCCTAAACTGAAGGAGTTCATCAGATGTTTGTGTCTTGTGTCCAAAACTACTCATCCCTGTTCCCTACTAATGGTCGAAAAAAGAAATCAATCAATTTAAACTCTTTAGCGAAACCTTTTAACATCAAACTCTATCTCATTGAATAGTCTGCAGGTATTCACCCTCATTAAAAATCCTGCACCTCTCAAGCTTCCTCCCAAGTGCTTTAAAAATGTTACCCATCCCTGTTATATCCAAGGAAATTGGGACGAATTGCATCTTTTCACAATGTCAAATGCCTATATAACTTTGCATCTTTCCATGGTCTCAATCATTTCTCAACCTGAAGAAACAATGCCAGCTTTTATACATACCATTCCTGTATTCCTTGCCTCTCACCAATCAGTCAAAGCTTTGGGTAGAAAGTAGATGAGTTTACTACCCACTGGGCTCTTGTCCCAGTGGTGGTTGTGATCTGTTAGTGCCTGAGCCCTGCTTTGATACCATTTGTTAGTGCCCGAACCCCATTGCACTGATATTGTCCTCACCTTCACCACCTAGTTGGGTTAGGCTAGGTGTGAGGTTTTGTTCTTGAAAGGCGTCGGTGCAACCGATATTATCCCCACCTTCACCACCTAGTTGGGTTAGGCTAGGTGTGGGGTTTTGTTCTTAAAAGGCGTCGGTGCAATTTAATAATTCGTATCCCCTTATATCCTTGTGTGGCCTACATCTTCTACCCAATGTGGAACAAATTTTGATCCACCGACCTCGACATGACCCTCCACCAAGAGAGAAGTCGTGTGTTTGAAACCCCTTAGGGGTTAGAAACTCAGGGTTACGGATCCCTATATAAAATCGGCTTGCCTTTAAAAAAAATCAATTTACTAAATTCATGTATATTAGCGCATACTACTTCACCCATTTCGTCTTAATCTCAATCAACTCTCAACTCAAAGAAACAATATTAGCCTTTGTTCCCTGGCACTCAGCAATTAGTCAAAACTTTGGCGAGAAAATTAATTAAAGCTATATATTGAAGTGATAATAACACAAGTTAGAACTTAGAAGAATTCTAGGGTTACGACATACATGAGTTTTTTTATATATAGTATGAACAACTAAGTAGGATAGTAGTTTCTTACTTGCACATTATTTCTAAGACAAACCCAATGCAAATAATTGAACAAGAGGCTTGGTCCTATTCTCTTGTCACATGTTTGTGACTTTAAACCTAGTTTAATAATTAATCCTTGACCCTGTAGTTTAGGGAAATTGTGTGACGCTCAAGAGACAAGAACTTCTTGCTTCCAGGCCTTGTCCCAAGTTTGATATTTCTGGGACATAGTATTTATACGTATTTCACTGTTTGGTTAAAATTTTCTCCGTTAGCCCGTTATATCATTTTATCTACTTTTTTTTTCTTCACTTTCTACTATTCTATTTGTTAACTACTACGTAGTTAGAACTTAGAAGAATTCTAGGGTTACGACATACATGAGTTTTTTTATATATAGTATGAACAACTAAGTAGGATAGTAGTTTCTTACTTGCACATTATTTCTAAGACAAACCCAATGCAAATAATTGAACAAGAGGCTTGGTCCTATTCTCTTGTCACATGTTTGTGACTTTAAACCTAGTTTAATAATTAATCCTTGACCCTGTAGTTTAGGGAAATTGTGTGACGCTCAAGAGACAAGAACTTCTTGCTTCCAGGGCTTGTCCCAAGTTTGAAATTTCTGGGACATAGTATTTATACGTATTTCACTGTTTGGTTAAAATTTTCTCCGTTAGCCCGTTATATCATTTTATCTACTTTTTTTTTCTTCACTTTCTACTATTCTATTTGTTAACTACTACGTACGCGGAAGCAAGTTAACTAACAAGCGATCTTTTTATTGAATTAAAATCTCTACTACAAGCTCTCTCTCTTTAAGTTCTCTCTACCTAACTAGGGTTTCTCCTTGATCTCACAAAGACCCCCCTCCCCCTCTTTCCTACTAATTCTAGACCCTTTTATAGAAGGAGCCCTAACCTTCTAAGACACTACCCAATCAATTAGGAAACTAATCTAAAAATAATATTGCAAAAATAGGAAACATAGAAAATAGGAAAGGGCGGAGACGTGCATGATTCCTATCAACTTTCCCCTTTGAAGATTTCGACCACGAACTCAGGTGAGAAAATCAGCAAGTCATCAACATGAAACCGAAAGTGTACGATGAAAAGCTTGGGAAGACGTCTACGAATTTTACCGTAACTTGCTAGTATACCCTTTGAACGTTGTAACACATCATCTCGAAACTCATTTTGCTTCATTGTATTACCAACTGTTGACACCTATGTTGTACTTGCAGTCGCCAAGACTTCAGACCCACACAGTCGAAAGAACGAACCAGAAACTCTATCCAATACGGGTATACATATGAAGTTGTTGTCGGTACACCTTGCTTAAAAATTTACTCCATCCTGGTTCCCATATGTGCCTCTGCTTATAGCCAAAACTAATCTCCCTTGAGGGTACTCCGGACAAAGCATGAATCTCTTGACTCTACTACTGTGTGGTACGGGGATCGATAATTATTGTTGGAGTGGTCATGCAGGTACTAGCTTGGTTTGGTTCAAGTTTGAACTGCTGGAGTTGCTTTGGTAACATAACTATTTGACCTATTTTAATAAGTTGGGGGCTGGCTCGGCTTAGGCGTGCTCACTGCTGGGGCTGGTAAGTAAAACTTGGCTAACACATGTCTAGCACGTGCTGCTCATCTTTCTTTTGCCTTTCTTCTTCCCTACGAATCAACAACTTGCTTCATCGCTAAACCATCTTTAATGATCTGTTTCTCTTGCGATTTGCTTCTTTTGTGATCTTCTAAGTATGCTAACGTGGCTGGAAAGAAACTAGCTGGTGACTTGAACACGTGCTGTTCACTTGTGGTGAAATTCAGATATGGTGGATCTAGGTCTGGGGGGTTTGGACTTGGGATTGGGCCTTGTTTGGACGGGCTGGGCCTGCTGGAACAGATCTGGTATAGCTTGGGGCAACACATGCTAGCCACGTTCCTGCCTTCCTTCTCTCTCACGACCTGGTTTCGTCGCCCTAGCACAACCTGTAAAATCAACGACCTCTCCATTGAATCCGACCGTGTTTCCAGTCCCACCCTTGATTGGGGAGGTCCAATGGATTTCGGTGATTGAACCGGTGAATCCTCCATCCTCTTTCCAAGGTTTCCTCGATTTGGTGGTGTTGTCTTTTGATTGAAACTTTTTATTGGTAACTTCGATCATGTGGACTTCACGCGCCATAATCGCAACCCCTTCGTGGGACCATGGTCGTGAACTTTCCAACGCGTCTTCACCTACCCGACCCACGAAATCAGTTGCACAGGGAACCTTTCTCTCCGTCGGTACACCATTGTGGTTAATCTTCAAGTCATTTATATCAATTTCAGCACCTACACTCTTCCGAAACCTATGTTTTTTGATATTAAAGTTCTCAAGCATCTGAAACGCCTCCCTTGTCAGATGTGTTTTTAAACATAAAAACATTTGCGATCCATGACAATTCGGAATCCATACTTCATTGGCTTCTCTCCATAGAAGTGCGCCTTCGTCTTTTTCGAATCTTTGTTTTATCCAATTTTGCATGTAGTCTTCTACATCGTAGTCTTTCCACCTGAACTTGTCCCATAATCCTTTTCTAAATCTTCTCAGCTTAACATCACTGTAGCAAATGCTGAAATCATTTAGCAGTCAGTGTAAGAAAAAATCCCCAAAGAACTAACCTGGCTCTGATACCAATTTATTAACTATTACGTACGCGGAAGCAAGTAAACTAACAAACGATCTCTTTATTGAATTAAAATCTCTACTACAAGCTCTCTCTTCTACTAACCCAAAGACTTTTTATAGAAGAACCCTAACCTTCTAAAACACTACCCAATCAATTAGGAAATTAATCTAAAAAGAATATTGCAAAAATAGGAAACATCAAAAATAGGTGTCCCACGAAGTGTGCCAAATTGGAGACGCAAAGATGTGTACGATTCCTATCACTATTATATCTCCTCTAAAATTCTGAAAAGTGGTCCCCAACAAAATTTATCCTTTTTATTCTCTCTCCTCTCTAATGTCATAAAAGTGGTCCCCAAAAAAATCATCTTTGCTTTTCTTTCTTTTTTTCTCCCCTCTTTTAATGTTCTTAGCTCTTTCCCATTCAACCCAAATTCTATAATTTTAAGTAAACCATATGGAAAGCAACAATATATTGTGTGGGTATATTTGATAAATGTATTTAAAATTTGCGAAAGCCTGATCTCGTGTGCTTAAAGATATGTAGAAAACGAATGGGGTTTTAATATAAGAAATTTAATTGTTTTGTCAAAAGTTTCTTTTTGCTACAACTTTATGGTGAAATATTAAAAGTGATTGAAATGAGGTTTAATTGTTGGTTATTATTAAACCAATTTGGTTTTGATTTGTAGTGTAGTTGACACAATACAAATGCTATTTAGAAAATGGTTAACATGGTCAGACCTAAATTTACCTCTCTAAGAGGCCATAAATGAGGTCGTGAATGTTTGTTTTATTCATCATATTCAAACTCACTAAAACTAAAAAAAGAAAAATTGTGTCTTTCCAAAGTAAAATAAATTCTCTGAGGAGAGATAAATTTGTATAAACAAAGTCAAAAAGGTACATTGAGAAATAGAGATGTCTCATAAAATAAAGTAAAGGATATATTTGACATTTTAAAAGAAAAATTACGTGACAGTTCGAGGTAAGAAAATACCAACAAATACATTTAGACAGCGAGCAGAGGTAACCGGTACAATACAAAACATGGAAACAATAGTAGCCCACCACTTGACTTTTTATTTTATTTTTTTGCTTTATAGTGTATTTAAAATGTCAAGTATACCCTTTATTTATTTTAGGAGACACATTTTTATGTCTCTTCACCCTTTTGACTTTGTTTTTTCAAGTTTCTATTTACTCTGAGAATTTAGTTTATTTTGGGAAGACACAAATTTTCTCTCGAGTTTTAGTAAGCTTGGATATAATAAATAAAACAGACATTCACGACCTCATTTATTGTCTCTTAGAGAGATAAATTTAGGTTTGGCTATGTTAACCTTCTTCTAAATTGCATTTGTATTGTGTCAACTACACTACAAATCGAAACCGCGTTAGTTTAATACCAACCAACAATTAAACTTTATTTTAATAATTTTTAATATTTCACCATGAAATTGTAACAAAAGTAAAACTATTATACAAAATGATTACATTTCCGATATAAAAAACACCATTCATTTTCTACATATTTTCAAACACACGCGATCGGTCAAGGTTTCCGCGAATTTTGAATATATTTATCAAATAAACCCACACAATATATTGTTGTTTTTCATATGGTTTACTTACAATTTTAGAATTTGGATTAAAAGAGAAAAAGTTAATAACATTAAGAGAGGGGAGAAAAAAAGAAGGAAAGATGAACTTTTGTGGGGGGCACTTTTATGACATTAGAGAGGTGAGAGAATGACAAAGATAAAGTTTGTTGGGGACCACTTTTATGACCTTTAGAGGTGAGAGAATAGGACAGTAGAGATAGAAAATGGTATAATGGGCTAACGGAGTAAAATTTAACCAAACAGCGAAATACGTATAAATACTATATGTCCCAGAAAGATCAAACTTGGGACAAGGCATGCAACAAACAAGAAGTTCATATTCTGAGCTGTCACGTAATTTACCCCTTTTTAAATACACTATTCAAAAAAAAAACAATAGAAGACAAAAGGGGGACACCTACTGTTTCCATGTTTTGTATTTAACGGTTAGCTCTGGCTGCCGTCTAAATATATTTGTTGGTATTTCCTCACTTCCGACCAGTCACGTATTTTCCCTATAATTTAGAATGCTCATAAGTTGGTTTACAAAAGATATATTTTCAATTTCATGCGCACATGAAATTTAAGAATATCCATGTGGTATGCAGATTAGAGAATTTTAGATAGTACAAAACTATCATATCTTTTGTAACTTTGTGCAGTGTACGAGAGCATATTAGTTCTCGTGGTAGGATATACTTATGCTTGATTGAATCCTAATACTTCTGTGACATTAGATATTACTTTGACAGGCATTTAGATCGACTTTAGGTGGTTCGGGAGTTGGATAAATTTGTATTGTACTGTTCACCCCTTAGATTTGGAACTAGACCTGAACCACATATTTATAGTGGTCTCAGGTATTCCCCTAGATGATGCATAGTAATGACTAAGAAGTGATAATTCATCCTTTTTTCTGGGATGGTAATTGGAATCCGTTGTAGTGCACTGTTACAGGCAATTGTCCTGGTTGACTGGCTTTGTTGCAGGTTTAGGTAATAACCACCAAAATAGAAGAAAAAAAATATCAAATATATTTAGAAAATTTCCAAACAAGTAAATGTTTCATATATGTATAGAATCTCAAAGTCACCTTGTTGTGATTTGTGACAAACACAAACAACATCAGCAACTAGGAAACAATTACCAGGCAACCTCGAATTTGTCATCTAAGAGTTGTGGTAGCACCTATGTGCGAATCTCGAAACGAAGATTGCTTTTAGGTTTGCAGCAGGAAGAGGAAACATTGTTCGAATAAGACTTTGAGTTTTTTGTAACCGGTAATGGAAGTCTGTTATTATATGCTTTCTAATATTTCTTAGAACCTATTAGATACTTTCTCGTAGTGGTAATGTTGGAACTATTCTTTTCTTCTATTTATTCTCAGGTTTGATATTTATAAAATCTCTTCCTTTCAGAATTCCACTGTTTGGTGAATTTACATGCCAGAATGCTGTTACAGCCGAACGTTTTATTGAAGCAGGTAGCGCGTATGTATCTACTGTGACATCTCTCAAGTTTTAAATTTTGATTAGATCTCCTAATACATCGAATAAGAACGATCTTCACCTGATAAATGCGTTGTTTTTAAATGATTCGTAATGACATCCTGATAAAACAATGAAAACATCATTAAAAGTAGCAGCCAATTGATTCGGTATGTGCTGTCTATACAGAGAATAGGCTTGTGCCAAGTGCTAACTAAGTACATACTAACATACAAGGTTTGTATAGCATCCTGGTACAGGTAATCCAAATTCATTGTAAACGGCATAAGAAGAATCGTTGTGAAGACCAGTAGTACTCTGCCACTTTGGTAGATCTCAGAATTAACATTTAATATGGAATCCCTTCAGTTCTCTTGTAATGCTTACTATATTTCCTGTATCATGTTTGATTCTCCATGTAGTTTCCATCGTACCTTGAATTATTAAAGTCGCTAACTTAAAGCCAATCCAATCTCAATCCTTTTGCTCAACCCTACCGAAACTGGTTTAACCTCAGCTCAGAGTCAATCTTATCCATCATGTGCTAATAGTACTTCCATTAGCACCTGCTTCAAAGATTCTTTTTTTTATTACCGTTTATTTCTCTCCAGATACCCATATCCCTGATTGAATGCTGCTCAATGAGTTATCTTAATCAGCCATTATAGTCAGCTGGAAGAAGTTCCCACTTGTGCAGCACATTCTGGTATTCTTTAAAATGCCTTTACCACCCAAGTCAGTTACAACTTTACTGAATTTACATTCTTCTACGTTTAATTATTCATTGTTTGTTCCTGCTCATCTATCTCTTAAAAACTCTCAAAATAAGGTTAGCAATTTTTTCAGAGAAAGAGTACTCTTTAATGAAATTTCTAGATTTCTACTTCAAATCCAGTATATGGTTGCATTCAAGCAGCTTGCAATATCTTTTTTTTTTTGCCTAGCACCTGTTAACCTTCCAGTTATCCAACCTCATTCGCTTTTAGATGGTAAGATTCTTCCTTCGATGACATGGACAGAAGCTCAAAAGATTCCAGCGCAGAAACTAAATTACCACCAAACCGGTATTGATTGTGGCGATGAGGACGGCTTTGGATCTAGTTGGAAGTAAATCTATATCTGCATCTCAACTACCCATATCCCGGTATTGATTGATGGTGCTCTTTCTATCTTCTTACTAGCTCTACCAGTGTAAGATAGGATAATGTTTAACATCCGTCCCTTTTCATTTCCTAGGTGGAAGCTTTGTTTTGGTTGCTGGGTGGGCAGTTGCAGTTGATCTAGGGTTTCTCAGTTGTTCATCGTGTGACTTTCCACCCGCAGATGACACCATTGTGTAAATAACTGTTCAAGCCAGATTACATATTTATGATATTGCCTGATTTGCTTTGGGTTGCTCTTGGCTACATATTAACTTGCCAAGATTAATATTTTGGTATTGGCGACGTGAATGCTATTCAACTAATGATAGGGGTTGTAGTGACTCCTTGTCTATCTTTAACTGGGGCTGTCCCTTTGGACCTTAGTGCTTGTTATCTCCGCGTTAATAGTTGTGTTCCGGATGTCGACAGACTGATCAGAAGCTACCCTTTTGAAAGAGGAAAATCCTATCTGAAGGTGGTCGGCTTAACACTACCCTCTTCATATAATCTTGTATATTTTCTTAATGCTTCCTCGTGGCCAAGAGGCTCAAGAAATTGATCTATAGTTTTCTTCAAACGTGGCTGGAAGGCTTCATTGCTGATATAGGAGTTTATTTGCCCTCATAAGGTGGATGTGAAATGTTTGTGAGATCTCTCTAAGGAAAATGAATAAGCGGTCCATGACATTTTGCAGATTTTGTTCATTATCTGATATTATGGAGGGCTCTGTTGTTTTATGTAGTATATCAGTGTAGTGTATAGCGATTACCGATGAATCACAGTATTTGTGTGCATTGTTGGAACATCATCTATGAGAAGAAACAGAGATAACTTGTTTTGTACTAGGTACCGTCATTCCAGCCTTGCACGTAGATAAATGGTGGAGAAACTCAGATAGGGTGGACCGAACTCCTCATGACTTCTATTGGCTTAGAAAATGCACAATATACAGTAGCCAAAGAAATGATTTGTTCAACACAGGAAGAGTGCCATTTAAAAGGGGTATTTTGATAGAATTGTATAAGGGTGTTGTGCCCAGTATGAGAACAATTAAGGATGGGAAAAATGCTTATCACAGAAAAAGACAGTTCTACAGGCAATCTGTATGTCGACTCTGCTGGGTGGGTGGGGGAGGCAAAATTTGGTTTTTTATTATATAGAAAAAAATAATGAAAAATTACAAGAGGACTAAAACTTTCCCCTGAGGAGTAATTGCGATCCCTAGCTTTTTCATGGACTAACTAGATCTAACATTTCTTGGTAAGGAAGCTACTGTCCAGAAAGTATTAGATTTCTGTACACTTCCCAGCTTTGAGAATCCATCAGCTGACCCATTGCCTTCTCTAAGTATGTGAACCCATACTGATATTCAGTTTCATGCCCAACTGTCTAATTTGTTTCCAAAGGGATTCAAATTTTGGTGAGCATATACCTGAGCTGTTGTACGAGTTGAAAATTGTTTGAGCGTCCATTTCAATTATAACATGGTATAGTTGATGTTATTTGCATAGCATAAGACCATGGACTAGACCAAGCAATGCAGTTGTTTGTTAGTGCCCCGTCTCAATGCAACAGAAAAATCCAGTATGAATTTATCTGCAGTCTCTGACTATCCCTTCTGCACCACATTGCCCAGTATCAGAGCTGATCCATTAGTATTGAGTTTAAACCAACCTGTAGGCGGCCTAAGCCATCTAACAATTCTGACGGTTTTTGGTTTTGCAGTTTTCTTTGCAATCTTGCACATGATGTCTTTGTATCCACCTGTAAACTTTTAGTATAATGGAGTGAGTGTTCATTTTATCCCCATCATACCTTGCTGAGCATCTTAACCTCCAGAGTTTTCAAACTATAAAAGCAGATAGAGTTTCTTTTAGGATTCCCGTTTGAGAACATTTGCTTGGTGCTTGTGACCATGAACCTTGCATATCCTTGCCCAGTAGATTTGATTTGTAATATTTGATACCCCACAGGCACTAGAAAAGAACTGCCATACGATAAGAGCAGTAACAAGTGATCAGATGTCTCAGTGTTACCGTTTGCACAGCATTGGCATTTGGAGCTCAGTGGTACTTGTTTTCAAATGAAGTCATCCACAGGAGTAGTTCTGTTCATATTTTCCCACTTTAAAACCTGCACTTGCAGTTCAGAAGGAATGCCCCTGTGCCACATTCAATTCATTCTGGGATTGATGGATTGACTGCAATTCAGATCAAGAGAATCAGCTAGACTCTCATCCCCATCCCATTTGTCACTTCAGAAATCAGCTTCCCTATTGCCTACCCTTGCACAGTGAGAAATAAACCTTGCATTTGTTTACACAGTTTAGATGAGAAACATTTTGGTTGGTGTATGCTGCCGTCAGCTGCTGCATACTTCTGCTTGGGGAATTTAGACCACATGGAATCTTTGTATAGCAGATTCCAGCATTTCTTCAACAAAAGACTACGCCTGATGTCATTGAGATCTTTTGTGCCCAATCCTCCCTCTGTGTTGGGTTGACATATTTATTCCATGAAATCCACTGTATCTTTGGTTATCCTTCATAGTTACCCCATAAAAAAATGGCAAATATACCCTCTATTCTTTTCATAATTTTTTTTGGAACATGAATTCAGGAAAAAATATGTATGGGTGCAGAGTTGAGAACATAGTTGATTATCACCAATTTACCACCATTAGATAGCAGCTTTCCTTGCCATCCTTCTATCTCTTTTGAATTCTCTGGATAAGTGGCTCAAAATGAGTTTGTAAGACTCTCCATAGCTAATTGGGTCTCCCAAATAAATCTTAGACCGCAAGAGTAATGTGATTTGTAGCTGCTGGTATAAAGTGATCCACACAGGTCCCAGTTTGATTATGTTTATAGCTTGCTCAAAGAAAGTGTCCTACCTTGTAAGAAAGTCCATTAAGTCTTTTGAGAGATCTTTCATTGTCTTTGAGGATGGCCAAGAAATCATCCGCATATAGAAGATGTGCGAGTAGCATGCTATATGGATGAATGAAAGTAGCCATTTCTTCCTTCACTAAAGCAGTTGGAAAGTAATCCTCTTGAAAAAATCTCTTCAGCTATAATAAAAAGCAGTGGTGATAGTGGATCTCCTTGTCTTAGCCCTCTTGAAGACTTGAAGAAACCTTTGAAAACACCTTGAAGTATCACTGAGAATCAAGGTGTCTGAACACATTGAGCAATCAACAAAATTCATCGGTTGGAGAAACCAGAAACCAAAGATGGCCAAAATTTGTTTTATGAAGCCCAAATTCAATCTATCATATGCTTTAGCCATCCCCACTTTTATCAAGATATTATTACCTGACTCTTTTGTTTTGATCAACTCCATACCTAAATGATAAAATTACGGATACTTTCACTGTTACAAATCTAGGTGTGTTAACTGGAAATTGTAAACCTTTCTTTCTTTCCTCTTTTTTTTTGAAGTAAACTTTCTAATGTTCAAGTGTACAATACGTAAGATGTGCACATCTATTACATCTAGGTTACTGCCAAATAACATAACTCGTGCTATTAACAAGTAAAAAGAGCCCTGGTAATGGCCAACATGTGGAAAATATGTAGAATTAAGCAGATACCAGATTCGTAAAAAAAAAGCGAAGGAGAAAACAATATTGGCATTTATATCTTTGAGTCAGCTACTCATATCATGGGGAGCCATTTGGGAAAGAAGTAGGACAAGTAAAGAAAGTGTAGAAACAGTAAATTTCAAATTCATATAGTTATTAGCCTAACCCTCTATTCAGTGTATGATAAAGTTCCATACTGGCATACTTTTATAAATAGTTGGACATCGTTGTTTATGCAATATCATGAACATCTTTTTGATGCCTCTCATGTTGCACTTCTCTCTCTCTCTCTGAGCAAATACTTTTTTTGCAGTTACGTACTAAAATTGGAAAAGGCTGATGTTTATCGCTTACCATATTTGAAAAGCAGCGGACCTGGATTCTGTTAGTATTTCATCTCTTCTATCTCAGTTACACTAACTTTCAAAAATAGATTTGATTACTTTAATCAATCAAATGGAGATAAAGAATACACGGGATTTAGTTTTTACTCTTTAAGGGCTGGTAATATATTCTTGCACCTTCTCTTCAGAAGCCACCTCTAAATTTTTTATTTTCAAATTTAGGGAAAATACTTAATCGTCTGGCATCATCCATCATAATATCTGGTAATATTCATATTTTCTATTTAGTTGATTAGAGTAATACTATGTAAATTTATTCCGCATTTGATTTTATTCATCTAGAAGTTTGATATAGAGCAAACCTATGTATAGTGGAATTTCGTAATCATTCAACCTGTTCCTGTGGCCCAGTTCTAATGAAACAACATCACTCTCTTAGCACCCAACTATCCAGTAGATGTAATATGTACTTTCTATTATCTGTAAAAAGTCCCCTTGTAAAACTAGCAATTTTTCTTAGAAATGATTTCCTGGCAAATTAGATTTCCAGTACTGTGTTTGAATTGCATTTTCTTTTTCTTTTTTGATGTTGTTTCTCCAGCTTTGCTTGAAGCTGCAAGAAAATTTAATGTCAATGATATATCAAGCCGGGTAGCAACTGGATTTTCATCTGGAAGGTATATCAATTTCATAAACCTACCTGGAATGAGCAGCAGTGTATTTTAATTTTCATCACGAGTTAAAAGCAAAGATTGGTGTTTCAATTAACATAAACGAGTGGGTTTGAATAGAAATACAATATGAAGTTAAAAGAGTTTCAGAAGTCACACTCTACTTAACGAGATTGTAGTCAAGTACAAACCATCTTTCCCCCACGGCCCCACTACAATATGCACTCTCTCACACTATTGAAATCCCATACTCCCTTAAATAGATTACGAACTTTCCTCAAACCGTTCATCTACAAAACTTGACTGTGGTGTCTTGAATACCCGAGTTACATTGTTAATCAATCGGAAGAGTTTACGATTTAAATCAAAGTGGAAGAAAACGAGTCAACAAATAAATCGTGAATCACCATGGCGATTTAAATCACAAATCATTCAAATAAGTGAATCATACGAGTTGGTAAGTCCTTAAGTTCAAAGCTTTTGATGGAAAATAAAACCCTAAAACAAAAACTGGTTTTCTATTATTGGTTGATTATTATATTTTAATCAATTTTTGTTAGTAATCATACTCCTAATTAGTGTAAAACATAAATTTAAATCTTGGAGAAAATCCTCTCTCAATAAGTCTATTCTCCCAACTAGTCTACACAATGATATTACAACTTGGCCTGGGTAGAAGTGAATTGGACTAGGTTTTGGTTCTGAAGTTTTTCTTTTTCGGTATTCAATTAGCAGGGCTTACGTCAGGACCCTGACCAGGTTTATTAATCACACAAAAATAATTAGATACTTTTGTATCTAGTCCCAAGTCCCACTTGCATCCTCCTCTATTATAGAACACAGGTTAGATAGCAAGGAGCTAAGGAAGAGAATACTTCATCCACAATCAGTTTCAAAAGAAAACAATAAAATAGCTTCCCTATTGCATTCTTTAAGCTCATAAACTACATTGAGCTCTCTTATCTTTTTTTCCCTTTCCTTGGTATTCAGGAAGAATGGGTTGTTCCAGATCGCTACCGTCAAGAATCTTGACTATTGCATGGGAACAGATTCATCCCTCATTGGAAGGAAAGTGAAGGAAATGTGGGGAACATGAGTGAGGTACGCACAGATGATGAGAGAATGAGAGATTTTAGAAGCTTGAATTGCTGCTTTGGCTGCATGGTAACACTCCCAAGGTGCATCCCTGACACCTTTCATGTAGCTAGGCATAGCCTTGGAGCCTATGGCTAGCTACCCAAACATTAATAAACCCGCGTTGAACTGCAACATCCAAGCCTCTCTACGTACTCTGGACTTCATGTAGAGTTGCATTCACTGAATCGCTTTTACCACTGAGAGAATGCAACTACATCTGTTAATTAAAAACATACCTCCATAGCTACTCCCCATCAGAGTTCAGCACTCCAGGATAGTTGAATTAAGAATACAGAGTCAGGTTGCTTCCATGTGAAACCTTTAGGAACCTTAAAGAGTAAGCTCAGGAGTAAGGTTCCAAACATGGCAAAGTTGTCTTGCCTTGACTCAGGGACCCTTGTATTGTATTTACCAGTTTGTTACACATACCAAAGAATAACTGCTTAAAGGTTAGTATGACATGGGAAATTTTCCCCTGGCCACTACATTGGTCCTTGTCTTCTGTATATGATAGATATATGGCTGCAAAAGCTTTACTCAGAACCTTGTAAGATATATCTTCCCTCCCAAGACTGCTTAGCCATTTGATGGCACCGCTCCAGCTGGTAGGGGATCTAAGAGCATCTCTAACAGATGGGTATCCAATTATAGATACCCATACTAGTATTCCTTAATCGCATACCATTTTACTCTAACAGATTTCTCTCCAAATTTGGATTTTTATCAAAATTGGGACCCACAATGTTTTTTTACGAGAGAGAGAAGAGATATATGTGGGGGATCCACAAAAGTAATATCCACATACTCCTTCCGAAGTTCAGGAAATGCATACTTTGGAGGGGCATCCTAGTGGGTATCCTAAACCGAATACCCTTGTTGGATTGATCTTTTGCCAAAGTATAGTAAATCACATACCTATACTTGCAGACGATCTAACAACATTGCACTTCATCAGCACCCATTGCCAAGTTTGGTTTGCACACAAATATTCCATGAGAAAGTGATTGATACTTTCATTGTCAACTTTACGGAGGAGGCAAAGGGAGTTGTTGGAGTATATAGTGTGGTTACACATATACTTCTCCTTTAGTCCTATATTGGTTAGTAATAGAAGTAGTTTAGTGAACCCTGTCATATAAAAAGCAGTAAAGCTTGTTATAATTAGAATCTTGGAATATCAATATTTTCCTCCCCTTCTTATTTCAACATAGTATAAGAGCTTATTCGATCTTGTAGACGACTTAAGGGTTTTACGCTGTCAGCGGCAGCCTTTATCGTCGTCGGGCAACTAAAGTATGCTGTTTTTTTGTTTTTTTTTCCAATCTTTCCAGCTTTTGAATTTTTTTTAGATTTGTTTTTTATTTAGCAAAACCCTAACGTTATTTTGCTTCACAATAACGGCCATGCCGCTTGAAGTCGACCTAACATTATTTTGTTTTTACACTTTCGTTTCCCCCATCAACTTAGTTTGACCTGATTGACAAGTTAAGCTCTCTCTCTATATCTATTATGGACTCGATTATCTCTTATTTTTTGTGAAAGGCGATTTTTTTTGTACCTGTCGCGAGTTGCGATTTCTCTATTTGGATCAGATGAAGGCGTTAACTACCTTCCACTACAATCATGAGATGCTTCTTTTCCTCGAGTGATTCGAGTGATTTTTATTTCATAGAGTGATTTTCTCTTTTCCTCTAGTGATTATCTTATTTCTTTTCCGCCTAGTCCTCAAGCTGTAGTTCAAAAATTGAGATTTTTTTAAGAGAGAATTGACAAGCCTTCCTGATTTTTATCGCTTTCTCTAGTGATTTAAAAAGAAATCACTATGATTTTTCTTACTTCTTTCATCGCTAATGCGATTTGAGGTATATATTCCTATCATTAGATGTGATCTTTTCTATCATATTCCGTTGCGAGCTGCGATTTCTTCTGTGGACCGGGTGAAGATGTTGAATTCCTTCTACCACGGTCATCTCTTCTTCGAGTGATTTCTTTCTCGAGTGCTTCTCTATTTCTCGAGTGATTCGTTCTTCCTCGAGTGATTATCTATTATTGAGTTTTTTTTTCTTTTCCTTTCTCAAGTGATCATCTCTACCTCGAGTGATTCTCTCTTCCTCGACTGATTCTCTCTTTTACGTTATTTTCACTTTTACATGAGTGTCTCTATTTCCTCAATATTTATTCAAGATATTCATATTATCATTACGTGAGAAAATTGGCAAGTCGGTAGCTGCCGCCAATTTCACAACTTTTGGTTACGAAACAACTTGTGGGAAAAATGGCAAGTCGGATATTACTGCCACCGATTTCATGGGTAATGTGTAAAATTTTGAAATTTTTTTGCTACTCCAAAAGAAAATATTGGAGAAGGTTTATCAGGAGGAGCTTCAATTTTTTATTAGTGAGGGAGTGATTGTATCTTTGTGAGGACTATCTATTTATTCTCTTATTGCCATCCACCTTGATACAAGCATGTTCGAATTTTTCATTAGTGAGGGAGTGATTGTATCTTTGTGAGGGATTATCTATTTGTTCTCTTATTATCATCCACCTTGATACGAGCATGTTCGTATCAACGTGAGGGGGAGTGTTGGAGTATATTGTGTGTCTACACATATACTCTTCCTTTAGTCCCACATTGGTTAGTAATAGAAGTAGTTTAGTGACCCCTGTTATATAAAGAGAAGTAAAGCTTGCAATAATTAAATATTGGAATATCAATATTTTCCTCCCCTTTTTATCTCACAGCTATTAATGACCCTTTTCAACATAAAAAATCTTAAGTGGGCAGGCACCCTCTCAAAGTTTTCTAAAGAACGAAACCATGTCTAGCCATCACATACACATTCCAGCAAAGTTAAAATATTCTTAAAACGGCTTTGAAGCTCTTAATTTCTCAACTGTGGCAGCCACTGAAGTTACTAGGGTCCAGACGACTCCGTCTTCATCCCAAGAGTTATTGGAAATAGCAGAAAGACTAATGCAGATTTCAGGCCTAAGCATATTTCATATATGTTTGTGGATACACTAGGTCCAGTTTGGACTATGTGGCATTATAAGAGTCATGCAAGTAGTGATTAGCAAAATTGTTGAGTAATATACCACTACTATGCTAAGGGTCATGCCAGAAATAGGTGGAAGCCCCATTTCCTAGTACAGGTGCTTAGAGCATCTCCAGCAGTTAGTTTTTTGAGTGTGGGTTGGATTTTTTTTGTCAACTCACACTCAAAACTCAAACTTTAACCCTTTAAGCAGATGAAAAAAACGGGTTTGAGAAGCAACCACCAAGGGTTTTGTATTTTGAGATTTTTGTCTTCTTTATTGGAGTTGCTCTTATAGGTTCCAAGAAGAACTCGTAAAACTCACTCCCCTCTCTATTTCTGGTTTATTTGAATTAGGGTTAAAATGTAATGCAATAAAAAATGATCAAAAGGATGTGTTTAGGGTTGAAAAATCTCAGGGGTTCCTTGGTGGTGAAATCATTTCCTCCAAGTTGAAGTATCAAAGGTTGAAGAATCTTACAAATCATTTCTATTTCAGTGGATTGAGATTTTTGATTTTCTGTATTTCCCAGTAAATTTCTTGCTTACAGTGAATCGAGAAGAGGGAGGGAGATTTGGGCCATCGTTGAAAGACTTTGTGAAAATGTTTTGGTATTAAGTCGCAGCGGACTTCTTGAGCCGCTTCATATTTTATGCTCCGCCACGCCAGCGTAATCTAAACCCAACGTAATCTAAACCCAACTGCTCGGAGGCTTGAGTTTGGGTTGGGTTTTTTTGGGGTCTGACAGGGTGGGCTAGATAACCCAAATGCTGGAGATGCTGTTAGTAAAGCTCTTGTCTGTAATGTTGCCCATGTACAAAATATTATTTTATCCTAAAGATGCTAAAGATGCTGCTATTTAGGGTAAAACTATAAAATCTTATTAAAAACATACCCTAGATTTACGGTTTGAGCAATTTCATATACACCCCAAAACTCTAAAAGCTCATCCCATCACACTATTTTAAGTTAATTACACCTCTTAAGACCTCCAAAGCTTCTCACTCTAGCTTAGTGATGAGAGAATAACAAAATAAACCTTTTCGGAGTTATATAAGTTGGATTAGTCTCATCATCTCTAACTAAAACGAAACAAACAAAGCATGGGGGGCGGGGGGTGGAAAGAGTCTTACTGAAAGGTTTAAAAATTCTAGAAAGAGAGAGAAAGGCTAAAGGAGCAATAAGCAATAATGGGGTGAGTTACGTATTTAATTTATTTCTTAACTTAATTTTATTTTGTAAAAAAGATGCGATGAGCTAATTAAAGAACGTGGTATATTTAAATTTCTCTTACATTTTTTTTTCTGACTAAACTACCCCTTTTAAGATAAATTTGTATTTTGTAGGGCTACCCCAAGAGTGTTCCCCAAGCCTGCAACGTATCAGAAGTTGTGCTTTTTAATCATAACCAAAAAGTGACATCTCTTCCCTGTGTTCTTTTCTTGCGTAAACGTGAACTTTATTCGTTCTTTTTTCCCTCTCTCCACCTCTCTATCACTATGCAACATTGACGGAATTCGTTGTACAATCAGGAAGTGCGGGAGTCTGTACCTGACAATATACATGTGTTTGTATCCATGTCTAGGTCTTAGGTTTAGATGTTACTGAATAAGGGTTGTGGTATGGCATTTTGTTTATTTCAGTAGGACTGCTAGTGGTACATTATTCTGTTTACTCTATTTTGCAATTCGTAAACCACAATTCCGTGCTCTAAAAGTTGATGCTATGTAGTTGTCGTGTCGTTTTTCCATGAATTAGATTCTTATGCAATAAATTTCTTTGTAACTGGGTTCTTCCTCGAGGGATTTTGTCTAGGGGAAATCCTAGCTTGTTTTCTTTGATTTGCTTCTCCTTTTCAGGCGTATGTTTTTCATGTTAATTTTATGTGGTTGATGCATGTTATGTTTTACGTACTTTATTTACCGAATTTCGGATAAACTAAATTTACTTTATAATTTTTACATGCCATTAAGTAACTATCTGATTGCTTGTTTTCATGCAACCAAATTCTGGGATTTAAGATGGGATACACCGACATTAGTCGCATGGGGAATATCAGACAAGTATCTGGCTGTTTTAGAAGCAGAAGAATTCCGAAAGGCAAATCCAGCTGCAGTCAAGCTAAATTTGATAGAAGGTGCAGGTCATATGCCACAAGAGGATTGGTAATTAAGTTCCCGGACCATCTCTTTTGTTTATTTTCACTATGTACATCATTATTTCTCTCCGAAAACTTGACCATTGAAGTATTTACACAGGCCTGAGAAAGTTGTTTCCGCTCTAAGAGTATTCTGTTAGGCCTATATTCTGTAGTTGGGGCTTGTGCAGAATACAAATGAGTCGAGCGGTGTCTACTATGAATTCTAAAATCTGGTAATTTATCTTCCCTGAGTTATTTGCATTTGTCAATTAAACCAAGTTGAGAACATGAGATACATTTATAAAATTTTAAGATCTTTCACGTCTGCAATCGTTGGATATCGTACAGATATGTGTAATCGGTATTATTACTGTCTACCTTGATAACACTCTTAGACAAATAGGATCGCTCTTATTGGTCTGTGCATTCATTACTTTTTTCAACAGGAAAATGGACTACTGATCAGAACAAAATCATGCCAGCAGTACATGAGGGAGGCATATTGAAGATACTTTTAATCTGGAACTTAGAAAGAAAGAGTTGATCAATTATACTAGTAACGCAAGATCTCATGCCAGATGAGATGATATTTCTTTTATGTTTATAATTGTCATTTAGGTAGGTATGAATCGTATGATATATGTGAATACTCTAAAATTGGATGAGGATATGTTGGCTTATATATTGTCCGTTGCGATGACAAATTCACTTAAACCAGGTAATTGTTTCTGTGTGCTTTTACTGTACCTTCTTCCAAAATGGTCAGGAAACAATCCATTCACATTACAGAATTATAACGTCACAAAATTGAACTCCAATTAGGCAATGACGGAAACAATCATAGTTGGGAAGTTGAGTGGCTACACCTTACTTATGACTAAATAAACGTATCCTTCCTGATGAAAGATCCAACTACACCACTGAAAGTATGAACATCAGCTGCTGCATACAAATTTTTCCAGATCAGTTACCTGGTAATTGCAAAGAACATTATTTTCTTCCTAAGAGGATTTAGGGTCCTGTGGGTTAAGAAGGAATACCATATTGCAGCTTCTTTTTTGGCAGCATAGTATCTTCAGAAGAAGAAAAACATAAATGCTAGAGTTCTAGGTTAGGCCATTGGGCTCTTGGCAGAGTGGCGGTTGTGACCCTCCACGAGGAGTCGTGGGTTCCAAACCCATAGGGTTGGAAATTCGGGTTACGGATCCCTATAAACCGGCTTACCTTTCAAAAAAATAGAGTCCTAGCGTAGCCAACTGATCCTTCAGAGGATTTAGGGCCATGTGGTTCAGCAAGGAATAGCAGATTGCAGCTTCTTTTCGGCGGCATAGTTGAGCATAGCATCTTCAGGAAAAACATAAATACTAAGTTTTTTTTTTTTTTTTGCAAACCATATAAATACTATGCTTTTTTTTTTTTTTTTGCAAAGCACATAAATACTATGTTTTAGCTTAACTATACCATATATAGCTCCCATGCTTCTTCCGGTGAATAAGTAGAGCGGCAAAACCTCTACGACAAAATATTATTCAAGTCGTGTTTCAAATTTGTGCAAGGTCAAATGATGTTTTCTACCTTGCTACTTCGTTTATGTGCATCAAAAAATCTGAAACTCCGGACTCCCAATTGTTCTGTAGAATTTTAGAAAAGATGTGTTCGCCTGCTCGAATGATCGCAAATGATATTTAGAGCATGCTCTCTCATAGGTGAATAAAAGTGGTGGATTACGGAAGAAGAAAATGCATGTACCCCTGACCGAACACTGATGGAAATGTGCAATGAATTGATGTCCAAGAGGGTTGTAGTAGTCAGAAGCCAAAGGTTAGCAAGTCAGCATGGTGCATACACAGTAAAGGTGATAACAATATGGCATCATATCGCATATCTATTTTACCCCAAACCCAGAATTGCAATACTTTCATTGCCAGATTCCATCCCTTTCCATCCTATTTGATAATTTAGCACATATGCATGTGCAGGTATACTTTATATACGTGCATCAGGCAAGGTATTACCTGATCTCCCAACAGATTGCCAATCAATAAAATGTGTAATTAGTGCTCCATCACATATCAAATTTAATTACCTCAGTTAGGGGAAGAGGAAAGGTAGCATATTATATGCTAATAACCACTCAATATTAACACAATTTTGTGATACCTACAGTATTAACCTTTCCTATATTAACGCCTCCTAAGTAATAACTAATAACCCCTCCATGATCGAAACTAAGAAACCTAAGGTCGTTCTTGATATTGATACATATATTATCCGCATTTACAGTTTCTTTAAAGTTGCAATGCAAAACATATTGTGTTTATTGGATCTTTATGTTTATTGTATCTTTCAAACAAATCACATTCAATTTTAATAACAACATAACACCAATAAGATGCAAATAATGTAACAAAGATTCCGAAAACCTTTAATTAACCAATTAACTACAGATCAGAGATTCAATTATCTCTAAAGAGCTAGTTAGCAATCATCTAACCATCAAACTGCAACTATAAACTTTAACAACTATCATAAAATACAAGTACATAAGAGAAAGAAAAAGAGCTGTATCAACAGGAAACATCGGAGCTGAAATAAGAAGATTCATATCAAAACCAAAATTTGATAACAAAATCATTCCAAGTTTGTTTCATCAAAACAGTACAATACAATTAAACACACGAGAAGGGCTAATACAATAAAAGATAACCCAATAGAAAACAACTAAAACATAGTCCTTGCTAATAAACATTGGAAGTTACTGAAATCTACCTCACAGTGACAATGTCATCAATCTTCAAAATCATTCGTACGCACTCTGTCGCAAGTGTAATTGCGCTAGTACTCACAAGCAGCGGCTGGATCACGTTCTCCTCCAAGATGTTTGTGATCTGCCCTTTCCTAACATTAATCCCAGCATTGATCTCACCTTGTGCATGACGATTCCTAAGTTCAGTAACAATAGCTAGCGGGTTAAGACCCGCATTTTCAGCTAATGTATAAGGAATAACTTCAAGGGCCTCCGCAAACGACCTAATACAATAACTCTCCATCCCTTGCAAGACCTTAGCCCAAGCACCAAGCTGCCTCGACAACTCAATCTCCGGTGCACCTCCACCCGCAATCAAAAACTTCTTGTTCACCAAACATCTAATAACACACAACGCATCATGCAAACTCCTCTCAGCCTCATCAAGAACCAATTGATTCGAACCCCTAACAAGCACCGTAGTCGTCCTCCCCATATCTTTAATCCCCGAAATCTTCACAATTTTCCCACCGTCACCAAGCGAAACCTCTTCAACACAATCGGCACGCCCCAACTTCTCCTCGCGAAAATGCTCTATATTCGCAATCGGCAAACAATTCAAAGTCTTGGTAATGAACTCAATATCATCCCTCTCCACATCCTTAACCACCAAAATCTTCGCCTTCGCTAAATAATGCAACGAAAGATCAGTCACCGCATCCCTCAAGATACTCTTCTGAATAAGCAAAACATTACACCCCGTTGCCTTAATCTTCTTAATCATACCCAAAATGTAATTCCTCTCCTCCTTCAAAATCCTATCCATCTGGGTATAATCCGAAACCACAATACTCTGTTCAATATCAGTCTTCGGTGGCGAAATCTGAAACTGAATAACCCCCACTTTTGCATTCTCAACTCTTGTTAACCCACCGGAAGAATGACTAACTTTCTTATCAAAAACCAATCCATTAACCAACTCAGTATCATCAACAGTTCCCCCTAATTTCTTAACAATCCTAACATCCCTAAGATCAACCAACTCTGGTTTCACTGGGTCAATCACAGAAAGTACTGCATCTACCGCCAGCGGCGCCAACAATTTCGAATACTGACTAACAACTTTACTATTCAACGAAGTACTTGCCGACTTAACCAACGAATCCCGATCCGTTAGCTCAACAGGGAAAGCCATAGCAGTCAAAATATCCACCGCTTTGGTCGATGCCTTATGCAACGAATCGGAAATCACCGTGGGATGAATTCCATTATTAAGCAAAATTAAACATTGTTTAAGAAGCGCACCTGCAATTACAACCACAGTGGTAGTCCCATCCCCCGCGACGATATCTTGCGACTTTGATAGTTCAACGAGCATCTTCGCTGCGGGTTGAAGAACCTCCATCTTGTTGAGGATCGTTGCTCCATCGTTTGTTATGATTACTTCACCTGATGCGGTTGAGATCATCTTGTCCATGCCTTTGGGGCCGAGACTTGTGCGGACGGCATCAGCGATGGAGCGAGCGGAGATGATGTTGGCTTGACGGATGTCGTCTTTGCGCTTGTTGTCTACGTAGCTCTCTGTTTTGGAGGATCGATGGGGCTGGACGGCGGGAGACGCCATTAGAGATGTAGATCGGAGAGCGTGAGAGTGATGGGGAAGAAATATTGTGTTGGGGGTGGGATGGTTGATTAGGGCATAAAGTGGAGCGGGTTTTGGATTGGAACCTATGCCTATCCGGGTTTAGACTAGACTAGAGTATGGAGCAGGTTTGGATACTAGTAGTATATAGTGTTGTTGATGCGGATTACGGATAGAACGACTGGAAATGGTGCTGCAGGGTCGCGTCGACCGTGTTTGTTATAATTCGGAGTTGGGTTTTTGTTTTCGTCTTTTGTTTTTTCTTTTTTTTGTGGAGGGCAAGCTCAGGTTGAAAGCAGATCTCCCTCCTCTATTAAAAAAAAAAACCTGGAAGAATGTACAAAAGAGGACCTCACTATAGATGGGAGGCCCTAAAAAGGCTAAAAAAAAAAAAAAAAAAAAAAAAAAAAGCACAAAGGAAAATCTATACAGATTGTACACAAGCTGCAATCTAAGGTTTGGATTTCTAAGAGCATCAGCAGCAGGCTGGCTAAGTTAGCGAGCCACGTGGGCGTTGTAGTAACTTATTTCCAATACTCGACCTAAACCCAGATTTCGACCTTCAGCCCGATTGGATGTTGTAATAGCCTATTTTCGTGGAGACCGAAAACAGTGATTTACACCTTTGAAATATAGAATAGTGATTGAGAACCGAAAGTAATTGACACGAGTTTTAGCGTGGAAAACCCTTGAATGGGTAAAAAACCACGACCTCTCCTGAGGATTTTTGAAAGAATGGTGTTTATATAGATACTAGCTATTACAAAGAGAAAGAGATTGAATATCTAAGTTTTGGTAAGGATGACTTTCTCTAAGAGTTCTGTAGGTGATAATAGTTGTCCCTGATCCTCATCTCCAGGTCTCTTTTTATAGGTCTTATAATATAACCATTGGTTGCATTGATGATGAACATTGTAATATCAGGTTTTGATGAGTCTTCATAATGGTCTTTTGTAACGTCTTGATACTTGTTGATATGCAACGGATCTATTAATACTCCTAGCTGTAGCTTCTGACCGTTGGAGAAGATACGATCTCTTGTGATGTTCGCATATATACGACCTGTTGATAAGTGGAGGAGTATCTTCTGCAGTACGAAGTTACAGGACGCTTCGATATCTCTGAACTGTTGATGAAGATACGATCTCTAATAGTGTTCGCATGTATTAGAACTGTTGATAGACATTTGAGTATTTTCTGCAGTGCGATGTTATTGATGCTTCGACATCCCCGAACTGTAGATGGGGAAGTCTGTATTGTGAACTGCTTGCCTTTAACCCTTGGTTAGTTACCAGTGTGCTAACTTCGAACTATATGAGAACGAATATCGGACTTAGTATGAGGATTGGAAATAAGCCCTCACAACTGCCCCCTCTCAGCCAATAGCAGGAAAAATGTGTGTAGCGAGTGGTGTTGGTTGAGAAGTCCAGTCGTTTTTAATGTTGTATTGATGGCTTCCTAGGTATCTGGAGGAATAATTGTTTTGACTGTTGGGTCTCCCAAAAATGCTGCTTGAGATGTGTGCTTGTGATAAAGACTGTATTGGAAGTTGTGGCATGGAATTAAATGTTGTGACTATAAAAAATGGTAAATAGTTGCTATCACTGTTCATCCTGGTTGAACCTGTCAGCCGTCTGGATTTGTATAAGTAGTAGCGATGGTGACTACTCGTCGTCAGGCGTATGAGGAGAGAGTTCAAAAGAAGATGATGATTATGCAAACCCGTTACTTTGAGAACCAAAGTCTTTCTCTGCCAACTCCAATCTCCGTTCCTCCAACTTTTCATAGGATGTCGTGGGAAGAAGTAGAGGAGGCAGAGGATGATTATCATCAAATGTGGCGCTTCCACTACATGGTTTTGTTTGCTGCTCATCGTTGGGCCTGCCTGCGGATGCTTACAGAGGATGCGGTGGCGACGAAAGACGAGAAGGCGGGGAAGTCGTCTGAGAAGTATTGTCGATATCCTGCGAAGGATTAGGTGTTGTAATGGTGGAGGAGGTCCTTTGTCGGCAGTGGAGGTGGGGGTTATGGAGGAGTGGTGGGATTAACTTTGTCCTCTACTTCACTCCAGTTCCACTTCTTGGGCTTTGAGTTTTTCTGTTGGGCCTGCCATTGTTTCTGCTTAAGTGTTGCATTGTCATGTGCAAGGTAGGTTATTCTTTGTAGAAAAAATAGTTGTAAAACTTGTAATCTTGATTTTCAAACTGACTGAAGTATTCGTCCTTGTAAATTGTTTGTATTAAATAAATTCAAACTTTATTATCTTGTCTTGTAAGTGCTTGAAGAACTATTGTAGGATACCATAGAATAATTATCGAATTAGTCACCGATGACATAGGTAAAAAATATGTAGATCGAATTGTTGTTGAGTTGAATGAAGCATATCTGAGCTGTGTAGGTCGTTCTTATATATTTGTGTCCTTGTTGAGATATAGTATTGTTATGTATGCGGAGATGACGAGGGCATAATATTTTTCGTGCTCTATATAAGTTCTTATTGTTAGAGCATTGTCATTGTCAACTTGAACACTTGTTATCATCGATGGAACTTGGTCGCAGCCTCTGATTTGTTCGATAAATCGTGTTGGATAAACTTGCTAAAGAGGATGTGAGAGTTGCTGGTAAAGAAATCATTCCGTGTGGTGAAGAGAATTATCCGTTCTCTCATTATATGTAAGGTCAGATAATTGATCATAATAAAATGATTTGTTTTTGTTGAGGTCGTCTTCTCATCACTTTCTATATTTGTGATAATATAATTGAAGCATGATTTGATACTGATTTTCTGCTTCTGTCAGGCCGAAAATGAGGTAAGTGACAGCTGGAAAAAACTGTACTAGGGCTTTGAACTGGCACTCGTGCTATAAATAGTGTAGTAGGATCGTACAACCGCAGAAGGTTGTTACTGTACGTAAGTAATCGTGCTACATAATTTGTACCAATCTTCTTGGGCAGTGAGTCCTTGTATTTAATGATGGCAGAGGAGAGAGGTAGACGTGATAACAGAACACGTTACTCTATAAATCATGATGAAGGCCAACGAAAAGACGTGCCTACTAGGAAAGAGGATGCTGACGTGTGTCCCAAAGAGCCACGGTTTCAGAAACTGAGTGATAATATAAAAACTCGCCTTTCTCTCTCCCATAGACCACATTCATTTGTAGAGAGGGGAAGGAGCATTTCTAGAGAGAGAAAGTCTTCAAACTTGGAATAAAGTCCTCCATTGTTGTGTGCTCTTGCTAAGAAGAACAAAGTTTTGCCGTCTGAAGTGCAAGTGGTAACCGGAGTCGACGACTGTTGCTCCACTATTACAGGTTAGTATCTCTGCTTCCATCTTTTTTTTTGTGGTAGATAGTGTGTCTGTTGAATGCCATATTAGATTGTAGTGGCTTGCTTGGTAGATTGATGACTTGTTGGGTATGACTAAGGGGTAAAGCCTGTTTGATTGCAAAGCACTGAATAGCCTTTTCTTGTATGTGTTAGATGCGTGTCAAAAATTTGAAACCCAGTTGTAAAATAGTTGTATCCTCCAGTGATGACTCATCGTCGTCTGGTAGGACTATAGATGATGCGGAGGTGAGGGGTACGGTAACTGTTGATATGCCAGTTGTTGTCCAATTTGGGGTGAATGAGAGATTGGAAGAGGAAGTTGAAGCTGGGGACTTTTTTAACTATCCTGCTGATGCAGCCATAGGGAAGATGTTTTCTAAATATAAAAAGGATTTAGACGGAAAATGGGGGCATTACGTGATGAATGCGGGGTTAGAATAGAGCATTATCAAGTGCCTTCCCTAGATCAGTGGAAGAGAAATATGGATATATAAGATGATATAGAAATCTCTTACTATAATGGCGCTGGTGTTGAGGTCGTAGAGGAAGGGTTCCTTTGCTATCTGAACCAGGTTGTTTATGGTTTGAGTATTCCTTTGATTTTTTTTCCAAAAGGGGGTAATGAATGCTCTAGAGTGCTGCCCTGCTCAATTGAATGGTAATGTTTTCGAGATGATGAGGGTCTGCGAAGCCCTTAACAAGAAATGGAGAGGTGGTGATAGTGCAAGACAGTTCGTTGTGGACGATGTCTTGAAGTATTACAAGTTGAAATATATGAAAGGTCGGAAGAGCGGGTACTTGTATAGTGATTCGGTGAGGCCGAAATTCTTTGATTTTGAATCTGTTAGGAGACCCTGGTACTACCATCTTGTAATGGTGAGGGGTAATTGTATGCAAGTGCCCGGGGAACCGGCGCTCGAGATGTTATATAAGAATTTTAGCGAGAGTAAGTGTCTTCGTTCTGTCTGTATTTCATCTTTTAACTTGTTGTGAACTGCTAACGTAATATGTTGTTAATTTTGCAGAACCTAATCCAAAAGGTGTTGCTGACACTTCGAGCTTGTTTGACGTCGTATCTCGGGAAGGAACCGATCTGAACCAAGTGCTTGGAGAGTTAGGTATCCGCAGAGAGAAGCGACTGAACTCTGTAGTTCTAAAAGTTCAACGAGCTCATCAAAATCGAGCTATGGCTACTTCTGGTTCTGCTTATGATGACATTATGGAGATTCCTGCCTGTACTGCGGGTACTTCGAGTATCCAACCTCGACGACGTAGAGGAAAAAAGGCGCTGCCCCTTCCGGAGCAAACAACTCTGGCGCAAATGACGCAAGCGGAGACTGAGGTGGATGCTGCTGTAAATATGGCTCCTCCTCTAAAGAAGTAGAAATAAGAGTCTGGGAAAGATATCTGAGCTTGTTCAAAGGGGGTCAATCTCAAAGCGGTGGAGCAGAAGGCACTAGACTTGGCTAAGCATGATCCCATCCGCCTAGATACTCAAATTCGATCCAGTATCTCACAGGTATGCATGATGTTATCTGATTAAATCTTTTTAAGTAATGATCCGATCTTGTAATACTACTTTGCTATATTTGTAGTGCAGCTTTCTGTTGCTTGGAAGTCGGGCGTGGAGGTGTTGAAGGTAGCTGCTGCGGATCGTGCCGAGTATGAGGCCGAGAAAACATCTTTGGCTGAATAGTTAAAGGAGCGAACTGCGCTATGTGAGCAGTTGCAGATGGAGAAGGCTTTATGGTTGGAGCAGCTAGAGCATGAGAAAACTCTGTAGAAGAAACAGTTCGAGATAGAGAGTGCCGTGTTAAAGGAAGAGCTTAGAGCTGAGGGTAAAAAAGCTCTCGACAGTGTGGTGACTGCTCGAAATAGTCTGGTTCAAGCATTTTACTTCTGGGGGTTGAAGAGAGAAGATGTCAATCCTGCTATTGCTGGGAAGTATGGTGAAATAATTTTCCCAGAGGAGGATCCCTCTTCGGTGGCTGAACGACCTCCTGAGCAGACCCCGACTCCTCCAGCGGCAGATGATACGACCCCGGAGGTAGCATGAGCTAATCTTTGATTATGTAGTTGTAACATAGTTCTAGGATATGTCTGATTGAAGTTGTCTTCTATATTTGTGATAGAACCAGTTTTGCTGAGACTTTGAATTTTTTGCGGTTACTGTTGATATATGTTATTTTGATGGTGAATGTATAATTTGCATGTAGGAGGTAGTTTGTTTGAGGGAGAAAGTGATCGAGATGGAGAAGACCTTGAGTCGAGCAAGGGATTCCATCAATCGTACTCAACAGGTACACAATAAACTTGAATATGAGAGATGTCTTCATAAGTTAAACTTTGATAACACCTTTAAGGAGTTATTCGAGCTTAAATGTAGATATGGGACGATAAAAATTGAGAGGGATGAGGTTTTGCGAAAAGAGAGTGATAGATTTGTCTTACTCCAAAAATCCCTTAAGGATAAGCGGTTTGTAGATGAGAGTGATAAGTTAGAGTGTCAAAGGTCATTATTGTCTTTGATGCTTTATTTTGAGGCCGAAGTTGATATTGATCGGGGCTTGAAGGAAGCCTATTTAGAACTATTAACTGAGATAGGCATAGTACCGGACCCAGCTCGAGTGAAATTCTTGGCGCAAGAAGCGCGTAATTGCTATAGTGTAGAGGCGCAAAGATGCTCAGCTTGGGATGGAGTATCCATTGCCTGATGAGCTTGACTTTTGTAGGGGCAAAAAGCAATGGGGATCCTTTTCTTCAACATAAAGAAGGAAGATAAAAGGATCCAGGCACAATTAGAAATCGATCTGAGGCATGCTTGTGACGAACTGGAGCGATGTAAGGGTCATAATGCATGTCTGGAGAGGGAAAAGGTGGAGTGTAATAAGTTGTTGTAGAGTTCGGATAAGAGAGTGACATTGTTAGAAGCGCGTTTACTAGATGCGCAAAAACATTTGTAAATGTCCAAATCACGCTTGAAGAAGTATCTTACTCCAAAGCGGGGATAACGTGCTAGTAACACGGATCACGAACGTCAGATAGCCGATGTGATCGCGTTTTATGGAGGCGATCTCGAGAAAGTAGAAAATGAATTTAGACGTTATATCTCGAGCTGTGGTAAAGATGTTGAAGTTGAGAATGATAAGGTTGAAAATATGTGGTTTGCAAAAGGAAATGAGGGTGGAGGAGCTTCAACCTCACAATTGTGAGCTGAAGAGTATGAGGAGGAGGAGGTCGAAGATCTGTTACCTCACGCACGACATAAGACCCATCCGCAAGAGGTCGTAATCTTCAATGAACCTTTACAAGTAGATGCGAGTAGTGGTAGGGTTCAATCATAAGTCAACTAAATTGTGGCATATGATTGTTCTATGCATAATGTAGTTGATTCGTGTATCATAACTTGATGTTGTAATAAATGTTGTTGAATGATATGTCCTGTTGGAATGAATATCTGTTGATAGATGTATTTTCGTTTGTAATATGTTCTTCTAGGCTGAAGAGAATGTACAGGACGGACTGGCTGTCTTATCCGCATCAAATAAGGAACTGTCTGCAAAGTTGCAACAATGTTCGTTGGCGGTTGAAAATACGACTTAGTTAAATTCGAAGCTGGAATCTGATATGTTGGAACTGCAGAGTCGGTTAAATGCTGTGACTGTAGAGTTGTCATGTAAGGATGCAAAGATATTGACTGCTAATAATGAAGCCAAACTGTGGAAAAAATCTCTGAAGAAGAAAAAGTTGGAGACCATGGCTGCGAATCAACAAGTACTTGATCTGTTAAGTACGATTGAAAAGCAGAAGAACGATCTATTGTACCATCAGTCGGTGGTAACAAATAATACTGATCTCTTAAAGAAGCAAGATGCTGAAATCCGCCATATGCGAGAGCGTCTGAAAAAGCTGAACTGGGATTTGTGTGAGGCTCGTAATTCATACCAGAGAAAAATTGACCATGCCAAAAATCGCGTGAAAGCATGTTCCAAAAGAGATCGAAAGCTGAATGAAACCATCAATAAGTGTAACACACGGATCACCGATCTAGAGCGGGAAAAACAATCCTTAGCACTGGAGTGTCTTCAAGGTAATACGGTTTATGAGGAGCTCCATCTAAAGTGTGAGGAGTTGCAAAGGTTGGTGAATGCAGCAGACAACGAGAGAAAGCATTCTAAGGAGGTGGATGAGAAGTTGCAACGTTTGAAGTAGGAGATGAAGCATAGTGTGCAGATAACGAAGCAATATAGGGGTTCGTTGTTGCAGGAGAAGAAGTCTCTGGTAGATCGATGTAAGGATCTTGACAACGAGCTAAACAAGGTGAAGGCCAAGTTTTGTGAAGCTACGTTATTGACTGCAGATAATGTTACGTTGCGCGCTATGGCTATGTTGCATGCTGATATAGAAAAATTTCGAACAGAGCGTGATTCGATCTTGGCTGCTTCAACTGAATACGCCATGGAGTATGATATGCAGCTAGCGCGGTTATCTTATATAGATAATCTGATGCCGAGAGTTATGGAATTGCTGAATGCACCTTCTACTGTAGTTGATGCGGCTATACCTTTCCCTGCCTTACTTTCATCTGGGCCTAGGGAAAGTTCTAATGTTGTACGCCCGAAGCGTGAAAGGTAGTTTCATTGTTTTTATTGTAATGAGACAGAGTGCAAATATGTCTTTGCTGTAGAAAAAATGTCAAAAGTTTAGTAGAAAATGTTTTTGTTTTGTAATCTCTTTGTATGGTCTAATTGGGTAAACCAATAAGCGACAATGTAGAGATATGATTGCAGCGGTGTTGTATTCTCTTGTACATAGGTCGAATTGAGCAAGTCAATAAGTAACCGTAAAAATAGTTATAAAATGTTTGAAGAGCTGAATAATGCGTCTCTACGAGATCGAATCGATTGAATCAATAAGCGGCCTTTGAAGAGCAAGTATATTTGAAAATTGATGTTGTAGGTCTTAGTCATAGGTCGAATTGAGGGTATCAATAAGCGACCGTACTGAGACATCTTGAATAATGAATAGCTGCATGATGCATCTCTTCCAGATCGAATTGATTGCCTCAGTGAGCGACCCTTTGAGAGCGAGTTTATTTGAACAACTATGGTGTAGGTCTCGGTCAAAGATTGAATTGAGCGTATCAATAAGCGACCGTACTGAGACATCTTTGAATATTGAATAGTTGTATGGCACATCTCTGGCAGATCGAATTGATTGTCTCAATAAGCGACCTTATGAGAGAGATTTTATTTGAACAACTATGATGTAGGTCTCAGTCATAGGTCGAATTAAGCGTATCAATAAGCGACCGTACTGAGACATCTTGAATATTAAATAGCTGCATGGCGCATCTCTGCCAGATCGAATTGATTGTCTCAATAAGCGGCCCTCCGAGAGTGAGTTTATTTGAACAACTATGTTGCAGGTCTCTGTCACAGGTCGAATTGAGCGTATCAATAAGCGACCATACTGGGACATCTTTCAATATTGAATAGCTGTATGGCGCACCTCTGCCAGATTGAATTGATTATCTCAATAAGCGAATTTATTTGAACAGCTATGATGTAGTTATTCTCTGGGATAAACGGAGATAATAGAAATGCTTGAATTGAGTAGACTTACAAGATGATGCAGAAAAAGTACTTTATTGCATAATATCGAATATTACAACATGTTTATCTTCGATACAGCTTTAATCGGCGGGTATTCCATGGGTTCAGTATAGGTACACCATCATATGTACTGAGATCGTAGGATCCTAAACTACTTGTGCCAGTTACGATAAAAGGACCTTCCCAATTGTCTGCTAGGTATTTTGTGATGTTGTGGGATTTCTCAGAAAATGAGGTCTTTGACTTTGGATTCTCTGTGACGAACTCGTTTGTTATAGGATCGAGATAAAGCGAGCTGATATCTTCCAAGATTAACAAGGGCTCTATCACTTGTTTCTTCGATCAGATTCAGATTGTATGTGATCTAAAACTCGCTTTCTTCATCTGTCATCTCGTGATCCCTTATTAGATGATGATATTGAGTAGAAATGATGGCTACAGTCCCATAGGCCAGTAAAAATGGAGTACAACCATTTGCGGTTCTGGAGGTTGTTCGATAGGCCCAAAGCACATGGGGTAACTCGTTCAACCAATTCCCCTTTTTGTCGTTTAAACGTTTCTTGATGCCTTCCACAATAGTTCGATTAATAATCTCAGCTTGTCCGTTTCCTTGTGGGTAATAAGGATTAGATGGGAAATGAATGATGCTGTGCTCATTAAGGAATGCGATGATCTAAGAGCCAATGAACTACGGTCCATTATAAATTCAGATGAGATGTGGTTTGCCGAATCGGATAATAATGATTTCCCAGATAAATCTGATGACTTCGTCTTCTCAGGTTCGGCACAGCAGAACTGCTTCTACCCATTTAGTAAAGTAATCTGTAGCGACCAATAAATGTTTTTGTTTTCCTGGTACTGTAGGAAACTCTCCTACAAGATCGAGAGCCCATCATCTGAATGCCCAAGTGACTCGGCTCGAGTGTAGTTCAAGTACTGGAGCTCGAGTTTTAGGTTCGTGCCGCTGACAAGCGTCACATTTATGGGCATATTCGATTGCCTGTGCTTTCATCTTAGGCCAAAACATTCCTTGAGTTAAAGTTCTGTTTACAAGAGATTGTCCTGCTGCATGGGATTCGCACGTGCCTTCGTGTAGATCGTGCAAGAATTGTTGTGCTTCTTTGTCAGATAGACAAAGGAGGTAGGGACCAGTGACCAAAATTTTGTATAGGAGATTGTCCTGAACAACGTATCTTCAAGCATTGTCAATTAATCTCCGCCGCTCTGTAGGATCCTCAGGAAGTGGCCCGTCGAATTTATTTTGAGGTCCGATGTAAGTAATGAAAGGCTTTCTCCAATCATCTTTGATCTCTTCGTTTCCCTCTGTATTAATGGCGTTGGACTCAATGGTATTGATACTGGGGTTAGAAATGACGTCGATTTTTAAGTAACGAACTTCTGATCCGAGGACACCAGCAAGGTAAGCGAGCGCATCTGAATGTCTATTTTCTCCCCTTGGAAAATGCTCCATAGAAATTGTCTAGAATTTGTTCATTCATTCGACCACTGCAGCACCATAGTCGAGCATTCTTCTATTGGTTTGATAGATGCATGTGTAATGGTTGACGATTAGTAATGAATATGTATAGACAGAGAGTTCGGCTACTCCCAGTGTGATTGCTATGTCCAAGCCATGAATCAAAGCCTCATATTCTGCTTTATTATTGGTTGCTTCAAAACTGAGGTGAGCGGATTTTTAGAGCCGATCATTAGAGGGAGCAATAAGAACGATTCCAATCCTTGATCTGGATGGACCGACGAAGCCGTCAGTTAAAAGTCGCCAACCTTTCTTTGTTACCCAATCTGACTTATCTTCGGATTGATCTGCGAGTAGCTCATCTTTTTGATCAATAAATTTTTCTTCCCAATCAGGATTTTCTACTGGAAATTCTACTAGGAAATTTGCTACAGCTTGACCTTTTTCGGAATGGCGTGGTTCAAAATGTATATCGTGCTCCCTAAGTGTTACTGACCACTGCTGAATACGTCGAGATTTTTTGCGCTTGGATAAGATTTCGCGGAGTGGATAGTTCGTCAAAACACGGATAGTATGAGCTTGGAAATACTGCTTTAATTTCTAGAATGTATAGACAAGAGTGAGAAGAAGCTTCTCGATTTTGGTGTACCTCATTTTAGCGGGAGTCAGAGTTTTGCTGATAAAATAGACTAGTTTCTCAGTCTTTTCTTTGAGTCGGAGAAGAACGGAGCTGAGAGATGTATCCGTGACAGCTAGGTATATTATGAGTTCTTCTCCATCTGTTGGTGTGCTCATAACTGGTGGTTTGCCCAAATAACATTTGAGTTCGAGGAAAGCCGCTCCACATTTGTCTGTCCATTCGATCTCTGGATCCTTTTTTGATTTTCCTCATGATGTACCCTATCTTAATAGATTTAATAGATGTCAACACCTGTCTAATGATTTGGATACGAATCTGTTGAGTGTTACGATCTTCCCAGCTAGTTTATGAACGTCCTTCTTTGTCTTCGGTGAAAGCATAGCTAAGAGAGCTCGTATGTTTGATGGATCAGCTTCAATGCCTCTTTTGCTTATTAGATGGCCCAAAAACTTTCCAGATTGTACACCAAACTGGCATTTGTCAAGATTTAAACGCATCTTGTAAGATCGTAAAATCTCAAAAGTTGCTCACAAATCAGTGAGATGGTTATCTTTCTTGAGACTTTTGCAGAGCATATCGTTAATGTAGACCTCTATTATTTTACCGAGATGGTCTTTGAACATTTGTGCCATTAATCTCTGATAGGTAGCTCCGACATTTTTCAGGCCGAAATGTATGACTTTATAACAATATAGACCTTGTTCGGTGATGAACGCAGTTTTGTCTTGATCTTCAGGAAGAAGTGGTATCTGATTATATCCTGATGCAACGTCCATCATTAAAAGGAGTTCGTGCCCTGCTGTAGAATCGAGCAGGTGATTGATGATTGGAAGTGGAAAGCTATCTTTCGGCGTGTGTTTGTTGAGATCCATGAAATCAATACAGACTCTGACTTTGCCATTCTTCTTTGGGACTGCGACAATGTTCGAGATCCAATCCGGGTAAATAGCTTTGTGAATGAAACTGACCTCAATCAATTTGTCGATCTCTTTATTTACTTCATCTTGAAGTTTTGGTGCTAGAGTTCATTGCTTTGTTTGGCTGGTTCTGCTTTATCTTTCAACCCTAGCTTATGGCATGCTATAGCTGGATCAATCCCTGGCATTTCATGAAATGCCCATACAAAGACGTCACTGTTCTTCATAAGGAATTGTATGAGATTCGAGCGTTCCTCCATGCTTAAGGGAGTTCCAATGTGAGTTCCTCTGTGCGTGCCACTGATCTCGACGTACTCTGTTGGTTCGACGTCGGGCAACTGTGGTTCTGTTAGAATTGACTGCTGTAATTGCTATGCAGAAGTTGTTGCAGCTGGATTAGTTTCAGTGGAAATAGTATTATCGCAAGCTCAAGCTAATTTCTGGCTTCCTTTGATTTTGTAGATCCCTACTTTCCAATCGAATCGTAAGGCCTGATGATATGTGGAGGGAATAACTTTCATGTTATGCAACCACGGTTGCCTCATGATCCTTGTTGACATAAAAGACTATGTCAAGTGTGACTGGTCTGGCTGTGATGGGAAGTGTGATTTTCTCCACACGCTCTTCCATAGAGCCGTTGAATCTTGAGACGTTGACGTCACTTGGTTCAACCTTGTCTGCTAAGCCCATTTGGTCGATTGTGCTCTGGAAAATTAGCTCGATGATGTTGCCAGTATCTACCATCATCGTATGTAGAACTATGTTCCTCATCTTTAACATGATGACGAGAGCATCATGGTGTGGAAAGTTGACATGACAACGTCACAGTCTTCGAAAGAAATTCCAGCTCGCCGATTGCTAGATTCTGGCATCAAACGGGCTTATTTGTCTACCATTGTCAGATCGTGGCATTGTCCGACGCGCCTACGCTTGGACCGATTAGAGTTGTTGATTGTCTAAGTCTTGATGAAATACAAGTATTTTTCTTCATTTGTTTTGTCAACTTGGACAATCTTGGCGTCAATCTTGTAGCTGCCATCCTTATAACTTTCGATGTCAACAATATACTCCAGCATTCGACCTTGTGCAAATATATTATGGAGAAAAAATATCAATGCAAAACATCGCTCCGTGTCATGATGTTGAATATGGTGGTGAATGCAGTATGGCTTTCCTGGTATGGGCGCAAGAGTATTGGCAGTTCTGAAGCATTCATCTTTTTGTATCAGCGGGTACAAGTCTGCAAGAGCAGTTCTTAACTGTGGTATACACGGAATTGGCTTCCTTCGCCCTTGGCATCCTTGATTGTCATTGGATTTGAATCGCTTATTATCACCCCCATAGTCTTTATTGCTGTTATGGGCTCATTCGTCGGGATGGCCTTTTGTTGGTAGGGTAGTGCGTTGAGGCCTTGGCTTCTCAGTTGTCAGTCGCTCAAGGTCGATAAAGTTGTTGAACTTCTCTATCATGTCCTCCAACGTCAATGGTTTATTGAGAACCAGATGCTCTTTGACTCGTCCATCCACGATTAGAGCATTGGTGAAGGCAGAGATTGTGATTTTCTTGTCGAGGTTATCGATTTTCTGGGCTAGTCCAAAATTTTTCCTGGTAAACGTCTTTAATTTTTTATCTGGTGCTTGTTTGAGGTTGAACAAAGAATAAATACTCTCCTCTTTGTCTTTATTGTACGAATGTTTTTGACAAACAGTTCGCGAAGTTGTTCGAAAGTGAAGATAGATCCTTCATTGAGTGTATGGAACCATCGTAGAGGTTCTCCTTTCAATTTGGTGGGAAAGAGGCAATAGAGGATGTGGTTAGATGTCAAATGCGGTCCCAAAGAATCCTGAAATTCTTGGACGTGTTCCACTGGATCTCCCCCCTTGTATTTCTGGATCTTTGGAGTATGAAAATTGACGGGCACTTCCTCATCTAGCAACTCTTGTACGAGTGGGCTCTTCTGTAGTTTAGGATAGTTGTTTTTTGTAGTGTATATTTGAGTGCCTAAAAGCTCCTTGAAGCGCCTGTCCACCTATTCTGGAGTGAGATGTAGGCAAGACGTGACAGCTCGTCTTGTTGTTGGTCCTCCCGCAGGATTATGCTCTCATGTTGCTTCTCCAATGCGTTCATAGACTAAAACTCGATGTTTCTCTGTTTTGCTCCTCCTGTTGTTGTAGATCTATTATCGCTCCAGGGGGTAATGGTAGATTGATGTGGCTCCGAAGTAGAACTTGTTCTTACTGAATTTGAGGAAGTGCTATATTTCAGCCTCGATGTCCCAAGCGATCATAAACTGATATCCTCGAGGTTGCAGGCAGAGCGTTCTGCTGTCTCAGATTTGCCGTTATTTGAGCTTGAAGCACTCTGATTGTGTCCTGCATGCTGGCGAGCTGTTTCTTTAGCTCTATTCATCGTTCAGCTTCTGCTTGCATAGTTGTTTGCAAATCTGTCACTCCTTCAACAGAGTCAAGCAAAACGTGGTACGATTTGTCTTGATTTGTCATCTTTCAAAACGTGAATGCGATAAAAATTGGATTGGAGAACGCTGAGTGTATGCTTCGGTTCCCACAGACGGTGCCAAATGTAATAGCCTATTTTCGTGGAGACTAAAAATAGTGCTTTACACCTTTAAAATCTAGAATAGTGATTGAGAACCGAAAGTAATTGACATGAGTTTTAGCGTGGAAAACCCTTGAATGGGTAAAAAGCCACGACCTCTCCTGAGGATTTATGAAAGAATGGTATTTATATAGATGCTAACTATTACAAAAAGAAAGAGATTGAATATCTAAGTTTTGGTAAGGATGACTTCTCTAAGAGTTCTGTAGGTGATAATAGCCGTCCCTGATCCTCATCTCCAGGTCTCTTTTTATAGGTCTTATAATATGACCGTTGGTTACATTGATGAGGAACGTTATAATATCAGGTTTTGATGAGTCTTCATAATGGTCTTTTGTAATGTATTGATACTCGTTGATCTGCAACAGATCTATTAATACTCCTAGCTGTAGCTTCTGACCATTGGAGAAGATACGATCTCTTTTGATGTTCGCATATATACGACCTGCTGAAGTGGAGGAGTATCTTTTGCAGTGCGAAGTTACAGGACGCTTCGATATCTCTGAACTGTTGATGAAGATACAATCTCTAATAGTGTTCACATGTATTCGAACTGTTGATAGACATCTGAGTATTTTCTGCAGTGCAATGTTATTGGATGCTTCGACATCCCCGAACTGTAGATGGGGAAGTTTGTATTATGAACTGCTTGCCTTTACCCCTTGGTTAGTTACTAGTGTGCTAACTTCGAACTATATGAGCTCGAATATCGGATTTAGTATGAGGATTAGAAATAAGCCCTCACAGATGTAAAAGCCAGTTCTGAAACTCAAGCTCTGGTCTTAGCATTTGACCATCACGCATTTACTCAACCTCATCAACAGACACATGGCGTATTTATGACACATAATTGAGCGGTTACAAGGAAGAATAGTTACTCAAGCCGTTACTCGACCATTATGAAGACTCATCAAAACCTGATATTTGTAACGTTCCTCATTAAAGCAATAACGGTCATGTTATAAGACCTATAAATAGGACCAGAGAGCTACAGATTAAGGGAAAGGGCTTCTCGGATGCATCTTCTAAGAGACCTTTTCAAACATCTCTCTCTCTCTTTGTAATAGCTAGCAATCTATAAATATCTCTCCCTCTCTCTCTCTCTCTCTCTCTTGGTAATAGCTAGCAATCTATAAACATATCTCTCTTTCTAAATCCTCAGGAGAGGTCGCGGTTTTTAACCCATTCAAGGGTTTTCCACGCTAAATCTTGTGTTAGTTACTTTCAGTCCTTTGCTAACGTTTTATAGTTCAAAGGTGTAAGGCACTATCTTCATCCAATACGAAAATAGGCTATTACATTTAGCGTCGTCTATGGGAACGAAGCGTTCACTCATCATTCTCCGATCCAGTTGTTATTTACTTTTCCTCTTTGACGAATGGCAAATCCAGATCAGAAGATACAAAAGAGACTTCACAACCTCTCTCTCTCTTTCAAAATGCAGAGACAAAGATAAGGACCTCAACGTTAAGATCTACCGCAACAATGTTCTTCGACGAAGCTTGTAAACGACGACAACACCGAATCAACAAGAGGCTCAACAAAAACAACAAGTTCAAACAAATTGAATACCAACAAACACAGATTACAACAGTTGCAGATTACGGATCAAATACCTACAGTTCGTGAAACCCACAATGTAATTTATAGATCGATATATATACTCAACCACCACTCCCACGAAGAACTCCCAATTTCAGCAATAGGGAAAATTCAACAAGGGCTGGTGCAACAGATCTCATTTGGGGTGAATCAGAAGTCCACAACAATAGCTCATGTTCCCACCTCTAATCAATCCGCATCTCCTCCATTGGTTGTGAGGTCATGTCCGGTTTTATTCTCAGGCAACCGAAGGACTGCAACAACAGGTAGCAAATTAAGTTCAACAATATAATCGTTACAATAACAACAGCTGTGTAGGCTACAATCTTCCGGTATATACCTTTGTTTGTCGTTAAAGCGACAACGGCAACAACCATGGAAGGCGAACAGACTACTGCCCCTGCTATCAATTGCTAGCAATTGCGTACAAATCCTGAGAGACGAACAAGAACTTGCCGATACTCAGAAGGAACCAACTAAAACCTTACCAAGAAAAGATCATCTTCAGGAGACGATGTACAACAAAAAGAGGAGAGAACATAACCCATCTCTAATCAACAATCAACAATTAGCGTTCTTCGCTCACTCGAACTTGTGAGGCGAACTGATGAAGGTTGTACTATCCAATTCAAACCCGAGCTATTCATACCCAGAATTCAAGATATCGAGCTGGAACAACAAATCTTCGGTAGCAAAGAACAAAGCAGTTCGCAAATCTACTTTGAAACAAGTTCAAATTGGGTCAAACCCAACAATGACAGGTCTTCAATCGACCTCAACGATGAGGTCTTTCACTCACTCTCTGAGAACCGAGCTTTGGCTCAACAACAAGATCAATGACAACAAGATCAACACGAATGATTGATCGAAAGTGGTGACCCTTCTGGTACAACGCGAACTGATAATAGGAGTTCAACACAAATGAGAGGACGATTAGAAGCTCTTCGAAGAAATGGCTCTCTCTCCACAAATGTTTTTTACAATTAGGCCCACTTATCTTAATTGGGCTACCCTAGGTTATCGAGAATCTATTGTTACAAACATTTCGACTACTGACATTTATCGTGAAATCGGCATTATCACAGACAACATTATTAAGGCGATTACAACTTATTCAAGCTATACTCGGGGCAAGCCCGATCTTTTCAACAAACATTATTAAGGCGCTCGAGGTCAAGGTACTCAAGGCGATTACAACTTATTCAAACTCATACTCGGGGCGAGCTCGACGAACATCTTACAGGTCAATTATTGGTACGTCCAATTCGATCAAACAAAACACATTCTATAAGTTTGTTATTGGTTCAACCAGTCTAACCTACATTCAACATTCAACATATCTCATTACAGTCGCTTATTGATACGCTCAATTCGACCTTTCACTGGGACCTACAACATAGCTCTTCTAGTATACATGCTTTCCCGAGGGTTACTTATTGCTTTGCTCAATTCGACCTGGCCGAGACTTGTCATGCAGCTATTTCAAGATGAAGATTTCTCATTACGGTTGCTTATTGATACACTCAATTCGACCTGTAACTGAGCCCTACAACATAGTTCTTTCAGTATACACGCTCTCCCGAGGGTCGCTTATTACTTTTCTCAATTCGACCTGGCCGAGACTTGTCATACAGCTATTTCAAGATCAAGATTTCTCATTACGATCGCTTATTGATACGCTCAATTCGACCTGTAACTGAGACCTACAACATAGTTCTTCTTGTATAAACGCTATCACGAGGGTTGCTCATTACTTTGCTCAATTCGACCTGACCGAGACTTATCATACAACTATTTTAAGATCAAGATTTCTCATTACGGTCGCTTATTGATACGCTCAATTCGACCTGTAACTGAGACCTACAACATAACTCTTCAAGTATACACGCTCTCCCGAGGGTCGATTATTGAGTTAATCAATTCGACCTGGCCGAGACACGCTATACAGCTATTACAACTACTACAATTCTCCTCACAGTTGGTTATTGATTCACTCAAATTGACTTGTGCTCGAGACATACTATCATACATTCTAAATCATACATTATCATACATTCTAATACATTATCATCCATTCTACTACATTATCATACATTCTAATACATTATCATCTATTTTACTACATTATCATCCATTCTAAATCATATATTATCATCTATTCTACTACATTATCATACATTCTAAATACATTATCATCCATTCTACTACATTATCATACACTCTAATACATAATCATTCATTCTACTACATTATCATACATTATCTTGCATTCGAACAGTTGCTTCAACCAACCCAACCATGCACTTTACATATCCAAAGGTCAAAGATGTGTCTCAACCAACACCACTCGTTCATGATGCCTCTCGTGCTATTGGCTAAGACGGGGCGCATATAGTGACTTATTTCCAATACTCGACCTAGACCTAGATTTTGACCTTCAGCCTGATTGGATGTAAAAGCCAGTTCTGAAACTCAAGCTCAGGTCTCAGTATTCGACCATCACGCATTTACTCGACCTCATCAGCAAACAAATGGCACATTTATGACACATAATGGAGCGATTACAAGGAAGAATAGTTACTCAAGCCGTTACTCGACCATTATGAAGACTCATCAAAACCTGATATTTGTAATGTTCCTCATTAAAACAATAACGGTCATGTTATAAGGCCTATAAATAGGACCAGAGAGCTGCAGATTGAGGGGAAGGGATTCTCGGACGCATCTTCTAAGAGACCTTTTTCAACATCTTTTTTTTTCCTCTCTCTTTGTAATAGCTAGCAATCTATAAACATCTTTCTCTTTCTAAATCTTCAGGAGAGGTCGTGGTTTTTAACCCATTCAAGGGTTTTCTACGCCAAATCTCGTGTTAGTTACTTTCAGTCCTTAGCTAACGTTTTATAGTTCAAAGGTGTAAGACAATATCTTCGTCAAATACGAAAATAGGCTATTACAGGCGTAAAATTAGAAAAAATATGATATGTAGCCAGGGGTAGAAAAATGGTTTTTTTCAGGGTGGGGATGGATATCAGATTTTTTTTAAATAATAATAAAATAATAATAAATAATAAAAATATAAAAATATATACACTGCGCTAATTTAATTGGTTGGCGCACGTATTCTTAATTAAATATTAAAAAAAAACAATTTTATAATAACAAAATATTTTTTAATAATTCATTAAGCTGACCCCAGTGACAATCTGACTTGAACTGGCTCACCACAGATAACTACTGATTTTCTCAAAATTAGCGCAATTTAAATGATGGCTATCCTAGAAAAGGGATTTTTAATGATTTTGGATCGCTAACATAACGATATCGAGCCTGCTGCCCATGCTCTAATCTCCTTCAAGTGGCTTCAACTTTGCTAGATGGCCAACTGCTATATTGGTCTCCCTATTGACATGGATGAATTTACAGACAGTGAAGAATTTCAGTAGCTTCTTTATTTCCTCTACAAGTCTTCTATCTTTCCCTCGAGGTTCTCCTTTGTTGTTAATAAGAAATATGGCTTCTTTAGAATCAATGTAGACAAGAATGTAAAAGAGCATAAACTCCTTAGCAATTAATAGGCCATGCTTTATCTCTTGAAGTTCATGTATTACATTGGTTTAAGGTCTGACTTTAGCTACAATAATAACTCCAAAACCTCCAAAAGGATCCATCAATGGTTTGATTGCACAAAAGTTAATAAGAGGGTTCTCTCAGCTGCATTTAATAGGCTCCTTTATGATCAAACTATTCTGAAGGTTCCAATCCTGCACAAAACATCTATTATTAGCATTGTCCTCAATAGATTTTTCATTGCAAGCTAACTTGTTTCTCACATCATGAATAATATTATGCAAAACAGTTTTGGTAAGTCTCCTTTTACTTTCAAAAAATCTACTATTTCTTTCTCTCCATATATGATTAATGAAAGCATACAGGGAAAGTTTTTTCATAGTAACTATAATATTGGACTCCTTCAAATGGTCACAACACCAATCATTCGTTGTACCCTAGTAAATTTTTTTTACTAGGCAAGCCGGGTTTAGGCAGACCCATGACCAGATATATAGAAAGAAAAGAATGTACATGGTGGGGATAACTCCTCCTAATCCTCAAAGAGTTAACATGAAGACCTGGGGAGGGGGAGAACCAAACACCCTAAAGGGAAAAACAACCTGAAACAACAGGTATACTCAAAAAAAGATTACAAAGAAGCAAAATATAAGAGACTAGTGCTATGGATCTGGCTCTTTAGGAAGTTTGTCTCTCGTAGTTACCACTTCTTGCTCAACTCTTTTACTCAGTAAGGAGGCATCTTCACCACTAGGTCCAGCACGAGGACTACCATAAAACACTAGGCCAAAAAGAGCTAATATTGACACTTTTGGATATGGATTTATGACTGGGCATGTTTGTTAGAAAATTTTGACATCCTTTAACAGTCGTAATCTTATTACCACCGTCGTTTATTTTTTATTTCATCTTATTTACGTCATAAAAAATGCGACTATGTTTTTCGTTGGAAAACAAATCCATTTTAGACGGTTTATATAGTCGTTTTGATTAATTACCCTAAAACTACTCTAATTCTTTGTGAAAAAGAAAATAGAAGACCCCGCCCAAATTCTCCAAATTACCCGCCAACACCCTCTCTCTTTCTCCCACAGTGACTCCAATAAGAGTTTCAAATTTGAAAATCTCTCGCCAAATCCCCATGCACTTATCTAAAACAAAGTTCAAAATTCAACACCTAAAAAGCCTCACAATCCAATTTAAGTTATGGTTTAAGCTTTGTAAATCTCGATTTCCAATTGAATTTTAACTAATTTCAGTTATCCCCCACAAAATTCCAACACCTAAAAAGCCCCACAATCCAATTTCAGTTATGGTTTAAGCTCTGTAAATCTTGATTTCCAATTGAATTTTAACCAATTTTAGTTATATATTCATCTCTCTCGTATCTTCCCTTTAATTTTTGGTTATTCATGGAGAAGATGGAGATCGGTATTGTGTTGTAGGGATTTGCTGTAATAAGGTTTGCAGAAGAATCATCTAATTTTTTCTTTCAAAATTTTAATTTCACTGAAGTTTTAGGGATCGAGAACTTCTTAAGGATTTCATTTCCATCATATTTGATTCATTGCAGTGAAAGCTTCTTGATTCAACCTGAAAACAGTGTGAGGTTATAAGAAATTTTAAATGAAGAAAGAGGTATGTAATCTTATGGTTTTTTTGTTTGTTAATTTTTTTCTTTACTAAATGTCAAAAAATAGTATATTAATTTTCTGACCTTGAATATAGAAATTAGGGAGAATTTGGACTTTTTTGTATGTCAGATTTCTAGGGTTTCTTATTCTTCATCTTTTTAATGTCTGATATCTTTATCATAATCTTGTTGTTACAGATTTCAAATTTTCTGTAGTAGCATTCTCTTACTATATAAATCTCACTATCAGGTAAGATTTATAGGGTTTGTCTTTTAATATTGCCGATGATTTCAAATTACAATGAGTTTTGTTACATGGTTATTGTGATTATACATATGGGTAACTATTTTATTAGTATTAGTATTTTGGTATAAAAATGTTAAGAGCTAAATAGGATTGTGTAAAACAGTTGTATTATTTGGTTGGGGGTTGCAATGCTCTTGAACGATTAATTTTTAAAAGATTGAGAAGAATGTTGTAGAAGATTGAGTCTTAGCTATAAATGTCTTAATGGCTGACTTAGAATCTGAAATAACCCATAGTCTTTAACAACCCCTTTTAAGTGTCATATTATATAATTGATTGTAACTCTGCCATGTAGTTTGTTATTGGGCCTTTAACTATGTTGCCTAAAATGCTAGTACAACCCCTCTCCAATCTTTAAACATTTTACCAATGCCTGAATTTCTTGGATTTTATAAGGCATCCCCATCATATTAAACTTTGGTTTCACTTTCTATAAGAGGCTCCCATCTGAAACTCCGATCCTCCTTCAATATAGGATGACTTCGTCCAAGCCGGTGATCCCAAAGAAGGAATGGATGATGGCACCACGAGAGTCTCACGAATATCTCAAGGGCCTCGAGTCATTCATTCAGTTTCTAATTTTAAATAGAGCAAATTTGGGTGGTAAAGATTGATATAGTTGTCCATGCGTCAAATATCATAATAGGAAAGGGAAGAAAGTATTGCATGATATATTTGATCATTTAATATGCAATGGCATCGATATGACATACACGACGTGGATTCACCATAGTGAATCATTTATTAGACCCGAGGGGAATGCTCCGACTAGGATGCATTTGGAAAGTAATAATAAAGATACGCATCCAAGGATGATCGATATGGTGAATGACAGATTCAGACATCTTCATAATGAGGATAATGTTAAAGCTGATGTTGGGGCTAATATGCTGGAATCTAATGGCGAGGATAATACTCAAATCCATAATGATCTTAAAGAAATTACAAAGTACAAGAAGTTAATCAAAGATGCAACACAATCTCTGCATCCATCGTATCGGGAGGAAGATACCAGATTGGCGGTTGCAGTTGAGCTATTGAGCATGAAGACTAGACATAATGTCTCTAAAGCCTTCGTAACAGAGTTGTTAAATTACATGAAAAAGATTCTTCCTGACGGGAACACTTTATCGCATAGTACATATAATGCTAAGAAGTTGGTTTCGTCTTTGCGTATGAAATGTGAAATCATACATGCATGCAAGAACGATTGTACCTTATATTGGAGAGACAAGGCAGACAAAGATAGTTGTCCAACATGTGGTGAAAGTAGATGGGGACCGATTAACCAATTGAACCCAACACTTACACGTATCCCATGGAAAAAGCTAAGGTATTTTCCTCTAACACCAAGGTTGCAACGACTGTACAGTATACCTTGGATTGTAGAAAATATGATTTGGCATGCAAAAGCGGGCTCAGTTGCAAACAAAATAACAATTAGGCACCCCGTAGATGCTTCTTCCTGGAAACAAGTGAATCGTAAAATTCCCGAGTTTGCATCTGAGGTACGTAATGTGTGGTTGGATCTAACTGGTGGATTCAATCCATTTGGGAACATGACAAATTCGTATAGTTGTTGGCCTGTGATGATTATTCTGTATAATCTACCTCCATCATTATGCATGCGAAGGGAGTTTACCATGTTAACACTTCTGGTTCCTGGGAAGCATTGCTCAGGAAAAGACATTGATGACTATTTGCAGCCACTGGTCGAAGAGTTGAAAGAACTGTGGTCTGGCGGGAAAGAAACCTATGACTCTTACACTCAGAGTAGGTTCACTATGAAAGCAATATTACTTTGGGCTATACACGATTTCCCGGCGTATGGGCATCTATCGGGCTGCAAGACTACTGGAAAGTATGGTTGTCCTGTGTGTACTGAAGGGACGAAGTCATAATGGTTTACTCATGGAGGGAAATTTGCTTACATGAGACACAAGATATTCCTAAAAGATATGAATCATCCATTTAGAGGCCAAAACTCTCAATTTAACGGGAAAGAAGAAAATGGTAAGCCTCAACGCCGTATGACTGGTTATGAAGTATTACGTAAGATGGAAGCTATAACTATAAAATATGGAAAGGTTGGCAAGAAAAGGAAGATTTCTGATGATGGTGACAATAGTAAGAAAATGAAGATTTCTGATGACGGTGATAGTAGGAATAAAAGAAAGATTTCTGATGATGGTGATAAAAAGCAAGAAAAGGAAGAGTTTTGTTGATGATAACAATAAAAAGAAGAGTTTCGTTGATGGGGGTAGTGGATCTACCGCTTGGTCAAAGAGATCTATTTTATTTGATTTGCCATATTGGAAGGTACAATAAGGTGATTTTATTAAATATATCAACATAACTAAATTATGTATAATAATATATGCTTTCCATTACATAGGATTTACCTCAATGAGACAATCTTGATGTGATGCACACAGAAAAGAATTGTGTAGAAATCTTATTTGCAACAATTATGAACATGAAGAGTAAGCGTAAAGATGGAGTTAAAGCCCACAAAGACCTTAAAGAGATGAAGATGAGGAAAAAACTATGGCCTAAGGTGAAAAAGAATGGAAAGTTTTTTTGCCTGAAGCTCCTTTTTGTCTATCTCGATCAGAAAGAGAGTTGATATGCAAAACACTGTATAGCTTGAAAGTTCCTATTGGTTACAGCGGAAATTGGCAACATAATGTGAATTTGGAAGATTTCCAACTGAAAAATTTAAAGTCGCATGATTACCATATACTTATGCAACAATTATTACCAGTATTGTTAATGCACGTCTTCAAGAAACATAAGCCTTTACGAGCCGCTATTCGAGAATTATCAATATTTTTCAATGTATTGTGCTCTAAGGTTATTAATCGTGAAGAACTTATAAAGATGAAGAAACGCATTGTGGAAGTACTATGCGTCTTCGAAAAGTATTTCCTACCTTCATTTTTTGTTTCTATGATACACATTATTGTGCATTTAGCAGATGAGGTACTAATTGGTGGGCCTGTTAGATATAGATGGATGTACCCCTTTGAGAGGTAAATAAAGCATCCACATTCCCGATTTTATCTTTCTAATTAATAGCTTTAATATTTACAAAATAATATTTAAAGTACTAAATATGTAACAGGATGATGAAAACTTACAAAAAATATGTAGTAAATCTGAGATACCCTGAAGGGTCTATTGCAGAGCGATACCTCGATGAAGAAGCAATGATGTATTCCATGGAATACATGACTGATGGTAGAAAAGGAGGTCATAAGCGGGGGCGAAAGACATATGAGGATGATGATGGTGAAGGTGTTAGCCCGCTTGGCAGTAAAGGAAAGAAATACATTCTTGGAGCGGTGCAATGCGAGCAAGCACGTAAATGGGTTTTGCGACAAGCTCCTGAAAATGCTGAATGGGAAGAGTATTTACAAAAACCATATATATAACACATAATTTGCATTCTTTGATATGTACTTGTCTAAGGTATGTAATGTTTTATTTGCAGAAAATATGACATATATAAAGATAATCTTAATTCTCATGGTCAAAGTCGAAGGAGCAATCAAAGACTTGAGACACCGATGGATTATTTTTCATGGCTTAGGCAACAGTTACAAAGTGAGGAAGATCCACATTTAAGTTGCTTGTTAAGGGACTGAGTTTTAAAGCCATTTCGTACAAGTCATTCCAAGTCAATGGATATCTCTTTTGCACATCGGAGTCAAAGATGTGAAAGACAACCCAAAAGAGTGGTGTATCCATGAGGGTTGTGACTACTTTCATTTCAAAAGCTGGGGATAAGAACCCCATCAACGAGGAAGTCACATATTATGGGATCGTCAAATCAATATTGGAGTTGGATTACAAAACGTTTAAGAAAACTGTATTTTGTTGTGATTGGGTGTGTATCGAAGAAAAGAGTGGGTGCCTTGTTGATTCTGAGACGAACTTGATATATGTCAATTTAGGCAAACTGCAAAAAAACTCAAAGGAAGATGATGAGCCCTTTATTCTTACAACACAGGCTTCTCAAGTTTTTTATTGCAAGGATCAAAGTAGACCTAATGAGAAATGGCATGTTGTATTGGATTCTCCAAAGAGGTTAACTAAGGATATAAATGCTTACGAAGATCCCTTAGTATTCACAACACAAGTAAACATTGAGCTTCTGAAAATATTATTATGGAAGATGCTGAAGATCTTTAACATTAAGTCTTACTTTTTTTTTTTTACTGTGGGAAATGTTTTAGTTTCAATAATAATGGGTGTGCTACTACAAGTTCTCTCTGCTACACATATAGCTTGTATTAATTTTCATTTTAATATGACATTTAATTATATATTTTACTATGTACTGTGTACTTAGTTGGAAAACCAATCCAATTTAAACTAATCCATATTTTACTGTGTACTATGTACTTAGTTGCGAATTTTGACATTATTGATATATTTGACAGGAAGGAAATAAACCTTGTAGCTTTATTAATGGTCCTCTCTCTCATCGTCTCCAATCACAGGTTTTCTCTCTCTCACACATTCCTTTGTTCTTTGTTTTATTTTTGTTTGATATAAATTTCTATGACATTGATATCGAATTCAGTAGTTGATCTTATCCTAAGGTACGATTTAGAGATAATCAGGTTTTGTTTGAATCTTAATTTGTTGCTTTTTGATAAATCCTAGAGGTGATTATTCATTTTAATTTTATATTTGCGAGAATTTGCCTGCAGGTTGCATATTGATGACTAACCAATCCCAAGTAGGACAACCAAGGAGCTATAATTCAGAGAGGTGAGTTGTGGCAGATAATTAATTCATCCCAACATTTATAGTGGTAGCCCGATATTAATTCATCCCAACGTCAAAGAATTTTTATGTATAAAACTATTTCGTTTGTGTGAATTGCGATATTATATTTATTGGCGAGATCATGAGGAGTTTTTGCTCAGCTTATTGCAGGTATCTTACACGTCATGGTTCCTTGATGCATTTAACTATGCTATGGTAACCCACATGGATGTGCTGAATTTAAGTATAGGTGAACCTGATTATTACTTGGATCTTCCATTCGTAGAAAAGGTAAGCGCATTTGGTCTACAACTATTACTTTAATTTTTTGCTTCTAATTAGTGTAGTTTCAGTATCAGTACGTTCTTATGTGTGTATTGCTAAACAAACCTTTATTTTTTGGATTACAATTCAGAGAATCAGAATCTTTTCCCGCCAGGCCTTCAATTAAGCGAGGCATATACAGTATATAGCTCTATAGAAAGGGGGAGATGCACAAAAAGGAGCAAAAGAAAAAGAAAATAGGGAATGCCTTATTTTGTTTATATAGGAGTAAATGACATTTTGAAGCATATGCACCATTTATTTTTTGTATGTTGTGGGTTGACTAATATTCTAATACTTGCTACATTATTTTGGTCATACCTAACTCCCACAAGTTTTCTTGCAGTGGACACTCCTCTACAGTTTGGGCATTATCATTTGACACCACAGGAGAGAAAATGGTCACCTGTAGGTTTGTATAGCCATATATATGCCCTTCATGCTATTTACTTGATGACTTAATTTCTTGGTCTGGCATCTTATTATACCTGACGCCCATCTAATTCTGCAGTGATGATCTAACAATTAAGATATGGGGATCTGACAGCAAATTAATGCAGGCAAGTGGCGATGACTTTGCACCATGGTGAGATATATACCTCTTTGAATGTTCTGTTCTCTACACATCAATTTTTTTACACCGCCAAGTGCCTGAACATATAGGCTGATTTTAATTGACAAGGCTATCTTTCACTTTATCTGTTTATTATTTTTAATTATTAAATAGCTGTACGCATTTCACAATAGCGCATTCCAGTTTCCACTCCTAAGAATTTGTATCATAAGGCATAAACAGATATCTGTGCTCTAAGCCTTTTGACATGACTCTATTTTCCTATATATACATGCCTGTTAGTAAATTTTGCTATTTGGTACTTTCAGGAAACACCTATGCAACCTAGTACCCCCTTAGTGTGTTATTATATTTTCCAATATTTTAGATCATAGCTACACTGTATTTTATATTAAAGAACACATGAATTCGATATTCCATCCATTTTTTCTATTGTGTGGAGATACTTTTTGTTGTTTTATATATGTTGAGATATAAATGATACAATTATGCTTATTGTTTCGATGCCTGGAACATATAAATTATAATCAATATTTAGCTACTCGATTGAGGATAAAGTTATTTTCCTATAGTTACTTCTTTTGCTTTTATGGTACCAAGGTTTCAATGACGTCTTTGATAATAGAAATGATGGTGTAGAAAACTTGCCTAAGGTGTTTATTATGTTGTAAAGACATTCTAAATATAAAAGGAAACAAAGAAAAGAGAAGAATGAACTTTTTTGCTGCAGTATCTGAACTTTTGGGCAAAACTTGAATTGCAATGGTTGCTTTTCTTTCTAGTTTGTATACCTTTCCCATTACAGTAACATCTGTACCATCTCCTTAACATTAATTTTTGTCATGACAAGTACAAAGTGTTATGTTTATTGCTTTTAATGTTTTTATGAGAAATCGCAGTCAGCTTGAGGATATGATTAAGATCTCAATTAGCTACATGCAATGTTGAGTGTATTTTTGCTATAATAATGTGTGGTGTGAAAACATTAAGCACTAGTCATTATGCACTCTTTTGTTGTCTATCATTTTTTTTGTATCAAATATGCCTTAAGAAAAGAGTCATTATTGAGAGGCTCCGGGACTGACATATGAAATTAAATTTGTTTTCTTTTCAACATCCATTTCTAGAAGTGCCTTGCTTAACTGGTAGGAGTTGCCTGATCTTATTAAATGTTTTTGAGTTACTAGAAGATGTCTGTCCAAGGCCTACATCGTTTCTTTTAAAAAGACACATGGAAAGATGGTTGTGCTTGAGGTTTTGTTTCAGGAACTCTATGTACGAACAGGTACAATGCCAGTCATGTTGGATGCCACCAAACTCAATAGATTGGGTCTCATTGACTATGTTGAAGACCAGCCTACATGGCACCCTAACAATGACAAGGGAAATCTTCTCAGCATTCACTTATCCTACCCCAAGATCATCTTGCTTTAGACTGGTTATCTAGCACTGCAAATGCAAATCAAGGATGAAGGTGCACAGTTTTCAGGATTGATTGAGGGCAATGTGACGGTGAATATATTTAGCCCGCCATCACCCGGGGAGAAAGGCTAATGAAGGACAAATACATGTGTCCTTCAATTGAGTGATGGACGTATTTCCGCGTACGGCGACTCCAACTGTCTACACAGTAGCCGGTTACCAATTATTTTTGGCTTCTTAAGAAAATATTAGATTTCACGAGTAGGAACATTAGAGATCCAGTACTCTTCTCAGATTCAGTTAGACAAAAAGAACCCTTTCATCAGGATGACAACCAGCTGCCATCTCGCCAAACTGATGTGAACTTTTCTACTTATTCTGTAGTTTTAGACAAAAAGTTGATATGTCGAAGTGATTCTAGATGTAAAATATGGGGAATGAAAGGTTACATTTTGCAACTAATAGGCAGAAACAGATGATTGCCAGGATTTCCGAGTATAAATTTGGGAAGAGGTTGAAATCCTACCATGGAAAGCTCCAGATTTGGGCACGGCGAATTGCCCAAGAAAAATGGAAGGAACTCCTTCACCACCAGTGGTTGGTACAATGATACAATGGACTTTCTTGGTTTATACTAGAGAGATGAGGTAAAATTCGTTGCTTTCGATATTTGGATTTTTCACTATATATTTTAAGAAGTGCACCTATCTGATGGAGTTTTATCTTTGTGTTTCCTGTAGTTTGATATGCAAGTCTTCCTTGCAAGTCAATGTAGAAAAGTAGCATTCGGTACTTGCGGAGTGTAAATTCATGTTCATATTTGTTCAAGATTCGATTCTAGTGTTGTGCATAGTCGTAAAGCTTATTACATTCATAGGGCGATAATTATACAATTTTACGTACTAGGTAGGAAGCACAGACTTAATTGATCTACAAATTGGTTTTGGTACTCACTGAACCACTTTATGAAAACTTACTTTATACTTGAATTAGGAATGGGTTTTTTCTTCTTGTTGCTTTCACGCTGAGTCAATCCTGTACATTGTTTACTTTAGATGTCGCATATATTTTTTTCTAGATATTAGAGTTGTACCATGCTAAAGAGTTCATCTAAATTGTTCCTGTATTTTAGCTTCATCCTGTGAATTCCCAGCTTAAACAAGCTAAAATACAATTTTTGCTACTTTGGTTATGATACGTTGTTGTTGTTTTTGCCAGGATTGTTCCTCTTTGTAAGTTTCTGGCGACTTCGAAAGAAGCAACGATGGCGGAGGAGAGGTTCAACTGGCCGATTTAGTGCGTAGTCCTCAGGTGTTTTCATTTTTTTTTATAGTTAGTTCACAACATCGTCGGGAAGTTTTTGGAGGTTTTCAACGAGCTTCACTTCAGAAGATAATTCTGTACTTGCAAAAACATAGAAATATAATCCACAGCCATTCCCACCAATGGTGATATGCCTCACTGGCATGCAGGTCGTGAAAGCAACGAACTGCCACAGATCCATAACACAATACAACTTGCTTACTGTAGTTTCTTTACAAAAAAAAGTTCACCATTAACAATGTGACAATAAGCAAGGTGAGAGAATCTCATTATAAGCCTTGTTGTAACAATAAGCAATGTTGGAGGAATAGGGATGTTGATAAAATTCTGATTTTTCTTTTCCAACAGACATTGTTTCATCTACAAACTTGTCAAAAATTGTGATACAAATGCTGCATTGCGATTTTAATAAGCATCTCTGCGATTCATCTCTACAAATAATAGTAATACTAAAGTGGGGTTTTTTTTTGGTCCCTTGATTGTGTCGATGGTCCCATTCTTTCTGCAGTAATATTGTCATTTTTCCATGAAAATACCTCTGTTAGATGTCTAGTGCTAGTACTTGGAATAAAATGGTACACATAGTGCCTCATGATTCAATAATAAATTATTCGCGGGCGAAGTATACAGGTCTGCTGAAGTGATTAAGAATGATGATTAGCCCTACAATTTTCTTTTTTGTGATAGGAGATCCTTGATGTTACATTTACCAATTCAATTTAAACAAAAATCAATTCAAGTTCAAGCGTGTTACCGAAGCTAGCTTGCTTTAGTTTTGAGCCCAAAGAATCTCTACAATTGTTCCCAAATGACAATAAAAAACTAAACAAAATTGTGTCTACTTTGAAAGCTAAATACAAAAAACTAACACTCTTCACGAAAGAAAAAGTAGATTGGATTCTTTCACAACGACGTATTCGTTGCTGTCTCTGCTTCTCAACATCTCTCAACCGGTGTTATGCAAAACAAACACTCTTGCACAAACTCACCCGTGAGAAGGGCAAAAAAGCCAGAGCCACATTTTATCAATGTGTTACACTCACTATAAAGCAGTTTTTCAATCTCAACAGATTCATGCACAACAGACATATCAATTGTTGAATGGCTCTTCATATTTTGCTTGATAAGTAATATACTTCCAATGCTATCCGGGGTAAAAGACAAGACACTAAATATGTAATTTTTTGTAATAATTGACAAGAATTTTATCTATTTGATTTTTGTATGAACATGTTGAGTTATTAATAAAAATTATTAAATGTACTAAATCTGAGTTATTGTAAAATGAAGAGGGTTTGATTGTCCTCAAATACTATTTAGTATTGATGCACATTCCAAACAATTAGGAAAAACAAAAGCACTTGTGTATAATTTTTAATAGTTTCACGTGAGAGACATTTTCCGCAGTCGATTTTTGTGAAGATAATAGATTTATTGATGACTGTGAAGATGAGTTTCTTTCATAGGACTTTATGCTCATTAGACAACTGTCGTAGATAGATAGTGTCATAGAAGGCTTAAATTTGGTGAGATGGAGAGAGACTACCTCCTTGGACATAATGCTACTGCAAATATGCATGAACGAATTTTGACACTAAGTGATTTCTTACGGATGCATGCGTGCCACAAATACACCAATGTTGTTAATGTGATTTAAAGATTCGACCATTCATGAGGCATAATACATGAGTCTTCGACTTTATTAGTCTGCGGAGGTGATTGTTCAAGTGAATGTGCCTTAAGGGAATCTCGGTCAAGTTCAAAACTAAGTAGTAAAGATTCGTAACAACTATGATAGCTTTATGTATAGGATCTTATACCAAATTGCTTTATTTCATTTGATCACTCATGCCTATTAAAAGCATTATTATTTTTAGGATCCAGATCAATTATTCATTCAATGAAACCATTGTTGGATATTCTCTAGAGCATGATTGGAAGAAATTGTAATATTCAAACAATGTGCTAAAAAATACAACTGAAAAATAATTGTTGGCACCCGATTAGTTCTTTCTAAGAATAAATAAATAAATTTAAAGAACCCCGCCCAAAAATCCCAAAATGAAAACCATAATCCCGCCAACACCTTTTTTTTCTCTCTCTCCCACAATCACTGTAACAAATATGAAAATCTTTGGGAAAGCTCAAATCTGTATCTCCTAATCTCTGTATCCACCTCTATGGATTTATCTCAAACAAATTTCCCTGCTCAAATCAAACACCTCAAAAACCTTAATCCCGCGCAATTTCGCATTTCCAATAATTCTGTCACAATCCAAATTCAGTCAAGGGTTTCAGCTCCCCAAATATTTGATTTCCAATTGAATTTTAATTCTCCAAACAATATAAACACCAATTTCAGGTATATATTCCTCTCTCGTATCTTCCCTCCATTTTTTGACTTTCTTGGAGAAGAACTAGATTGTTATTGTGTTTTAGGGATTTGCTGCAATAAGGTTTGTTATTGGCAGAAAGATCATCTAATTTTCCCCTTCTATTTTTTATTTTACTAAAGTGCAGTTGAAAGTTTTTGGGATCGAGAACTTCTTAAGGATTTCCTTTCCCTCATATTTGATTCCTTTTAGTGAAAGCTTCCTGATTGAACTTGGAAACAATGTGAGATTATAAGGAATTTTAAAAGTAGAAAGAGGTATGTAATCTTATGGTTTTTTTGTTTATTAATTTTTGTCTCTACTTAATCCAAATAGTCTATTAATCTTGAATGAAGAATTCTGGGAAATATTTTAGTAGTTTCAATAATAATGACTGTCCTACTCTAAGTTCTCTGTTGCACATATCAAGTATATTTAATTTTTATTTGAATATGACATTTAATTATATATTTTACTGTTAGATTTAGATATAAACTACCTTGTACAAATTATAATATCATTCCATTATATTGAAACCTTTTCTAGTAATTATGTCGAGCGAAAATAGATCATCGTTACCACCTGACACTAGTCGAAGAAAGTACTCTCAAGGTCCTAAAAAACCACCAGGTATCCGGAATTATTATATCATTGTGGGCTTCTTTTGATTTGATATGTTGATCTATTTATTTATTTTATTTAAAAATATACTGTAATAATGACTTTATTGGTTTACTTGTATCTTTATTGAGGTGTACGAATATCTATACAACAAGATGATGATGAATCAACAATTGGACCCAATCTCAGGTTTTTTTGTACTTTCATTGGCGAGACTACAAGGGAAAATCATTCACCTGCAGTTTGTGATTGGCGTGATGTAGACGATGACGCAAAAGAAGATTTGCAAAATATTATTGTTGTAAGTTGTATCCATATGATTACTTATTTTGAAATTAAGTACATGGTCATTTGTAGCCTTGTTAATGTCATTTGTTTATTGTTTTTTCTTAAACAGGGGACTTATGAGCTGAACCCCGATGAACATCAAGATTTCCTTGAATACAAGGCTAACATGGCATTCAAAAATTAGATGACACAACTGAGGAAAAATCATTATGATATATATATTACACAGATGAGGAAAGGAAGAATCATAGACCAAAGGAGGTGAAGAATGAAGATTGGAACCTATTTGTTGATATTTGTTCAACTGCTAAAGAACAGGAGAAGCGCGAAAATGGAAAGAGAGCAAGGAGCAAAATGGTTAGCCCTCACACAACGGGTCGAATGGGTTCGGCAGGAAAGAAAGAGATTTTGGTAATTCTCTAACTTCTTATTACTATAATTTATAGATTTTTATTTATTTCTAATTAATGAAAACCCACTTTAAGTGAAGCTATTGGTGAGCATAGAGTCTATCGTTGGTATGCTAAATGTTAGGAAGTGCCTAGGATCCTTGGCTATCTTGCCTAGCGCCTAGGATTCTTGGCTATCTTGACTAAAGAAATACCCATCTTCACCTATCGCTTTCTTTCTCACTTCACTCCCGTCAACCCGAAAGGAGTCATCCTAAAACTATTACAAAAATAGAGACGTAACAACATGGGAATACAACTCTTCACTTTCAAAATCTAAGACATGGATAAATGAATTTATCATTTTTTGTTAATATGAAAATGTCTAATTTTTGTTTGCTAAGTATTCTTTCTTATTTAGACCAACCCCGAGGCGATAAGAAACTAATAGTACAATTTCTAGAACTGTACACAAGTGACTGACCCACATTCAAAGAGTTCCATCTAGGGAATGCAAACCGTAATAGTTGCCTAATTTTCACAACAATCACATGCAAAAATAAATATTTTCAGTAGAAATATATTTATTAAAGAATACAGATGATATGCTTACTATTTTCAGTGGATAATGGAGGCTCCAGAAACTTCTGACGGAACACACAATTGCAAGCCCCGTCGCAAAGAATAATGCCATTATCAGGATAAGCCTCTCGCAGCTTGCACTTTGCGCAGAAAATCTAGGCATACAACATTAAGTTGTGAATAAGTGATTCTAAATGCGAGATAGTTTTTTTTTTGTTTAAATAATTTTTTTAACTATTTTGCATGATAGCAATTAGACAAACGCAGTGTACTGGTTTATCGCTTGCTCCCTTTAGAATATTTATGGAGCCTTGAGTACAATCTTTCTAGCCAATTCAAATTTTATTTACTTTTCTATGTCATCTATATAAGATGATGCCTTTGAAATATGCCCCGTTGTGTTATATATAATTTAAGACTAGCACTGTACAACACTTTAAAGAGTTGCATCTTAGCATTCCTCACAAGTATCTAACTGCAAAAAAGAATAAAAGTTACTGCGGCACATACATGCTCATGGGAAACAGTTCCATCGGGTCCAATTACGGAGTCTTCAATGCATGCGCCAGAACTGAGGGACTCGAGTTGGTGAATTCCATCATGGATTCCAATCTTACATTTCACTATCTACTTCTTGGCTCTTTGCAGTTCCTTTTCTGGCTTTATTTTTTCTTGACTGCTGAAAAACCTTTGTCAAAAATCTTACTCTTACAATTATTCTAAGAATCTAATGAATGTATACAGAAAGTGAAGCTATGAATATGAATACCTTTGCCCTTTCCAACCATCCCCAGAATACGCATCAATAAGGTTTTGCTCCAGCTTTATTTTAATCAGAAGATAACGGGTTCTTCTTTGCAAACGAGATGGCTCATCTAGCTCCACATTCTCCTCCTCTAACTTCGCTTTCTCCTTCTCTTTATTTGTACAACTTTAACCTGCTCGTATGTATTCTTTTCATACACTTTGTAGCTAAGTCTTGTGGATTTTATACCTTGCAATATCACAGAAAGCGGTTTTTCATTATCGATGTCAGAGACTTCCTTAGACAGTTTCCTTCTAACCGATCTTCCTTCTATGGAGTTATTAATATTCTTGGCTAAGAACACAGGTGTCTTTCTCTTTGACAGCACTGAACTTGGTGTCCTTACATGGAATCTTGCATTCAATTTGCGCCTCATGGTCTGTTAAATTCTGGAACCGCTTCTTTTCTTAAATAAAGTAATCAGTTTTTTGACTAGGACGTATCCAATATCACTGTGTTCATCTCATAAGTACTAGTATTGGACATTATCATTATTCTCATGGATATTTATTCTTGTGGCACAAGTTTTGAGATGTTTTTTCAGTTCAAACCCAGATATCTGAAACTACCTAGGTATTCCAAGACACCAAGATATCTTAAAGACTGAAGCTCCAATTCCAGATTTACTTATATATGAGTACAACGTTGGAGAGAGTCTCTAGTTTCAATCCTATTAGACTTAGGAAGATAAAAATACAATTCTGGTGTACGGACGTTCTATGCAGATAAAAATATAGAATACAATTTTGTAGCTAATACGCACAGTACGTGTACTACTCTTACTCATAAACTTGAGTAGAGTTATGTGAAGCACAACTTAAAGTAGGAGAACAATTAACAAGAGGGCATGAAGTAGTTTTGAAAGCACCACAATATAAATTATAGCAAAACAGGAACCAAAAATAAGTAAATATAAAGAAACCTGCTCTGCTCTACCTATTAACCTCCCAAATTTGCCTATTCACAATATATAATTTCTTCACCATTTGTTTACTCCCAAATCTAAGGTTAAAAGCAAACCTGCAATAATATCGGCTACAACCTCTTTATTTTTGCTCAAATCCCGTCTAGTTTTGTGCTTCTGTACAGTTGGAGGTTTAACTTAATTTTAACAGATGATATCACCTATGAGAAGCCGCGTGAGGCATTGGATATGTCATGCTAGTTCCAGGCAATGGGGCCCGCATGCCGTACGCCATATGCGGAGAACCCGAGAGATTTACGGATATTCTAACTGCTGAAATGTGGGGAACACCGACGGGTTGACCAATAGTAGTAGCACCTGGAGGCGGTGGCTGTTGCTTGGTAGAGGATTTTCCAGAAGAGCCGGCGCCGCCGCCACCTGTGGGTCCAGGCCCATTTGCTTGGCCAGTAATCAGTCCTTGGGGTGGTGCTATGTCCCCATTTCCTACACCTGTGGGTCCGGGAAATATTCTGCCAATCATGTCCAGGGTAAGTATATATATATATATGTCTTTCACAATTGTATTCCTAAACAATGTCGTGTTGAGGTTGTAAACTACAGATCCAGTTCAACTGGCAGTTTCTTATAACAAAACAGATGGGCTATTAGCTTATTCCATACGAGTATAGTCAGGTTTAGTTTCGAAACATCATAAAATGCACCAAGCAACTTGAGTATAAGTTCTTCACGTTGTCACCCAAAAATGCATTTAAATGGAAAGTTGGGTCACCAAACATAAATAGAGAGGGTACTAAGAGTAACTTGAAGTTTGTTTTACTAACATAATCCCAAAAATAGCAGTTTAAGGTGAACAAATGAAGTTGATAATCCACAGACGACTGCCCACACTAGCATAATAGTATACAAGATGAGATGGATACTTTTATTGTGAAGAAAGAATCATCAAGTATTTACAAGGATTAAAATATAAGGAGAAATAGACTTTCTATCCAGGGAATAAAACCAACTAGCGACTTAACGCTGAAATAGATACTCCAGTTTGGGCAAGTTCTACTAATGAGAGTTTCACTATTAAGTTCGCTTGGGATTCCAATTGGGTGCATTCTCCACCTGTTACTCATATGGATTGTCTTTGGCACAAAGCAGTTCCCTTAAAGGTTTCGGTTTTTTTTTTGGAAACTCTTGGGAGGTGGGCGAATCTAAAAGAAAAGAAGAAGAAAATTTATTGCAGATCAAAAGTACTCAGTTAAAATAGATTGCACTGAAATACTATATAGAGTTACCACCCTAAGCCACCCAAAAAACCACCACCACATCCACTTTGACAAATATACCACTAATTTTTTCACTTTAAATTGTCATATTGAGATTTTAGCCAAAGCCAGCGGTATATTTATGACTATAGAATTATAGAGGAGGGGTAATTCTGAAGTTGTCAAATAATGTAGGAGATAAGTCTAAGCAATATTTGATTAGGGTGATAATTTCCACAGTACTCCATGCATGTGGATCCTGAGTAGGCGTGGGAAGTGTTTTGGGGTGCTCTCGAAATTACCACCCTAATCTAAATACAGTATTACAGGAAGGGCCAGAAAAATGCCTTAGTGTTTGGAACACCTATTTCAGCCAATAAATCACTTTCCAGTTTTTTAGTATATGCAACAAGAAGGGAAGTTGGCTTGTCTAGTCTGAAGCTTGCCTGAACCATAGCTGAACGAAAATAAAAAACAAAACAAAAGCATTAAACTGTTAAATGAATCCATGTAGAACTACTTTTAGTTTTAAACGCCGAGGAAATCATTAGCTTTTTGGTGTTATTTTCTCATCGGCACATTAAGGCTCTGTTTGGTATCTGGTAAATATTCATTTAACAATTGCTCCTCATTGAATTTCCCAAGCCATGCTTTCATGACTGAGTATGTTTTGGCACAAACAATGATTCATTAGGGATCCGCTTGGTACACTTATCGAAAACACAAACCCAAATGTTTGTCTAAATCACTAGAAATGTTTAGAGCTTAATTATATAATGATCAGCCACATCCGTCCCTTGTACTTTTCAGCTATCATCAATAAACTCTCCTCTTTACGAGGTTTAAAAAGAAAAGAAAAAAATAGCGACTTAATGTCATCATGGACAACTCTAAAATTTTGATTTAGTCTTTGGGTTTCTTATATGTTGGATTTGGGTGCCTTAGCATGGAACATAGTCTTATACATATTAGGTGTACTATATCTTGTTGGTTTAAGTTCATTTAACATACTCATAAACTTTGTTAATTATTTTACAGGAAAGAGGTAGGCCTAAGGGTTCTGTGAAGAGGACTGAACTTTTTTTTTGTTTGTCATACAAAGCAGGATGGTACTTTCCCTGAGCAAATGAAGGACAGAATGGTAAAAACTTGATAGCTAAACAATTCGTATGATGGTGTACTTAGTGGTTTTATTTTGCAGGCACGAAATAATCGACTTATTGAAAATGAACCAGAAATCATAGAGAAGGATTTAGACCATGATCCAATTGCATTGGTAAGTCATGTCAATACATCATAATACTCTATAGGTTACTTTTGAAAGGTAAGCGGGGGACTAAACCCCATAGAGAAGATAAAAGTTAGAGACAACTCCAATCCAGGAACTTTAAAACCAACATGAAGCACTTGTTAACTTGTTTATCTATATTTGGTATATAAGTCGTTCTATGCGTATCTATTTTGTAAATAATTTAATGTTCTAAGTGTTTGTGATATGTCTGACTTTAATTAGGCATGAGGATCCTGTGTTCAGATGTACTCATCTTCTCCACATGTTCCTTCTTTTATCCTTTCCTTTACTAATTTTGCTCTTTAGTTTACAAGCATTAACTGAAGATGAATCGAAGAAATTGGAAACAAGAGGAAAACACAGGAAATGGTGATTTAAAGACCACTACAAATAAATTTCCCTGTAATTCCTACTCGAGGGGTCATAATCCGTGTATTATTGATAAGAGAAAAAGGATTACCATTCAAAGGACTTGACAGCATAAATCTCCAATGCCAACTTCTTCATACAACCCAGCATATCGTCCACTACAACTCCTTCCTTAAACTTAACTATAACCAAATGCTTCAGGTCACCCATGGTTTATAGGCCTGATATGAGAATACTACTGCGCAAAGATAGCTATATATTACTGAAACTTGGTTTCTGGCATAAAAAATATCTTTGTCTAATATCTTAGGTTGACCCATTGCACTACCCATATTGGCAACAATGATGAAGAAGAGGTTTCTTATTTCATATACAAGATCTGTCACCTTATACTGGGAGAGATACAAAGTACTAAGCGAGAAGAGCCCACTCGAGACATACAACGTATTAGACGAGAAGAGCCTACTCGAGACATACAACGTATTAGACGAGAAGAGCCCACACCTCAAATCATAATTCCGTCTGAGCTACCATCACCACATGACACCCTCCTTTTCTTTTACAAAATTTCTTTCCTTTCAAGTAGCAACAAGTAGCTAGAGGGCTTTAAAAGGAGGTATAACATGGGTTGTAGTTTCGAAGCCTTTAGAGAGAGCTTATAAAAAGTAGGTAGCTTTTAAAAAAGGAGGATCCTAAACTACAAAGACAAACAACAGAGTAGTTTAGGAGCAGTCTAGAAAACGATGGATGTAGTTTGTAGATTGGAGTCGTAGTTTGGAGCTAGAGTAAAATAAGGGCTAAGGATGATGGCGAGTTAGGAGTTGATGGAAAATAAATAGTGGTAGTTATTGTACTGAGATCCTTATAAGTCTACTGTCTAGTGTTGATAGTGGCTTTAAAAGGAGTTTAAAAGGGCTAAGGACGAAGGCGGATAGTTAAGGAGCACAAAATGAGAGGATTTGGGTGGTTTTTTAGAAGCAGTTAGGCGTAGAACTTACGTACGTGGAAAGAATGCTTGGAGCTAGCACATCAGCCTTATAGAGACATGACTACTATGAAAAAAGCGTGAAGGATTCTAGTAACGAGAGTTAAACCTTTTGAGCGAAGAGTTGCCACAACTAGTTATGCCTTTACAGGGATCCTATTTTCCATCATCCACTATTTATCTTCTTTCGACGCTTTTTGAGAAGAGTCCGAGCCCACTCCGAACAAACCTACCTGAACCCTAAGCACTATTTCCATAGTTAAGGATCCTTCCAAAACTACCCCTAAGCAGCACTCTTTAGGGTCCTAGTTCTTTTCTATTGCACCTGGGCCTTTCTTCGTACGCAAGTCTAAGATAGGACTTAGCGCTCGGCAGCCATTTCTCTAAGATAGGACTTACCACTCGTTTGACTTCTAAACTTTGGCCTCTTCTATTTTCCTTGGTGACTAGGATCCTTCCACCACATTACACTCCGGTAGTTTGGCGGCGCTTGTTCTTCTTTTCACCCTTTTCCTTTCTGGTACTCTCGGGTGGAAAGACTGGGGGATATGCGCTCCCTAGTTGAGTTGATCCTTTTAGGTTTCGCATCAAAGAGCGGCATGAGTGTATTTTGGGGCATCCATTTTCTTTCTGCCTTTCTTTCAGTTGTTATTGGAAAAGAAGATGAAGCAGAAGAGTAGTTAGAAGCAGAAATTTTGGTTGACACTGTAGAAGAACTTGCGTACACTGAAAAGAAAGGGAGCAAAGCTGAGAAAGGGGGCAAAGCTGGGTGCCTTTTCTTGTCTTGCTCGCCTGAGCCCCTAGCCTAGTAATTTCGTCTAGCTAACCGCGCACAGGCCGTTATCGATAAGCGTTCGTGCAGGCCCTAAAAAATCAATAGCCCATCTTTTCTGCGGTCTGGAAAACGCTGCTTTTCCATACTACAAACTTACTGGCAGCATCTCTGTCCCTGAACAGATAGAAAGGGTATCCCCAAAGACGTATAGAAAGGGGAGACATATCAAAAGGATATCCCCGGAGACGTATAGAAAGGATAGGGAAGCAAAGACACATATTACCAACGAAGGACACAAAGAAGAACCACCAGTAGTACAAAAATAAAGATAGCGCAGATGCAGAAAGGAGAGAACGGCCAAGCAAGGATCCTAGCAAGTGAAGTTGTCTCTTAGAGTTCTCAGTGCTATTGGTGTGCTGTCGCAAGGTAGCCTTTAATGAGGTGGAGTGAGTTGTACTTTGTTCCTTCTATAACAACTGAAACTCACAAAATTGCTCAGAAACAAGCTACTTTCAAAGAAACATTGGAATTTTCATATGTATAGTAAGCCACAAGGCGAAACTAATCAACTTCCATTAAGAGAGATTTGGCACATCTAAAAGCCAAATTCCTATATTCAGGGTGTCATGTCTGATCTCAAGCAATTGAACCCCAGATAATGCAGCACATATACCATATACCATGTATCACATATTGGAAGGACAATCATCAACCTGTTTGTTTTTAGATTTATGGATGGCAACATCTTTAAGAACCTGATTTTCCTCAGTCAAGGTGGTCATGTGCTCATGCTTTCTCCAGCTTCTACTGCATCAAGATCGGATGCAAAATGATCTTCTTGGATGGGTTCCATCCTTTGGCTATCAACGGATCTTAAGGAATAACTCGGGCTAGTAAGAAACAATGATGAGTGCTTTTTACCTTCCTAGTTTCTTCATCTAAAATCGTCTTCTATTCTTTTAAAGGAGGAGCTTAGGATAGCATCTCTTCCTAGCTGTTATGATCTTCTTCTGTTCTATTAGCCATGGACAGTCTTCTTTAAAGTGCTTCAAAAAAAATGCCTGGGGATTTGCCTTTTACCTCACCCTACAAGAAAGCAGGTGCCCTAAGATGAGCCCAGCCTTACAAGAAAGCAGGTAAGATGAGCCATACAAGAAAGTAGGTGCCCTAAGATGTTAAATTATGGTCGTTAAATGTTATACTTCGTTTAATGATAAATTATGGTTCTTAAAATATTCAATCTAGCCTTATGAGTTCTAATGTTGTTAAAACAACTTGTTATTTGTTTAAAACGTCTTCTACTATATACTCACGATCACTTTTTATTCTTTTGTATGCAACAAGAGATTCACCGTCACTTGGAGTGAGGGGTAGAAACTGCATTATGAAAGATATGTATGGCGGAACAGTTGCTTACAGAAGTATTCAGTTATCTGGGGTGGCTCCTGAAGGGTTTTATCGTGTCATAGTAGATGAGGTTATTCGCGATGATGTGCAATTATTTATGGAAGGCGGTACTTTAGGTGGCATCTCTTCGGATGAAACTGTTGTATGGTATAAGAGTCTTACCTGTTTCGGGTGAATGACATTTTTTTATTTTATTGTTTCTTAAAATAAAGTTTGGCATTAACATTAGGCAATAACCTTTTAATTTATAATAAAACTTGTTATTGTCTAGTTAATGAAATATGTTGTTTTTTTCATTGATATTAGGCAATATTGTCTAGTCATTGATATTAGGCAATAAAGTTTGTCATTGAAATATGTTGTTTTTTTCATTAATTGTTTCTAGTTAATGAAAATTTTAACAACTATTGTGATTATGACCCGATTTATATGATTGTTGTATATTGAAACAAAATGACTGTTAATGTGACGTTTATATTTGCGACATATAAAACGACTAATAGCCATGTCTTAAAATGTAATTATTATGACTGATGTTGTGACTGTTATTTGTGATGTATTTTTTACGACGTATAAAACAACTTATAAATGTGTTACTATATATTTCAAAAATTGGCGACTACAATTATTACAAAGAATTTTATAATCGTAAAGAGTATGAAATACGTCGGTTGTTGCAACTAAGAATTGTCATTCTATTTCAACCAAAAAAACAACTGTTAAAAGGGTCATAAAATTTAGTAAATACGACAGATACTTCGACTTGCTCCTAAGTCGTTAATTTACGACGCTTTTCAAGTCGATAACATAAAACTAATGCGAAAAGAACGACGCTTTTTTTGAATAAAATGGATGTCGCTTTAGCAAAATAACTACTGACCCGCCCCGTCATTTTTTACTCATTTTGGCCTAGTGATAAACAATAGACCCCAACTCTTCATCCGTCGTAGAAACAAGTTGATCTTTATCTTTGATTTTCACACCAGAGATAGGCCCCTTCTCTGTCTTCTTAATTATCTCTTTAGTGAGATCAATTGGAATGTGAGCAATAATACCACTTGTAGAACTAGTAGGTCTATACCTAGCGATCTTCTTTGGCTTCTCCCAACCATCTTTGTCCACTACGGTCTTGGTATACTTTGTAGTCTTAGCCACATCTTTTGTCCTGACTTTGGCAACCCAACTCAAAGAAGTTTTTAGCTTAGCTTTCTTAGCTACAATACTTACATTCTTGACCATGCTTACATTTTTTGGACAATTCAAAGTACTATGTCCAAAGACTTTGCACTCACTACACTTTGTCGAAATCCAATTATACTCCACCTCAACATTTGATTTTCTAATCCCTTCGTAAACAATATGGATGATACTTGGAAGATCCTTGTTAATACCAACCTCTACACAAACTCTAGAAAATGATGTTCTAGTCCTATCTTGGGTCACTTTATCAAGGAATAAAGGCGTACCAATGAAGCTAACAATCTTGTCAATTCTATGAGGGGTCTATAAATGGGACGAAACTTTTTTGAGATTAACCCAAATAGGGATAGTCTTTAATTCAGATTCTTCGATCTCAATGAAAGGCCTCCAAGGCCTAATGATGAAATACCTGCTAGCAATAAATTGGGATCCCATCTCTAGCACTCTATCTCTATCTTCACTCGAAGAAAATTTAAAGAAAAAGACGTTATTGTTTTGGAGAGTAACATCAACCGACCCTTTCAATTTCCAAGTCTTACACAAGGTATCCCTAACAAAGATGTAATCTAGTCCTTTTCCCAACAAAATTACCAACTAAATAAGCATCAAACTCTTTCATACTTTCTATGTACTCTTCAGCCATGATAGAAACCATTGAAACACCATTAATGGTTTCAAGAGGAGTAAATTTGAGTTTTGTTGTACCTTTTTTGCTTGAGGGAGAACCTAAAAGAGAAGCCCAGGTTACACCCTGCGACGCTGAAGCATTACCCGTAGAAGAAGTACCATCATCACTTGATTTAAGACCATCACCAGCTGAATCGAAATCCAATTCGGTTATAACATCGTCCCTAGCTACAACCTTTGATCTGTAATCATCTTCGCTTAATTCACGAGCATCTACCTCCATTACAGCTAAATTTTTGCTTGGACATTTGTTCAAACAGTTGTCATGCAAAAGTTGATTATCCCTAAAATTACAATCAAAGATTGAGTTGTTAACACTCTCAATTTGAGCATCATTAAATTTAGTTTTAGAATTGTTAACCCCGTAAATTTGTGCATCATTCAAACTAAATACTGAAACCCTATTGATGTGAACAATTTCAAGAGCAATTTCATCACAAGTTTCACCAACACCTTTGTCAACAAGAGCATTGGTTCTCTCACTAGCTTCATACATAACTTTTGCCTCAATGGGGTTCTCACCAACAGCCCCAGTCAATATTATTTATGCTGTAATTCATTTTCTTAAGTAGACCATCCAAATAAATTAAGTGTAGGGGAAAGATCAAAAGATATGTTCATCATTTTCTCCATCATCCCAACATATCACACATTTATCTCTAAAAGTAGCCCTCCACTGGACAAGTTTGCCTTGAATTTTTAGGGCTTTACTAAAAGCAAGCCAGGTAATGTAACTATGTCTTGGTATGTTTCCAGGAAACCAAACAAGATTAGCCCATTTGATTTTAGCCTGAGTATGTCTTATATGGTTGGAAGTTTCTTTGAGTTTAAACTTCTCATAAGTGGTAATAGACCATACCAGTTCCTCTCTTTCATCTTAGCAGCAATCTACTAAGTTGAGATGATCCCGGATATTACTTAGGTGATGGATGGAATTTATTGGTATATTACAATTACTATTATGAATGATAGTGCATGAGCTCCAAAATTAAGGTCAGTGCCATACCATGATTGTTGGGATAGAGATCAGAGAGAATACCCAAAGGATGTTAGGGATCCTGCCAAAAAAGAGTACTAGAACCATCTCCTGAGTGATGAAGAATAATCTTGGATATTGTTTCCCTACTTTTGAGAATATGTATCCAAATGCAAGAGCAATCTCCTAGAATTTTCATTGACCAAAAGTGTTTATTTTTTATGTGATTTTTATTTATCCAGTCTACCCAAATGGAATTAGTCCTAGCAATAACAGTCCAAAGATTTTTTAAAATAACAGCTTGATTGATAGTGGATATGCCCTAAATATTAAGACCCCCTTCTTGATAAGGGTGACAACACTTGAATCAGTTTATCATGGGGGTTTTACAATCCAGGTCAGTACCTCCCCACAAAAAATTCCTAAGAATACTACTAAACATCTTAATAATAGACTGAGGAATTATAAAAATAGAACTCCAGTAATAGTGCTATATGTATGGACAACTTTTAGAAGGGTTTAGCCTCCCTGCAACATGCATCTGCTCTTCTAAGTACTAATCCTCTGAATAATTTTCTTAACCATATGGAGGCAGTCAAGAGTTTTAAGTCTGGTAGTAATTAAAGGTAAGCCTAAATACGTCACAGCGAGAGCTCCCCAGACTATACTAAGAGTATCACTAAAGAACTCAATGTCATTGGAAGCCATACCTGCACAAAACATTTTTCTTTTATGGTTGTTAATTTCCATCCCTATAAAGTCATTAAAGTTTTGAAGAACATCAGCAAGACAAACAACATTAAAGAGTATGCCTTTCATGAAAATATTTAGATCATCTACAAAGTAGAGATGAGAGATAGGAGGATCCAAGCATTTGGGGTAAAGAGTAAAAAAGTCCACTATTCACTTTTATTTCCATAATTTTAGTAAAAACTTCCATGATCATGACAAAAAGATAAGGGGACATAGGGTCACCTTGTCTTATGCCATTTTTTTACCTTTAAAATAACTTTGGAGGGAACCATTTATAGCAACTGAATATCTAGTTGTTGAGATGTTCTCCCAAATCCATATTATGACTTTACCTGGAAAGTTCATGGTTTTCATCACCTCAACAATAGTCTCTGTTTACCTGGCCTTGCTCAAATTAATTTTGATAGTGCATCTTCCAACCTCCCTATCCCTATGATAGTTTCTAACTATCTCATGGGTAAGCATGATATTGCTAGTGATGTTCCTATCATGGAAACAAGTAGACTTGCAAGGACTTACAAGGTTCCTAATTACTTTTTTAATCCTGTTTGTTATGACCTTAGATATGCATTTATATAAAATAGAACAAGTAATATGTCTGAAGTCTTTAAAGGAATCTGGATGATGAATCATGGGAATAGGAGTCAGAATGGTGGCATTTACCTCCCCTAAAAGCTTACCTGACCTAAAAAATTTTATAGCAGCTTTATAGAAATCCTTTCCCACAACGTCCCAAGCTTTTTTGAAAAAAATATGAGGTAAAGTCATCCTGGCCAGGGGCTTTATTATTTCTAATGTCAAAAAGAGCATCAAGTATCTCCTGTTTAATAATCTCTTTGTTCTTATCCTCCTTTTCAATTTCTGTCATTTGTTTAATGTTTAGATCATGCAGGTCTCTAAATCTGGTACCAATATTGTTCCCCTTACCAAGTATGCTCTCAGGCCATCTGACACCCCCCCCCCCCCCCCCCCCCCCCCCTTTTATTATTTATGTCTTCATCCTTATCAAGAAGATTGCCACAACTATCTTTGATGTTTAAAATTCAATTTTTGGACCTTCTATACTTATGAGTTATGGAAGAATTTAAAATTGTTATCTCCAAGTTGGAGCCATTTAACTCTAGATTTTTGTTCTTTAATGCTCTCATCATCTCCCACAAGATTGAAGTATATGCCAAGAACATCTTTCTCCTCCAAGGTGAAACTGGTATTAAGGGGGTCAATTTGAAGATTTTCCTGAAGGATGTCTGAGGATAACTTGGTATTTTCAATCCTATTTCCATGTCAGTACAATTCTTAAAATATTTTTCTTTAAAGGTTTTTTTACTCCTTTAAGTTTTGTCATAAGAACATAGGTGTCATTCCCTTCAACTCTCCTTTCCCGAGCATCTCTGATAGTTTTTAGAAAATTAAGATTCTCAGACAAAATTGTAAAATTTGAAGGGCTTTGGGCTTGATTTTTTTGAAACAATTATGTTGAGAATACAAGGAGAGGGGTTTGAAACCCCAGCTCTCAATTTTTTTGGCAAAAGAGTAATTAAAAGTACTAGTCCAAACATGATTAGTTAAGATTCAGTCCAAATTAGCAACAATTCTATTACCATGGGCGTTTTTGTTAGTCTAAGTATAAAAGCAACCTTAGGCTTTACAATCCACCAGACATGTAGCTTGCATACAATTCATCAGCCCATTGATGTCCACAGGGAGGACTAAGACTCCCAGCTTTATAATGGTACTCTGGATGGCATTAAAGTCCCCCAGGACTGTCCAAATTATAGTGGTAATACTATTGGCAATAGTCACTAAATTATCCTAGAGTTTCCTTCTTTTATTATAACTATTAAAGCCATACACAAAAGAAGCAGTGAAAGAAATACCTACTTTGTGGGTAACCTCAGTCATGATGATTTGGTTCCCAATGTTGATATTTTCTAGCTTGACAATATCCGGATTCCAACAAATCAAAATTCTCCCTTTTTTGTGGTAGATCCATTGTTGACACTGTCCCATCCCCTGCCAAATCAATTCAGTGATCTTGTGAATGTTTTTATTGTCAATTTTTTGTTCGATTATACTTAATAGAATTTTTTTTTTTATTATTCTTAACTTCAGCTTGCTTACAAGTGTCATTCAAACCTCTAATATTCTAACTCTTATTTTAAGATTTGGTGTATCACTCATTGAAACTGAAATAATAGTATTACCCTTCTAACCATATGTACAGTGGATGTAAAAAAGGTGCCAGATGTGCATGCCATTATTTGTAGCTCTGCTAGTGCTATTACTCGTACTGTTAGTTTTAAAAAAAAGGTATGTAATGGCTCATGTTGGCAAGTTTGGGCGTAAAGAAAAGGTGAGAAGTAAACTTACATGTGGCACTACTTCTAGGATTACTATAAAAGATATTATGACCTTTCAAATAACTATGTTTATAGGAAATAGGAATAGTTATTTTACTAGCTATATTATAATCCTTATTTATTTTATTTTCTTATAACTAGGGGTATCCAGGCCAATGGCCAACAGACCGTCAATTCCTGACTAGATCCTCTAGGGCCGTGTAATAGCTCGTAAACCACATGAACCGGGGTCTCATGCTTAAGATAAGTACTGGTCAAAGCACCTTCTTGGGATACATGAACTATCCAGCTGAGGGTATCTAAAGGGCTTGGTTCTCTTCATAATGTAAAAATAATTTATATCTTATCTAACTCTTGGATACAGCAAAAAATATATAAAAAGGGCATGTCTCAGGAATTGGATTAGTCTCAAAATAATTTACCTTATAAAATATAGCACTAAAATCCTTCAGGTACTCTTGATCTACACAAGGAGAAAATAAATAAGTGTTAATTCATTTTACCCTCATCATAATAACAATGATGTCATAACAAGGCCTCCTTCCTGCAAAATAATATGTAAGGAAATAAGAGCATGGGGGCCATTCAAGGTTAAACATAAGGTCTAGAAATAGTCTTAGGGTTAAAAAACCAGCCCCAGACTTTAAGTTTGCACCCTCATAGTTCCAATCTCATTCTCCTTATGGTAATGTCTAGAACAAAATAAAAATAAAGACCGGAAATAGTCCTAGGGTCTTAAAGCTTGTCTCACTCCTTATTTTTATTATTGCATTGACCACAAAGCCATAAGAGAAAGAGATTGAGTATTGCATTTTGTACTATTGAATCTCATAAGGGTTAAGCTAGTATTTGCCTTTCCTTTCGTGTGATTGATAAACTTAATTTTGCCCCTAGAAAACTATTCTAGGAGTTTATTCTACTCTTTGAATCTCACTCCCTTAAGGGTATTAACATCAGTTGAGGGTTGAATCCTGTTGGTATTATCTTTATAGCCAGAAGCATTAAAATCAAACATCAACAAGTTCATTGCCCTACCTGGAATGTAAAGATTTCCCCAGTAAACTGTAAAAGTAACAAACATATTAGCATAATCAAATTCTACTTTCCCGGTTAAAGGCGTTTCCTTGTTTTGGTGGTTTAATCTGGTCTCACACTCTCCATCTTCTCTTAAGGTGGGGATGTAATGACAAAGTAGGATAAAAATGTTTATGAAAAATTAAGGGAATGCCCCCTGGAAGGTTGTCAAAAAAAATTTATCTCAAAAATCCTCACTCCCATCATACTATGAGCGTTGAAACCAGTTGGTACTTTCTTTAAAGTCAGAGACTTTAAAAAAACACCAACAAGTCCATTGCCCTACCTGAAATGTTAAGATCAGCCCTATGACCTGTAAAAATTGAACACTTAATAGGGAAAACAACTTCCTCCCTCTTCATTAAGACTCCTTTTATGGTGGTTTTTGATGGCCTCACTCACTCCCTCACCTCTTTTGATAAGATTATGTTAATACATCAGAATCTTCTTGCTAATTTTGCTGCACTTTGGTCCCGCCTATTGTGGTTTGGCAAGTTCTGTTTGATGTTAATTAGTAGATTTTTCTTCAATAATGGCATATTTCTCCACTGATGGTTTGACCTTGCAATGTGTGTTTTTGTTCTCAAGAGCAGTTCTACCTTTTCCTTGAGCCTTACTTTTATTCTCCAATCCTTCCTTGGGTTTGACCTTTTGATTTTTTTTATGGTTTCCTTGTTGGATGCTTTGGTTCTTACTTCTGCTTTGTACATGGTTGTTATATAAACACTTGTGTATCTTTCGTCTCCCTTGTTAATGTTGGTCTCCGTCTCAATACCGGAAGGCCCTGCTATATGTTCTCCTTAATGATCTCCACCTCACTATCTTCATCATCTGTTTTCATAAGTGAAACAAACTTATTTATAATAGTATTGCCATTCTGGGGGCTACCTTTTCCTTTTTCTTTGCTCCATCCTTCATAAGTAACATACTTGCTTTGAGCCACTTGTTCCTTGAACTGATTGGAGTTATGGTTTTGGTGGTTGTTGACATCCTTGTTGTGGCTCACTTTGGGCATGGTATAGACTTTACAAGTATCTAAAGTATGGCAATAAAGCTTGCTTTGGTTGTATGATATAGTAAATTAAACCAACACTTCTCTTTCCTCTTCTCCATAGTAAATAGGTATAGAATCAGGCCAACTGCAATCTTCTTGGATATTAATGCACATTCTGGCAAAAGGTGAAGATGTGATGCAATTCTCTGTATATTTGTCCAAACTGAGGGGGAATCCAAGGGTATTGGCTATTCTTCATAATTCTTCTTTTGATCTCATATGGTGTGGCATATTCTTAATGACTACCCATATTGGAAGTGAAGTATGCTGAGTGGGCTCTATCTCAGTGAAAGGTCTACACTCCCTTATAAGGAATATTCTACTGGCTATGTGATAAACACTCTCATCTAAGATTTTCTCTTTATCTTCCACATTTGAGAATTTGAAGAAGAACATATTAGCCTCCATGAATGCTCATGTCAAAATTACCATTCAAGCCCCACAACTTGGTTAGGGTTTCTTTAACAAAGGGATAAGTCAATTCCACCCTACAAAATATCCCACTAGGTACCCTCTTCTAATTTGTATAATAACTTGACTAAATTCTCCTTTTTTGACCCTAATTGTAAATTTCCCTTGTATCACATCAGGGATTGTATAATTGAGTTTGATCTCTCCTCTATTAAAAGAAGGTTTATCTAAATGTTTTTAAGGGTGAACTCGAAATGATGGTCATTCGAACGGACAATAAGTCGTTCAAACGAGGTGCTTGGTTTTTAGGTTGAAAACTTGGTTCCGTCGAAGTCGTTCGAACGAGCTTAGAGTCGTTCAAACAAAAACCACATAGGTTGGTTTTAGAAGTTTGTTTGGGATGTTAAGTTTACCTCGAGATCTATTCTATTTGTAATAAGTCTCCCAAGTATATAAGGAAGACTTAGGTGATTTGTTAGCTTAATCTTCAGTGAGTTTAATTCTAGAGAACTAGGGTTTGAGAGACTCCATTACAAAGCTTGAGGAAGCTTGGAGAAGATTGTGTGTAACCTATTTGATCATAGTGAATTATTCATGGGGAGTGGTTTTTCATCCGTAAGGGTTTTCTACTTCCCTCCTCTTGGAAATACTTATCTTTGCTAATTATTCTTTGTTTGATTATTTACTTGTTTGGCATATTCTGTGTATCATTCTTGGCATAGAAGAGAGAATAGCTACCTCGATTTTCAACAATTGGTATTGAAGCGCTTATTATAGGGCTTGCGTGGTGAAGAGTGATGGCCGATCAAGAGAAATTGAAGATCACGAAGTTCAATAGTTCAAATTTTAGAGTGTGGAAGATGCGGATAGAAGATTACCTCTATCAGAAAGATCTTGACTTACCACTAGGTGGAATTAAGATGAAGCCTACAAATCATGATGATGCTAAGTGGGCACGATTGGATCGCAAGGCGCTTGGATCTCCATTTGTGAAGAACAAATTAAATGCGTCATCATGATTTGTAGGCTTCATCTTAATTCCACCTAGTAGACCCACTCCAAATCATGCGGATAGAAGTTTTAGTTTTAAAATAACTGTGAAGAGTGGGTCTACTTTGTGAAGAACAAATTAAATGCGTTCGGTAAATTCAAGAAGTGGAGGGCTCTAGTTGAAAATGAAACCAGCTTGAAGCTGAAGTGTCTTAGGTTAGATAACAGGGTAGGGGAATACAGTAGTGACAAGTTTGAAGACTTTAGTGCATCAAACGGGATTAAGCGATAGAAAACTATTCCCGGAATACCACAACAAAATGGCATTGCAAAACACATGAACCGAACTATAAACGAAAGAGTAGGGAGTATGAGATTCAACGCTGGACTGCCAAAATGTTTTTGAGCAGATGCGGTTAGTACGGTGTCATACTTGATTAGCAGAGGGCCTTCAACGGCTTTGGACTCTGGACTTCCAGAAGAAGCATGGACCGATAAAGAGGTAAACCTTTCTCACTTACGTATTTTCGATTGTACCTCATATGTTCTTGATAATTCAGATACAAGGACAAAGTTAGATGCAAAGTTGGAGAAGTGGATAGTCATTGGATATGGTGGTGATGAGTTTGGGTATCGATTTTGGGATGCGAAGAATCGGAAAGTCATTCGAAGCTGAAATATTATATTCAATGAGGAAATTTTGTATAAAGACTTCAAAGAACCTCTGGAAATGAATAAAATTGAAGCAATAGAAAGTGTCGACATTAAATTTGAACCCTCTCGAGAGGTTGATGAAGAAGTCGTTGTTGAGTCCGATGCACCGGATCAAGACGAGGAACCTAATGATCTAGACATTCCAATAGTACTTTGAAAAGAGCAAAAAATTGTAAGAATTCTAGCTTGGTAAGTTAACTCCCTACATCACTTGTTACTTACGGATAGTGGTGAACCAAAAAGTTTAAGGAGGCTTTAGATGTAGAAGCTAAAAGCAAGTGAAAGCTTGCTATGGATGGTAAAATGCAGTCATTCTCAATAAATTAAACTTGGGATTTAGTTCAGTTACCAAAAGGGAAGAGAGCATTGCACAATAAGTGGGTATACATACTTAAGCATGAATTTGATGGTTCAAGGAGATTTAAAGCAATACTTACGGTAAAGGGCTTTTAGCAAAAAGAAGGCGTTGCTTTTGGTGAGATCATTGCTACTATTGTAAAGATGTCTACTATTCGAGTTGTGATAAATATAGTTATAGTTGAAGATTTACATTTTGAGTAGCTGGATGTCAAGACAGCATTTCTTCATGGCAACCTTGATGAAGAAATTTATATAAAGCAGCCAGAAGGGTATTCAGTTAAAGAGAAAGAAAATCTTGTGTGTAGGCTCACGAAGAGCTTATATGGTTTGAAACAAGTGCCGAGGCAGTGGCATTTGAAGTTCGAACAATTCATATCCCAAAATGGTAATTTGAAAAGCAATGCGGATCACTGATATTTTATCAAAAATATGGGGAACTCATATATCATTTAACTTCTGTATGTCGATGATATATTGGCAGCAAGTGCCAACATAGAAGAGATTGTCAGGTTGAAGGAACAGCTGTCCCGGGAGTTTTTTTTGAAGGACTTGGGTGTTGCAAAACAAGTCCTTGGTATACGTGTTACATGAGACAAAGTGGCAAGAATTAAAGTTATCTCAAGCTGAGTACATCGGCAAAGTACTTAAGCAATTTAACATGGATGGTTCTAAGGTTATTAGTACCATTGGAATGTCACTTTAAATTGTCAAAGGAGTATTGTCCGAAGATGCAGAAGGATCGTGATGAGATGCTAAAGGTTCATTATCAATCAGCGGTTGGTAGCCTTATGTACACCATAATTTGTATGAGACCAGATATTGTCCAAGCAGTGAGAGTTGTTAATGGGTATATGAGTAATCCAGGCAAGGAGCATTGGGGAGTTTTGAAATGGATACTTAGGTATCTAAATGGGACTCAAGATATGGCATTATGTTATAGGGGTTCTCCGATATGCTTACAAGGTTTCGCTGATTAATATATGGCAGGTGGCATTGATAGGCAGAATAACACCAGTGGTTTTGTATTTATATTAGGAAGCAGTGCAGTTTCATGGGTTTCTAGGCTACAGAAGATTGTAGCTTTGTCTACGACGAAGGCAGAATATGTTACGGCTATGGAAGCATGTAAGGATATGGTTTGGCTTAAAGGGTTGATGAAAGAGTTTGGTAAAGAATAACATTCTCTTAAGTTGTATAGTGATAGTCAAAGTGCTATACACTTAGTAAAGAATTTGGCTTTTCACTCTAGGACCAAGCATATTGATATTCGATATCATTATGTTCGCTCGCTCCTCGAGGACAGTATGTTGAAGTTTCTGAAGATTCATACTGATGTGAATTCGGCCGATATGTTTACAAAGGTAGTGACTTTTTAGAAGTTGACAACATGTAAAACTTCTGTGGGTCTTGCATGATTGAAGGTCCGGGTAGTGCGAGTAATTCATTTGAAGATCTAGAGATGGGTTATGATAGTTTTGATTTTAAGTGGAAGATTGTTAAGGGTAAACTCAAATTGATGGTCGTTCGAACGAGATGCTTATTTTTTGGGTTGGAAACTTGGTTCCGTCGAAGTCGTTCGAAGGAGCTTAGAATCGTTCAAACAAAAACTGCGTAGGCTGGTTTTATAAGTTTATTTGGGATGTTGAGTTTGCCTCGAAATCTGTTCTGTTTGTAATAAGTCTCCCAAGTATATAAGGAAGACTTAGGTTATTTGTTAGCTTAATCTTCTGTGAGTTTAATTCTAAAGAACTAGGGTTTGAGAGACTCCATTACAAAGCTTGAGGAAGCTTGGAGAAGATCGTGTGTAACCTATTTGATCATAGTGAATTGTGCGTGGGGAGTAGTTTTTCATCTATAAGGGTTATTCACTTCCCTCCTCTGCGAAATACTTGTCTTTGTTAATTGTTCTTTGTTTAATAGTCTATTTGTTTGGCATATTCCCCATATCATTCTTGACGTAGAATAGAGAGTAGCGACCTCGATTCTCAACAAAACTAGCGCCCAACTTTTGGTGATAGTAGGATATGAGTAGACAGAAGCTTTATCTATACTAGTTGGCTTGATACACCCAAAGCAATTGTCGGGTGAAGATGTAGAGGAGTTTAGGTTCAACTTGCAAGTAGTCATTGCCTTTTGGTTTTGAAGTCTATGTGGATGTTCCTTGTTCAATAGGCTTCTTTAGGGGTGGAATTATAGGCTTAAAAGGAGCCCCCCCCCCTTGATTTTTGATAAAAGGGTTTATATATAGCAATTAAAAAAGAAAAGAAATACTATACATTGCAACCTAAATCCCAGCCCACAGCCTGACCCAGCCCTCCCTATCCATCCTGGCTCCTGCCCTTTCTTTCTCTAACAAAACACAAAAGAAAAGAAATTTTTGAACTCCCACCCTTTCTCTATATATGAGGTACCTCTCTCTATCTCTCTCTCTCTCTTATAAATCATGGTTACAATTGTAATCTTTCTCTCTCTGGTTCTATTTGATTAACTCCTGACTCAAAATTAGTACTGAATTACTTTAGGATTATAGAATCATTTTCTAGGGTTTTCATCAAAAAAGCATAACACCATCAAAGGAAGAACTTAAATACCCTTGAACACCCCTAATTTTTTTTTAGGGCTCCACCCCCGAACCCCCGATATAACCCAAAACATTTTCTTCAATACAACCCCCCTACTCAAAAACTATAGGTCCGCCCTTGGGCTTCTTCCTCATCTTATGACATTGAGCAAGGCAAGAATTTTCTAGCAAAGAGTTTGTATAAAGGGGGTCACAAGTTTTGTGGTCACACTGTAGATAAATATAATATGTGACATCTTTAACCTCTCCTTTTATGTCCTTGTCTTTTATGTTACTGGGAAACACATTTCCCACTCTCCCAAACGATTCATAGGAAACTCGTTTGGGAAATGGGTGCGATTCGATTTTCCCGAATCAACAAATTTTTGGGAAACGCGACTTGAGACGTTTGTGATCCATGTTTGAACAGTGTCCAAATTCAAGAGAGAAGGCTTTGATGCTTACAACAAATGACAGAAAGACAACTAAATTTTATAATTAGATGTAAAGGATTATTGAGAGGAAAAGTTTGAGGAGAGACCTGTGAAGGTGAAGACAATGGCTGTATTGGGGAATAACACGAAGGAATCCAAGTATGCGGCGTTGGGGAGTTTCCCCGAGGTGAAGCTTCCTGACCAAGTATTGAAGTGTTGTAAGAGTTTTAGTAAACCATCTCCGATTCAAGCTCATGCTTGACCTTCGAATAAGGAAGAAAGAATGGTGCTTTGATGAAGAAAACTAAGGTCCCGTTTGGTTTGTTTATTTGATGGTGCTTTAATGGGGAAAACTAAGGCCTCGCTTGGATTTTTTATTTGCAAGTAGGGTCTACTTTACTCAATCTTATGGGCATATGCAACAGACTAAATGGGTGTTTTTTTTTAAAGAATGGGCTCACTGTGTTGTGTTTATAAGGAACGACAGGAAAAAACTATGTTCAGCTAACAATAATTTTTTTTGTGGGGTGAGTACAACATCATTTTAGAGTATGCTTTATTTATTGCATCATACTAGTACACGTTTCCCATTTCCAAAATCCCGAATCATGAAGGAAAAATAATGGATGTTTCCCGTTTTTGTTTCACGTATCGTTTCCCGTACTCGCTTCACTTTCATGTAACATAGCTTATCTTTATCTCTGGTGTTACTATATTTGTGGTAGGTTTTGAGGTTAGTGCCATCTTCCATAATGCCATTAGTACACTTCTCATCAACAGTACTCAAATCACAATTATCACACATCTCATGTCCTCTTTCTCATTTGTTGCCATAGTTGTGGTATTGTCAAGTGCTAGTGTTGAGAGTGAGTTTTCTTAACTCTCACCCTTTAGAGTTGTACATTATCATTTTCTTTGGCATTATCATTTTCTTAACTCTCACCCTTTAGAGTTGTACATTATCATTTTCTTTGGCATTTCCTTCCTCAACATTGCTAATATCCCCTGAATTAATAGTAAATGGACTACTAAAAAGAGTGAGAGATAGAGAAGCTAACTTTCCTACTCCTTTATGCAAATCTCTAGCATTTTAACTATTAGGAGTCATTAACGCCCTCTTAGAAAATACTAAGGAGGCTTTGGTTTTCTATTTGTTTTGAATGGTATAACTAAGTGTTTAGCCCCACATTAGATATGAGGGAAGCTGAACTCTACTATATAAGTAAGTTTAGCACTTAATTTGACGTGATGTGTGTGAGAGTTGGTGGGTCACACGCGCATGTGAGACAAGCGCAACCCATGTGTGCAAACTAGCTTAGGTGAATGGGCTACCCATGGGCTTGCACGACCAAGGAACCTATTTAATATTATAAGTCTATGATGAGCTCATGAGGATTCCTTGGAACACTTAGTAACTTTTTTAGGTTTGAGGTGTGAGTTGGGTTGTCTCTAACAGATGCACCTTAAGGTATAACTCTTGGTGATGAGGCACTAACTTGAGGTGTGACCCTTGGTGAAGAGTTACCTATGCTCTATATAACCGAACTTCATTTTCATTTATGATAATAAGTTTTTTAGAGTTTTCTTGAGTCATTTTACAGAAAGAAAATAGACACAATAAAACTTGTTTGGAAGAGAGATAGACGTGTTTTCTTTTCTCTGCGACTGATCGTTGCATTCTGGGAGATTAGGGCCACATTTCTGTAAAAAACTATGGCAGGGGCGAATCTGTAATAAGATTGTTATAAAATCTGCATGAACAAATAACACATTTTAAGGATATGATTGAGATAGTGTGTATGGGCTCATGGGGATTCCTTGGAATACTTAGTCACTTTTTTAGGTTAGAGGTGTGAGTTGGGTTATCTCTAACAGATGCAACTTAAGGTGTAACTATTGGTGAAAAGGCACAGACTTGAGGTGTGACCCTTGATAAAGAGTCACCTATGCTCTATATAACCCAACTTCGTTTTCATTTATGAAAATAAGTTTTTTAGAGTTTTCAAGAGTCATTTTACAGAGAGAAAATAAACACAATCAAATTAATTTGGAAAAGAGATAGAAGTGTTTTCTTAACTCTGCGACTGATGGTTGTATCCTTGGAGATTAGGGCCTACATTTCAACAAAATACTATGGCAGGGGAGAATCAGACTACAGATTATTATAAAATCTGCATGAACAAACAATACATCTTAAGGATATGATTGAGATAGTTTGTATGGGCTCATGGGGATTCCATGAAGAACTTAGTCACTTTTTTAGATTTGAGGTGTGAGTTAGGTTACCTCTAACAGATGCAACATAAGGAGAAACTCATGGTGAAGAGACACTGACTTGAGGTGTGGCCTTGGTGAAGAGACACATATGCTCTATATAACCCAACTTCGTTTTCACTTATGATAAAAAAAATTTAGAGTTATCTAGAGTCATTTTCCAAAGAGAAAATAAACACAATCAAATTCATTTGGTAGAGAGATAGAAGTACTTTCTTCATTCAGCGACTGTTCATTGTATCATGTGAGATTGGGGCCTAAATTTTCGCAAAGTACTGTGGCGAATCTTTCTTCAGATTGTTATCCAATCTGTATGAACAAACAACACATCATAAGGATATGATTAAGATGGTGTGTATGGGCTCATGGGGATTCCTTGGAACACTTATTCACTTTTTTAGGTTTAAGGAATGAGTTGGGTTGTCTCTAACTGACGCACCTTATTGCATAACTCTTGGTGATGAGGCACTAACTTGAGGTATGACCCTTGGTGAAGATTCACTTACGTTCTATAGAACCCAACTTCGCTTTCATTTATGATAATAAGTTTTTTAGTGTTTTCTTGAGTCATTTTCCAGAGAGAAAATAGACACAATTAAATTCATTTGGTAGAAAGATAGAAGTGCTTTCATTTCACTGCGACTGATAGTTGTATCCAGGGAGATTGGGGCCTACAATTCTGCAAAACATTATAGCAGGGGTGAATCTGTCTTCAGATTACTATAAATTCTGCATGAACAAATAATACATTTTTATGATATGATTGAGATAGTGTGTATGGGCTCATGGGGATTCATGGAATACTTAGTCACTTTTTTTGCTTTGTGGTGTGAGTTGGGTTATCTCTAACAGATGTACCTTAAAGTGTAACTCATGGTGAAGGGGCACTGACTTGAGGTTTGACCCTTGGTGATGAGTCAATGCTCTATATAACCCAACTTTGTTTTAATTTATGATAATTAGTTATTTAGAGCTTTCCAGAGACATTTTCCAGAGATAAAATCTACACAATAAAATTCATTTGGTGGAGAGATCGAAGTGGTTTCTTCTCTCTATGACTGATCGTTGTATCCATGGAGATTGGGACCTATATTTATGTAAAACACTATAGCAGGGGAGAATCTGTCATCAGATTATTATCCAATCTGCATGAACAAACAACACATCTTAAGGATATGATTGAGATAGTGCTTATGGGCTCATAGGGATTCCTTTGTACACTTAGTCACATTTCTAAGTTTGAGGCGTAAGTTGGATTGTATCTAACAGACACTCCATAAGGTGTAACTCTTGGTGAAAAGGCATTGACTTGTGGTGTGACCCTTGGTGAAGAGTCACCTATGCTCTATATAACCGAACTTATTTTTCATTTATGATAATTAGTTTTACAGCGTTTTCTAGAGCCATAATCTTGAGAGAAAATAGACACAATAAAATTTGTTTGGAAGAGAAATAGAAGTGCTTTCTTTTCTCTGCGACTGATCGTTATATCCAAGGAGATTGGGGCCTAAATTTCTGCAAAACACTATGGCTAGGGCGAATATGTCTTCAGATTATTATAAAATCTGCATGAACAAATAATACATTTTAAGGATATGATTGAGATAGAGTATATGGGCTCATGGGGATTCCATGGAATACTTTGCTTTGTGGTGTGAGTTGGGTTATCTCTAACAGATGCACCTTAAAGTGTAACTCACGGTGAAGAGGCACTGACTTGAGGTGTGACCCTTGGTGATGAGTCACCAATGCTCTATATAACCCAACTTCGTTTTAATTTATGATAATTAGTTATTTAGAGCTTTCTAGAGACATTTTCCAGAGATAAAATCTACACAATAAAATTCATTTGGTAGAGAGATCAAAGTGCTTTCTTCTCTCTATGACTGATCGTTGTATCCATGGAGATTAGGACCTACATTTATGTAAAACACTACAGCAAGGGAGAATCTGTCATCAGATTATTATCCAATCTGCATGAACAAACATCACATCTTAAGGATATGATTGAGATAGTGTATATGGGCTCATGGGGATTCCGTGGAATACTTAGGCACTTTTTTAGGTTTGAGGTGTAAGTAGGGTTATCTCTAACATATGCTACTTAAGGTGCAACTATTGGTGAAGAGACACTGACTTGAGGACTAACCCTTGCTAAAGAGTTAACTATGCTCTATATAACCCAACTTTGTTTTCATTTATGATAATAAGTTTTTAAGAGTTATCTAAGGTCATTTTCCAGAGAGAAAATACAAACAATCAAATTCATTTGGGAGAGAGATAGAAGTGCTTTCTTCTCTCTACAAATGATGGTTGTATCCTTGTAGATTAGGGCCTACATTTAAGCAAAACACTATGGTAAGGGCGAATCTGACTTCAGATTATTATAAAATATCTATGATCAAACAACACATCTAAAGGATATGATTGAGATAGTGTGTATGGGCTCATGGGGATTACATGGAGCACTTAGTCACTTTTTTAGGTTTGAGGTGTGAGTTAGGTTGCCTCTAACAGATGCACCTTAAGGTGTAACTCATGGTGAAGAGGCACTGACTTGTGGTGTGACCCTTGGTGAAGAGTCACCTATGCTCTATATAACCTAACTTCGTTTTAACTTATAATAATTTTTTAGAGTTATCTTGAGACATTTTCCATAGAAAAAATAAACACAATCAAATTTATTTGGCAGAAAGATAGATGTACTTTCTTCATTCTGCGACTGATCGTTGTATCCTGTGAGATTGGGGACTACACTTCTGCAAAACACTATAGCAGAGGCAAATCTTTCTTCAGATTATTATCCAATCTGTATGAAAAAACAACACATCTTAAGGATATGATTAAAATAGTGTGTATGGGTACATGGGGTTTCCTTGGAACACTTAGTTACTTTTTTTGGTTTGAGGTGTGAGTTAGGTTGTCTCTGACATACGCACCTTAAGGTATAACTCTTGGTGATGAGGCATTAACATGAAGTGTGACCCTTGGTAAAAAGTAACCTATGTTCTATATAACCCAACTTCATTTTCATTTAAGATAATAAGTTTTTAGAATTTTCTTGAGTCAATTTCCCAAGAGAAAATAGACACAATAAAATTTGTTTGGTAGAGAGATAGAAGTACTTTCTTTTCACAGCGACTGATAGTTGTGTCCTGGGAGATTAGGGACTACATTTATGTAAAACAATATAGCAGGGGAGAATCTGTCTTCAGATTGTTATCCAATCTGCATGAACAAACAACACATCTTAAGGATATGATTGAGATAGTATGTATGGGCTCATGGGAATTCATTGGAATACTTAGTCACTTTTTCAGGTTTGAGGAATGAGTAGGGTTGTCTCTAACTGACGCACCTTATTGCATAACTCTTGGTGATGAGGCACTAACTTGAGGTATGACACTTCGTGAAGAGTCACCTATGCTCTATATAGCCGAACTTCTTTTTCATTTATGTTAATTTGTTTTTTAGAATTTTCTTGAGTCATTTTCTGGAGAAAAAATAGACACAATAAAATTTGCTTAAAAGAGATATAGAAGTGCTTTCTTTTCTCTATGATTGATCGTTGTATCCTAGGAAATTGGGGCCTACATTTCTACAAAACACTATGGCAGGGGCAAATCTGTCTTCAGATTGTTATAAAATCTGCATGAACAAATAACACATTTTTAGGATATGATTGAGATAGAGTGATGGGCTCATGGGGATTCCATGGAATATTTAGTCACTTTATTTTTCTTTGAGGTGAAAGTTGGGTTATCTCTAACAGATGCACCTTAAGGTGTAACTCTTAAGGTGTAACCCTTGGTGAAGAGTCACCAATGCTCTTTATAACCCAACTTCGTTTTAATTTATGATAATAAGTTATTTAGAGCTTTCTAGAGACATTTTCCAGAGATAAAATCGACATAATAAAATTCATTTGGTAGAGAGATAGAAATGCTTTCTTCTCTCTGCGACTCATCGCTGTATCCTGTGTGATTGGGGACTACCTTTCCCCAAAACACTATAGCAGGGACGAATCTGTCATAAGATTGTTATAAAATTTGCATGAATCAATAATACAATTTAAGGATATGACTGAGACAGTGTGAATGGGCTCATGGGGATTCCATGGATTACTTAGTCACTTTTTTATTTTTGAGGTGTGAGTTGGGTTATCTCTAACAGATGCAACTTAAGGTATACTATTGGTGAAGATGCACTAACTTGTGGTGTGACTCTTGATAAAGAGTCACCTATGCTCTATATAACCCAACTTCGTTTTCATTTATGATAATAAGTTTTTAAGAGTTTTCTAGGGTCATTTTCCAGAGAGAAAATAGACAATCAAATTCATTTGAAAGAAAGATAGAAGTGTTTTCTTCTCTCTGCGACTGATGGTTGTATCCTTGGAGTTTGGGGCCTACATTTATGCAAAACACTATGGCAAGGGTGTATTTGACTTCAGATTATTATAAAATCAGCATGATCAAACAACACATCTAATGGATATGATTGAGATAGTGTGTATGGGCTCATAAGGATTCCATGGAGTACTTAGTCGTTTTTTTAGGTTTGAGGTGTGAGTTAGGTTGCCTCTAACAGACACACCTTAAGGTGTAAGTCATGGTGAAGAGGCACTGACTTGAGGTGTGACCCTTGGTGAAGAGTCACCTATGCTCTATATAACCCAACTTTGTTTTAACTTATGATATTAATTTTTTAGATTTATCTTGAGTCATTTTCCATAGTAAAAATAAACACAATCAAATTTATTTGGTAGTGAGATAGAAGTACTTTCTTCATTCTGCGACTGATCGTTGTATCCTGTGAGATTGGGGCCTTCACTTCTGCAAAGCACTATAACAGGGGAGAATCTTTCTTCAAAGTGTTATCCAATCCGTATGAACCAACAACACATCTTTAGGATATGATTAAGATAGTGTGTATGGGCACATGGGGATTCCTTGAAACACTTAGTTACTTTTTTTGGCTTGAGGTGTGAGTTGGGTTGTCTCTAATAGACGCACCTTTAGGTATAACTCTTGGTGATGAGGCACTAACTTAAGGTGTGACCCTTGGTGAAGAGTCACCTATGCTCTATATAACCCAACTTCGTTTTTATTTATAATAATAAGTTTTTTAGAGTTTTCTTGAGTCATTTTCCTGAGAGAAAATAGACACAATAAAATTTGTTTGGCTAAGAGATAGAAGTGATTTATTTTCACTGCGACTGATAGTTGTAATTTGGAATATTGGGGCCTACATTTCTACAAAACACTATGGTATCTGCGAATCTGCATTCTGATTGCTATAAATTCTACATGAACAAATAATACATTTTATGGATATGATTGAGATAGTGTGTATGGGCTCATGGGGTTTTCTTGCAATCCTTAGTCGTTTTTTTAGGTTTATGGTGTGAGTTGGGATGTCTCTAACAGATGCATCTTAAGGTGTAACTCTTGGTGAAAAGACACTGACTTGTGGTGTAACCCTTGGTGAATACTCACCTATGTTTTATATAACCCAACTTCGTTTTCATTTATGATAATAAGTTTTTTAGAGTTTTCTATAGTCATCTTCTAGAGAGAAAATAAACATAATCAAATTCTTTTGGTTGAGAGATAGAAGTGTTTTCTTCTCTCTATGACTGATCGTTATATCCAGGAAGATTGGGGCCTTCATTTATGTAAAATACTATAGTTGGGGAGAATTTGTCTTACGATTGTTATCCAATCTGCTTGAACAAACACCACATCTTAAGGATATGATTGAGATAGTGTGTATGGGCTCATGGAAATTTATTGGAATACTTAGTCACTTTTTCAGGTTTGAGGTGTGAATTGGGTTGTCTCTATTAAGGTATAACTTTTGGCGAAAAGGCACTGACTTGAGGTGTGGCCTTTGGTGAAAAGTCACTTATGCTCTATATAACCGAACTTCGTTTTCATTTATGATAATATATTTTTTAAAGTTTTCTTGAGTCATTTTCATGCGAGAAATTAGACACAATAAAATTTGTTTGGTATAGAGATATAAGTGCTTTCTTTTCTCTGCGACTAATCGTTTTATCTTGTGAGATTGGGGCCTACATTTCTGTAAAACACTATGGCAGGGGAGAATCTGTCTTCAGATTGTTATAAAATCTGCATGAACAAATAACACATATTAAGGATATAATTGAGAAAGTGTGTATGGGCTCATGGGGATTCCTTGCAATACTTACTCACATTTTTATGTTTGAGGTGTGAGTTGGCTTATCTCAAAAAGATGCACCTATAGGTCTAACTCTTGGTGATGAGGCACTGACTTGAGGTGTGACTCATGGTGAAGAGTCACCTATGCTCTATATAACCTAACTTCGTTTTAATTTATGATATAAGATTTTTAGAGTTTTCTTGAGTCATTTTCCAAAGAGAAAATTGACACAATCAAATTCATTTGGTTGAGAGATAGAAGTGCTTTCTTCTCTCTAGGACTGATTGTTGTATCCTGTGAGATTGGGGCCTACATTTCCCCAAAACACTATAGCCGGGGAGAATCATTCTTCATATTGTTATCCAATCTGCATGATCAAACAACGCATCCTAAGTATATTATTGAGATAGTGTATATGGGCTCATGGAGATTCCTTGGAACCCTTAGTCATATTTTTAGGTTTGAGGTGTGAGTTGGGTTGTCTCTAATAGATGCACCTTTAGGTGTAACTCTTGGTGAAGAGGCAATGTCTTGAGGTGTGACCCTTAGTAAAGAGTCACATATGCTCTAAATAACCCAACTACGTTTTCATTTATGATAATAAGATTTTTAGAGTTTTCTTGAGTCATTTTCTTGAGAGAAAATAAACACAATCAAATTCCTTTGGAAGAGTGATAGAAGTGTTTTTTTTCTCACTGCGACTGATCGTTGTATTCTGAGAGATTGGGGACTACATTTCTGCAAAACACTATGGCAGTGGTGAATCTATCTTCAGATTGCTACCCAATCTGCATGAACATACAACACATCTTAAGGATATGATTTAGATAGTGTGTATGGGCCCATGGGGATTCCTTGGAATACTTAGTCTTATTTTTGGGCTTGAGGTGTGAGTTGAGCTATCTCTTACAGATACACCTTAAGGTATAACTGTTGGTGAAGTGGAACTGACTTGAGGTGTGACCCTTGGTGAAGATTCACCTATGCTCTAAGTAACCCAACTACGTTTTCATTTATGATAATATGTTTTTTAGAATTTTCTTGAGTAATTTTTTAGAGAGAAAATAGACACAATCAAATTTGTTTGGCAGAGAGATTGAAGTGCTTTCTTCTCTCTTTGACTGATCGTTGTATCCTGGGAGATTGAGGCCTTCATTTATGCAAAACACTATGGCAGGGGCGAATCTATCTTCAGATTGTTACCCAATCTGTAAGAACATACGACACATCTTAAGGATATGATTGAAATAGTGTGTATGGGCTCATGGGGATTCCTTGAAACACTTAGTGACTTTTTATGGTTTGAGGTATGAGCTGGGTTGTCTCTAACAGATGCACCATAAGTTTAAACTCTTGGTAAAGAGGCATTGACTTGAGGTGTGACCCTTGGTAAAGAGTCACATATGCTCTATCAAACCCAATTTCGTTTTCATCTATGATAATAAGTTTATTAGAGTTTTGTTGAGTTATTTTCCTAAAAGAAAATAGACACAATCCAATTCATTTGGCAGAGAGATAGAAGTGTTTTCCTCTCTCTGCGACTGATCGTTGTATCCAGGGAGATTGGGGTCTACATTTCTACAAAATACTATAGCAGGGGTGAATCGTTCTTCAGATTTTTTTCCAAAAAGCAAGAACAAGCAAAATACTATAGCAGGGGTGAATCGTTCTTCAGATTTTTATCCAAAAAGCAAGAACAAGCAATACATTTTAAGGATATGATTGAGATAGTGTGTAGGGGCTCATGGGATTCCATGGAACACTTAGTCACTTTTAAAGGTTTGAGGTGTGAGTTGGGTTGTCTCAAACGGATGTACCTTAGGGTGTCGCACTTTGTGAAGATGCATTGACTTGAGAAGTGAGCCTTGGTGAAGAGTCACCTATCCCCTATGCAATCTAACTCTGTTTGCATTTATGATAATAAGTCTTTATGAGTTTTCATGGGTAATTTTCTAGAGCGAAAATAGAAGCAATAAATTTTCGCTTGGTAGAGGGATAGATGTGCTTTCTTCTCTCTGCGACTGATCGTTCTATTATCGGAGATTGGGGCCTACATTTCGGTAAAATACTATGGCAGGTGCGAATCTGTCTTAAGATTGTTATCTAATCTGCATGAACAAATAACACATCTTAAGGATGTGATTGAGATAGTGCATATAGGCTCATAGGGATTCCTTGGAATACTTAGTCATATTTCAAGGTTTGAGGTGTAAGTTGGGTTGTATCTAACAGAAGCACCGTAAGGTGTAACTCTTGGAGTGGAGGCATTGACTTATGATGGGACCCTTGGTGAAGAGTCACCTATGCTCTATAAAACCCAACTTTGATTTCATTTAAGATAATAAGTTTTTTAGAGTTTTCATGAGTCAATTTCTAAAGAGCAAAAAGACACAATCAAAGCTCTTTGGCAAGGAGATAGTAGTGCTTTCTTCTCAGTGTGACTAATTGTTGTATTCTGGAAGACAAGACCTACAGTCTAGCAAAAGACAATGGCAGGAGCAAATCTGTCTTATGATTGTTATCCAATCTACTTGAATAAATAACACATCTTAAGGATATGATTGAGATAATGTGTATGGGCTCATGGGGATTCCCTGGAATATTTAGTCACTTTTTAAGGTATGAGGTGTGAGGTGTGAGGTGTGAGTTAGGTTGTCTCTAACAGCCATACCTTAAGATGCAACTCTTGGTGAAGAGGCACTGACTTGAGGTGGGACCCTTGGTAAAGAGCCACCTATGCTCTATATAACCCAATTTTGTTTTTATTTATGATAATCAGTTTTTCAGAGTTTTCTTGAGTCAATTTCAAGAGAGAAAACAGACACAATCAAAACATGATTGGCAAAGAGATAGTAGTACTTTCTTATCTCTGTGACTGATTGCTGTATCCTGGGAGACCAGAGCTACAGTATAGCAAAACACTATGGCAGGGGTGAATCTGTCTTATGATTGTTATCCAATCTGCTTGAACAAATAACACATCTTAAGGATATGATTGAAATAGTTTTCATGGGCTCTTGGGGATTCCTTGGAACACTTAGTCACTTTTTTATGTTTGAGGTGTGAGTTGGGTTATCTATAACAGACGCACCTTAGGGTGCAACTCTTGGTAAAGAGGAATTGACTTGTAGTGTGACCCTTGGTGAAGAGTCACCTATGCTCCATATTGCCTAACTTTGTTTTTAATTATGATTATTAGTTTTTCAGAGTTTTCATGAGTCAATTTCAAGAGATAAAATAGACACAATCAAAGCTCCTTTGGCTGAGTGATAGTAGCAAATTCTTCATGAACAAAAAAGAGCTACATTATAGCAAAACATTATGGCAGGGGTGAATCTGTCTAAAGATTGCAATCCAATCTGCAGGAACAAACAACACATCTTAAGGATATGATTGAAATAGTGTGTATGGGCTTATGGGGATTCCTTGAAACACTTAGTCACTTTTTATTGTTTGAGGTATGAGCTGGGTTCCCTCTAACAGATGCACCATATGGTAAAACTCTTGGTGAAGAGGCATTGACTTGAGGTATGACCCTTGGTGAAGAGTCACATATGCTATATATAACCCAACTTTGTTTTTATTTATGATAATACGTTTTTCAGAGTTTTCTGGAGTCATTTTCAAGATAGAAGACAGACACAATCAAACTTTGTATGGCAGAGAGATAGAAGTGTTTTCTTTTCCCTGTGACTGATAGCTGTTTCCTGGGAGACAAGAGCTATAATCTTGCAAAGCACTAAGGCAGGGGTGAATCTGCCATAAGATTGTAATCCAATCTACATGTTCAAACATCACATCTTAAGGATATGATTGAGATAGTGTGTTTGGGCTCATGGGGATTCCTTAGAATATTTAGTTATTTTTTAGGCTTAAGGTGTGAGTTGGGTTGTCTCTATCAGCTGCACCTTAAGATTTAATACTTTATGAAAAGGCATTGGCTTGAGGTGTGACCCTTGGTGAATAGTATCATATGCACTATCTATCCCAACTTTGTTTTCATTTATGATAATAAGTTTTTCTGAGTTTTCTTGAGTCAATTTCAAGAGAGAAAACAGACACAATCAAAGTTTGTTTGGCAAAAGTGATAGTAGTGCTTTCTTCTCCCTGTGACTGGTCGTTGTATCCTGGAGACAAGAGCTACAGTCTAACAAAACACTATGGCAGGGGAAAATCTGTCTTAAGATTGTTATCTAATATGTTTTAACAAATAACACATCTTAAGGCTATGATTGAGATAGTGTGTATGGGCTCATGGGAATTCCTTGAAGCACTTAGTCACTTTTTTAGGTTTAAGGTATGAGTTGGGTTATCCCTAACAGACGCACCTTAGTGTGTAACTCATGGTGAAGAGGCATTGACTTGAGGTGTGACCCTTGGAAAAGAGTCACCTATGCACTATATAACCCAACTTCAGTTTCATTTATGATAATAAGTTTTCATGAGTTATTATCAAGAGAGAAAACAAACTCAATCTAATTAGTTTGATAGAAATATAGTAGTGTTATCTTCTCTCAGCGACTAATCGTTATATCCTTGGAGATTGGGGCCCACATTTATGCAAAACACTATAACCGGGGCAAATCAGTCATAAATTGTTATATAATCAGTATGAACAAACTACACATCTTAAGTATATGATTGAGATAGTGTGTATGGGCTCATAAAGATTCCTTGGAACACTTAGTCACTTGTTTAGGTTTGAGGCATGAGTTGGGCTGCCTCTAATAGACGTACCATAAGGTGTAACTCTTGGTGAAGTGGCATTGACATCAGGTGTGACCCTTGGTGAAGAGTCACTTATACTCTATATAACCCAACTTTATTTTCATTTATGATAATCTGCATTTTAGAGTTTTCATGAGTCATTTTCATGAGAGAAAACAGACACAATCAAAGCAATTTTGGCAGAGAGACAGAAGTGTTTTCTTTTCTCTGCGACTGATCATTATAGCTTGGGAGATTGGGGCCTATATTTATGCAAAACACTATGGCAGGGGAAAATTTGTCTTAAGATCATAATCTAATCTGCATGAACAAACCACACATCTTATGGATATAATTGAGATGGTGTGTATGGGCTCATGGAGAGTCCTTGGAAAACTTAGTCACTTTTTAAGGTTTGAGGTATGAGTTGGGTTGTCTCTAGCTGATGCACCTTAGGGTGTCACACTTGGTGAAGATGCATTAACTTGAGGAGTGACCCTTGATGATGAGTCACCTATACTTTATACAATCTAACTTCGTTTGCATTTATGATAATAAGCCTTTCAGAGTTTTCATGAGTAATTTTCAAGAGAGAAAATAAACACAATCAAACTTCATCTGGTAGAGGGATAGAAGTGCTTTCTTCTCTCTGCGACTGGTCGTTATATCATGGGAGATTGGGGCCTACATTTCTGTAAAACACTATGGCAGGTGTGAATCTGTCTTATGATTATTATCTAATCTGCATGAACAAACAACACATCTTAAGGATATGATTGAGATAGTGCATATAGGCTCAAAGGGATTCCATGGAATATTTAGTCATATTTATAGGTATGAGATGTGAGTTGGGTTGTCTCTAACAGACGAACCTTATGGTGTTCCTCTTTGGGAATAGGCTTTGACTTGAGGAGAAATCCTTGGCACAGAGTTACCTATTCTCTATATAACCCAACTTTGGTTTTATTTATGATAATCAATTTTTCAGAGTTTTCTTGAGACATTTTAAAGAGAGGAAACATACGTAATCAAAGCTCATTTGGCAGAGAGATAGAAGTGTACTCGTCTCTTTGCAAATGATCGCTATATCTATGGAAACTGGGGCCTACATTTCTATAAAACACTATGGCAGGGGCAAATCTCTTTTATGATTCTTATCCTATCTGCATGAACAAACAACAAATCTTAAGGATATGAATGAGATAGTGTGTATGGGCTCATGGGGATTCCTTGGATCACTTAGTCACATTTTTAGGCTTGAGGTGTGAGTTGGGTTGTATCTGACAGACGCACCTTAAAGTGTAACTTATGGTGAAGAGGTATTGATTTGAGGTGTGACTATTGGTGAAGAGTCACCTATGCTCTATATAACCCAACTTTCTTTTTCATTTATGATAATCAGTTTTTCAGAGTTTTCTTGATTTATATACATAAGAGGAAACAGACGCAATCAAAGCTCGTTTGGCAGAAAGATAGAAGTGCTTTCTTTTCCCAGTGACTATTCGTTGTTTCCTTGGAGACAAGAGCAACAGTCTTGCAAAGCACTATGGCAGGGGCGAATCTGTCATAAGATTATTATCCAATCAATATGTTCAAACAACACATCTTAAGGATATGATTAAGGTAGTGTGTTTGGGCTCATGGGGATTCCTTGGAATATTTAGTCATTTTTTTAGGCTTGAGGTGTGAGTTGGGTTGTCTCTAACAACTGTACCTTATGATATAATATTTAGTGAAGAGGCATTGGCTTGAGGTGTGACCCTTGGTGAAAAGTTTTCAATGCACTATATAACCCAACTTTGCTTTCATTTATGATAATAAGTTTTTCAGAGTTTTCATTGAGTTAATTTCAAGAGTGAAATCGGACACAATCAAAGCTCGTTTGGCAAAAGAGATTGTAGTGCTTTCTTTTCTTAGTGACTGATCCTTGTATCCTGGGAAACAAGAGCTGCAGTCTAACAAAACACTATGGCAGGGGAAAATCTGTCTTAAGATTATTATCAAATCTGCTTGAACAAATAACACATCTTAAGGCTATGATTGAGATAGTGTTTATGGGCTCATGGGAATTCCGAGTAGAGCACTCAAACACTTTTTTAGGTTTAAGGTATGAGTTGGGTTATCTCTAACAGACGCACCTTAAGGTGTAACTCTTGGTGAAAAGGCATTGACTTGAGGTGTGACCCTTGGTAAAGAGTCACCTATGCCTTATATAATCCAACTTCAGTTTCATTTATGATAATAAGTTTTTCAGAGTTTTCATGAGTTATTTTCAAGAGAGAAAACAACCACAATCTGATTAGTTTGATAAAAATGTAGTAGTGTTGTCTTCTCCCAGCGACTGATTGTTATATCCTAGGAGATTGTGGATCACATTTATGCAAAACACTATAACCGGGGCGAATCAGTCATATGATTGCTATCTTATATGTATGAACAAACTACACATCTTAAGTATATGGTTGAGATAGTGTGTATGGCTTCATGAGGATTTCTTGGAACACTTAATCACTTGTTTAGGTTTGAGGTATGAGTTGGGATTCCTCTAATAGATGCACCATAAGGTGTAACTCATGGTGAGGAGGCAATGACTTGAGGTGTGACCCTTGGTGTAGAGTCACCTATACCCTATATGACCCAACTTTATTTTCATTTATGATAATCACCATTTTAGAGTTTTATGAGTCATTTTCAAGGGAGAAAACAGACATAATCTAAGCCCGTTTGGTAGAGAGACAGAAGTGCTTTCTTCTCTCTGCAACTGATCATTATATCTTGGGTGATTGGGGCCTATATTTATGCATAACACTATGGCAGGGGAAAATTTGTCTTATGATCATAATCTAATCTGCATGAACAAACCACACATCTTAAGGATATGATTGAGATGGTGTGTATTGGCTCATGGAGAGTCCTTGGAAAACTTAGTCACTTTTTAAGGTTTGAGGTGTGAGTTGGGTTATCTCTAGCAGACGCACCTTAGAGTGTCACACTTGGTAAATATGCATTGACTTGAGGTGTGACCCTTGGTGAAGAGTCACCTATGCTCTATGCAATCTAACTTTGTTTGCATTTATGATAATAAGCCTTTCAGAGTATTCATGAGTCATTTTCTAGAGAGAAAATAGACACAATTAAACTTTGTCAGGTAGAGGGATAGAAGTGCTTTCTTTTCTCTGTGGTTGATCATTTTATCATGGGAGATTGGGGTCTACATTCCAGCAAAACACTATGGCAGGTGCGAATCTGCCTTAAGATTGTTATCTAATATGCATGAACAAACAACACATCTTAAGGATATGATAGAGATAGTGCATATAGGCTCAAAGGGATTCCTTGGAATACTTAGTCATATTTCTAGGTTTGAGGTGTAGGTTGGGTTGTATCTAATAGAAGAACCGAAAGGTGTAACTCTGGGTGAGGAAGCATTGACTTGTGATGGGACCCTTGGTGAAGAGTCACCTTTGCTCTATAAAAGCCAACTTTGTTTTCATTTAAGATAATATATTTTTTAGAGTTTTCATGAGTCAATTTCAAGAGAGCCAAAAGACACAATCAAAGTTCTTTGGCAAAGAGATAGTAGTGCTTTCTTCTCTCTGTGACTGATCATTGTATCCTGGAAGATAAGACTTAAAGTCTTGCAAAGGACTATGGCAGGTGTGAATATGTCTTAAGATTGTAATCCAATCTACTTTAACAAATAGCACATCTTAGGGATATGTTTGAAATAGTGTGTATGGGCTCATGGGGATTCCCTGGAATACTTAGTCACTTTATAAGGTGTGAGGTATGAGTTGGGTTGTCTCTAGCAACCGTACTTTAAGATGCAATTCTTGGTGAAGCGGCATTGACTTGAGGTGGGACCCTTGGTGAAGAGTCACTTATGCTCTCTAAAACACAATTTTGTTTACATTTATGATAATCAGTTTTTCAGAGTTTTCTTGAGTCAATTTCATGAGAGAAAACAGACACAATCAAAGCTCGCATGGCAAAGAGATAGTAGTTCTTTCTTCTCTCTATGACTGATTGCTATATCCTGGGAGGCAAGAGCTACATTATAGCAAAACACTATTGCTGGGGCGAATCTGTCTTATGATTGTTATCCAATCTGCTTGAACAAGTAACATATCTTAAGGATATGATTGAAATAGTATTTATGGGCTCTTGGGGATTCCTTGAAACACAGTCACTTTTTTAGGTTTGAGGTGTGAGTTAGGTTATCTCTAACCGACGCACCATAAGGTACAACTCTTGGTAAAGAGGAATTGACTTGAGGTGTGATCCTTGGTGAAGATTCACCTATGCTCCATATTACCCAACTTTGTTTTTTATTATGATAATAAGTTTTTCTGAGTTTTCATGAATCAATTTCAAGAGTGAAAATAGACACAATCAAAGCTCGTTTGGCAGAGTGATTGTAGCAAATTCTTTTGTCTGTGGCTGATCACTGTATCCAGGGAGACAAGAGCTACATTATAGCAAAACACTATGGCAGGGGTGAATCTGTCTAAAGATTGTAATCCAATCTGCATGAACAAACAACACATCTTAAGGATATGATTGAAATAGTGTGTATGGGCTCATGGGGATTCCTTGAAATACTTAGTCATTTTTTTTGGTTTGAGGTGTGAGTTGGGTTGTTTCTAACAGATGCACCATAAGGTGAAGCTCTTGGTGAAGAGGCATTGACTTTAGGTGTAACCTTTGGTAAAGAGTCACATATGCTCTATATAACCCAACTTTTTATTTATTTATGAAAATAAGTTTTTCAGAGTTTAATGGATTCATTTTCAAGATAGAAAATAAACACAATCCAACTTTGTATGGTAAAGAGATAGAAGTGTTTTCTACTCTCTGCGACTGATCATTCTATCCAGGGTGATTGGGGACTACATTCCTGCAAAATATTATGACAGGGGCAAATCTATTTTAAGATTGTTATCTAATCTGTACGAACAAACAACGCATCTTAAGGATATGATTGAGATAGTATATATGGGAACATGGGGATCCCTTGGAATACTTAGTCACTTTTTTTGGTATGAGATGTGAGTTGGGTTGTTTCTAACAGACGAACCTTATGGTGTACCTCTTTGGGGATAGGCATTTACTTGAGGTGAAATCCTTGGCATAGAGTCACCTATTCTCTATATAACCCAACTTTGGTTTCATTTATGATAATCAATTTTTTAGAGTTTTCTTGAGTCATTTTAAAGAGAGGAAACAAACGCAATCAAAGCTCATTTGGCAGAGAGATTGAAGTGTTTTCGTCTCTTTACGACTGATCGCTATATCTATGGAGATTGGGGCCTACATTTCAGTAAAACACTTTGGCAGGGGCGAATCTTTTTTATGATTCTTATCCAATCTGCATGAACAAGCAACAAATCTTAAAGATATGAATGAGATAGTGTGTATGGGCTCATAGGGATTCCTCTGAACACTTAGTCATATTTTTAGGCTTGAGGTGTGAGTTGGGTTGTATCTAACAGACGTACCTTAAGGTGTAATTCATGGTGAATAGGCATTGATTTGAGGTGTGACCATTGGTGAAGAGTCACCTATGCTCTATATAACCCAATTTTTTTTTCATTTATGATAATCCGTTTTTCAAAGTTTTCTTGATTTATTTACATAAGAGGAAACAGACGCAATCAAAGCTTGTTTGGCAGAAAGATAGAAGTACTTTCTTTTCCCTGTGACTGATCGCCATTGCCTGGGAGACAAGAGCTACAGTCTTGCAAAGCACTATTGCAGGGGAGAATCTGTCATAAGATTGTTATCAAATCTATATGTTCAAACAACACATCTTATGGATATGATTGAGATAGTGTGTTTGGGCTCATGGGGATTCCTTGGAATATTTAGTCACTTTTTTAGGCTTGAGGTGTGAGTTGGGTTGTCTCTAGCAGCTGTACATTGCGATATAATATTATGTGAAGAGGCATTGGCTTGAAGTGTGACCCTTGGCGAAAAGTTTCCAATCCACTATATAACCTAACTTTGTTTTCATTTATGATAATATGTTTTTCAGAGTTTTCTTTGAGTCAATTTCAAGAGAGAAGGCGGACACAATCAAAGCTCGTTTGGCAAAAGAGATAGTAGTGCATTCTTCTCTCTGTGACTGATCGTTGTATCCTGGGAGACAGCTACAGTCTAACAAAACACTATGGCAGGGGCAAATCTGTCTTAAGATTGTTATCTAATCTGCTTGAACAAATAACACATTTTAAGGCTATGATTGAGATAGTGTTTATGGGCTCATGGGAATTCCGAGTAGCACTCAGTCACTTTTTTAGGTTTAAGGTATGAGTTTGATTATCTCTAACTGACGCAACTTAAGGTATAACTCTTGGTGAAGAGGCATTGACTTGAGGTGTGACCCTTGGTAAAGAGTCACCAATGGCCTATATAACCCAACTTCAGTTTCATTTATGATAATAAGTTTTTTAGAATTTTAACGAGTTATTTTCAAGAGAGAAAACAAACACAATCTGATTAGTTTGATAGAAATATAGTAGTGTTGTCTTCTCTCAGCGACTGATCATTATATCCTAGGAGATTGGAGCCCACATTTATGGAAAACACTATAACTGGGGCGAATCAGTCATAAGATTGCTATCTAATCTGTATGAACAAACTACACATCTTAAGTATATGATTGAGATAGTGTGTATGGGCTCATGAGGATTCCTTGGAGCACTTAATCGCTTGCTTAGGTTTGAACTGCGAGTTGGGCTGCCTCTAATAGACGCACCATAATGTGTAACTCTTGGTGAAGAGGCATTGACTTGAGGTGTGACCCTTGCTAAAGAGTCATCTATACTCTATATAACCCAACTTTATTTTCATTTATAATAATCTTCATTTTAGAGTTTTCATGAGTCATTTTTATGAGAGAAAACAAACACAATCAAAGCCCGTTTGGCAGAGAGACAGAAGTTCTTTTTTCACTCTGCGACTGATCATTATATCTTGGGAGATTGGGGCCTATATTTATGCAAACCACTATGGCAGGGGAAAATTTGTCTTAAGATCATAATCTAATCTGCATGAACAAACCACACATCTTAAGGATATGATTGAGATAGTGTGTCTGGGCTCATTAAGAGTCCATGAAAATCTTAGTCACTTTTTAAGGTTTCAGGTGTGAGTTGGGTTGTCTCTAGGAGACACACCTTAGGGTGTCACACTTGGTGAATATGCATTGACTTGTGGAGTGACCCTTGGTAAAGAGTCACCTATGCTCTATGCAATCTAACTTCATTTGCATTTATGATAATAAGACTTTTAGAGTTTTCATGAGTAACTTTCTAGAGAGAAAATAGACACAATCAAACTTCGTCTGGTAGAGGGATAGAAGTACTTTCTTCTCTCAGCGACTGATCGTTCTATCATGGGAGATTGGGGCCTACATTTCTGCAAAACACTATGGCTGGTGCGAATCTGCCTCACGATTGTTATCTAATCTGCATGAACAAACAACACATCTTAAGGATATGATTGAGATAGTGCTTATGGGCTCATAGGGATTCCTTTGTACACTTAGTCACATTTCTAAGTTTAAGGCGTAAGTTGGATTGTATCTAACAGACACTCCATAAGGTGTAACTCTTGGTGAAAAGGCATTGACTTAAGGTGGGACCTTTGGTAAAGAGTCACCTATGCTCTATATGACCCAACTTTGTTTTCATTTATGATAATAAGTTTTTTAGAGTTTTATTGTGTGATTTTCATGATAGAAAATAGACACAATCAAAGCTCATTTGGCAAAGAGATAGAAGTGCTTTCTTTTCTCTGTGACTGATCACTGTATCTTGGGAGACAAGAGAAACATTCTTGTATAACATTATTGCAGGGGCAAATCTGTCTTTAGATTGTTATCCAATCTGCATGAACAAACAACACATCTTAAGGATATGATTGTGATAGTGTGTTTGGGCTCATGGGAATTCCATGGAATACTTAAATCATTTTTTAGGTTGAGGTGTGAGTTGGGTTATCTCTAACAGCCGCACCTTAAGATGTAACTCTTGGTGAAGAGGCATTGACTTCTGGTAGGACTCTTGTGGATGAGTCACCTATGCTCTATATAACCTAACTTTGTTTTCATTTGTGATGATCAGTTTTTAAGAGTTTTCTTGAGTCAATTTCAAGAGACAAAACAGACAATCAAATCTCGTTTGGTAGAGAGATAGTAGTGATTTCTTCTCTTTGTGACTGACTGCTGTATCCTGGACAACAAGAGCTACAGTCTAGCAAAACACTATGGCAAGGGAAAATCTGTCTTAAGATTATTATCCAATATACATAAACAAACAACACATCTTAAGGATATGATTGAGATAGTGTGTATGGGCTCATGGGTATTCCTTGGAGCACTTAATCACGTTTTTAGGTTTAAGGTGTGAATTGGGTTGTCTTTAACAGACGCACCTTATGTTGTAACTCTTGGTGAAGAGGCATTGACTTGAGGTGTGATCCTTGGTGACGAGTCACTTATACTCTATATAACCCAACTTTGTTTTCATTTATAATAATTAGTTTCTCGGAGTTTTCTTGAGTCATTTTCAAGAGTGAAAACAGACTCAATCAAAGCTCGTTTGGCAGAGAGATTGATGTGCTTTCCTTTCAAGAGTTAGATCTCCTATTTGCTTAACCTCTTATTCCACGTTTACGGTGCATACGGAAAATGTCTTAACCGCTGTCGTGTCGTGCGCTACTGTACTTATGCTTGTTCACATAATTCCTGAGCTGTTGAGTGTAAAAAAGAGGGAGTTATTTTTGAAGAATAAAGCTGCAAAGCCTGATCGGGAGATGGGCATTATTCGTACACATGAAGAAAAAAGACGGCATGTTCGAATACTGACTCAAGAAATAAAAAGCACTCTTGACAGGCAAACTATATTAAAGACCACTCTCATTGAGCTAGGAAGAACATTGACATTGGAGGAATGTGCACTATGGATGCCGACACGTACTGGTCTGGAGCTTCAACTTTCCTACATTTTGCGGCACCAAAACCCTGTTAGATTTACTATATCTATACAGCTTACTATAATAAATCAAGTTTTTAGTAGCAACCGGGCAGTTAAAATATCACCGAACTCCCCAGTTACAAGACTCAGACCTCTTGTTGGAAAATATATACCTGGGGAGGTAGTTGCTGTTCGTGTTCCCCTTTGGCATCTCTCAAAATTTCAAATTAATGATTGGCCAGAGCTTTCCACAAAACGATATGCATTAATGGTTTTGACGCTTCCCTCAGACAGTGAGAGGCAATGGCATGTTCACGAGTTGGAGCTCATTGAAGTGGTTGCAGATCAGGTTGCAGTTGCTCTTTCACATGCTACAATCTTGGAGGAGTCTATGAGAGCAAGGGATCACCTTGCGGAACAAAATGTTGCCCTTGATCTTGCAAGGAGAGAACCAGAAACAGCAATTCGTGCGCGTAATGATTTCCTGGCTGTCATGAATCATGAAATGAGAACCCCCATGCATGCTATTATTGCCCTATATTCCTTATTACAGGAAACTGAATTGACAGCTGAACAACGCTTGATGGTAGAAACGGTTTTAAAGAGTGGTAACCTCTTAGCAACATTGACAAATGATGTATTAGATCTTTCAAGACTAGAAGATCGAAGCCCTGAACTAGACCATAGAGCTTTTAACCCCCACTCAGTTTTTAGAGAGGTCATTAACTTGATCAAACCCATAGCATCTGAAATTGTTTCTCTCATTAAATTTAGCACCGGATCGGCCTGAATATGTTGTTGGTGGTGAAAAACTTCTGATGCATACCATATTAAATGTTGCTGGCAATGCTGTGAAGTTCTCAAAAGAGGGCAGTATATCTGTTTCTGTTAGTGTTGCAAAACTGGAATCTCTGAGAGATGCTCGAGCTCCAGGTTTTTTCTCCAATGCCAAGTGATAATCACTTTTATTTGCGAGTACAGGTAAAGGATTCAGGATCAGGAATCAGCCCTCAAGATATTCCCAAGTTGATCAACAAATTTGCAGACAGTCAATCTTTAGCAAGTAAAAATTCCTGTGGCAAAGGACTTGAACTTGCAATTTCGAAGAGGTTCTTAAGTCTCATGGAGGGTCACATATGGATTGAAAGTGAAGGCCTTGGCAAAGGGAGTACTGCTACATTCTTTGTAAAACTAGGAATTGCAGAGCGTCAAAAGTGAGACTGAGCAGCATTTTATACCCAAAATGCAAGTGAATCGGGGCTATTCGCATTTTCCAGGACTTCAAGTTCTTGTTATGGATGGCAATGGGGTTAGCAGGATGGAGACCAAGGGCCTTCTTGTTCATTTGGGATGTGATGTAACACCGGTTGGTTCGAGTGAAGAGTGTTTGCGGATCTTTTCTCATGAACACAAGGTGGTATTCACGGATGTAGGTATCTCAGGGATGGATGTCTATGATGTAGTATCTGTATTACAGGATAGATTTTCAGCACGTCATCAAAGGCCACAGATTATAACACTCACAGCAAACACAGATAGGGCTACGAAAGATAACTGCTTGAGGGTTGGTATGGATGGAGTTGTACTCAAACCCGTTTTAGTTGAGAAGATGAGGAGTGTTCTATCAGTGCTCTTGCAGAATGGGACTCTTTGTAAAACGAGGTACTAAGGAAAAGGCCTTAGAACAAAAAAACTATAAAAATGATAGCAAATCCACTTTTAATGTATAAAAGATAGTTGCTTGGGGCCAAGAATCTAAAGATATAGATAGGAAAATTGAAAAGCTCGTCAATCAGATAGAAGTAGCCGATGTAAGTGAGTATCTTGGGGCCATGAATCTTTACCTTGCGACCAGAAGCTACGGCAAGAACTTCCCCTTGGGCATGGAATGCAATAGAAGCAATAGGACGGTCTGCATGGTAAGAATATAAGGAAATTAATAACACCGTGCAACTAAAAATCAGAACTCAAAAGATGGACACATAAAATAGTATTAACAATAGCTAAAAATTTAAGACAGGAATTTTGCAAGAGAATTACAAAAATCATGGGATCCTATACACTTGTAGTATTAGCATCCCATAATCGAACCTCATGATCAAGGCTTCCACTTGCTAGTATTTCTAGGTGCAAGGGGTGAAACCTAACCTGTGAAAATTCCATTAGCTCATAAGATGAGGAGATTATTGTTTAAAGCTGTAATATGATATGGTGAATGTAAAGTAATAAAAAGTAGTAGGACGTATGACATCATAAGAAGGCAGTTTACCAGGTATTAATATGTAATGAAAAGTAAGAAACTTCAGCTAGGAGTAGAATTTTTTGGCTACTCTCTCTATAAATTTCTCGCATAACCAAGCATTTATGAGAAATATCAATCTCGATTTTCCTAAGATTTTGTTTATTGGCATTAAAGAAATTTATTCACACATGAATCACTTTAGCCGCACAAGATAACAAATTAAAGTATGGTCTGATGAATAGAAATGAAAGCTGCTCACCACCCAAGGAATTCGATGATGACCACTTAAGACCTTTAAGCAACTCCCAGTTTGGCAATCAATTATTTTAACTGTGTGGTCGCCACTACAAGCAAAGAAAGAAGCTAAAGTCAGTTACAAAAACTATAAAGGAACGATAAGACAAGAGACAAACACCGTCAACTTATTGTGTAGAAGCAAGTGATTTTCTATCAAGACTAAAGGCTGCCACAATAGTCGACCTTGGAGGAGGCACTAAAGGACAATACTTTGCTGATAGATGCCATAAAGACTCTGCTTCTACCCTGAAATATTGTTCATTACTACAGTTTAGTATACCAGAGATGGAAACATCTAGGGTCTTCAAATTTCCTCACCAAGTTTGTCGCATGGAAAATGTACAAGAAACTTTGATCACTGGGTTTTCTACAATAGTAATGGGCATAATAAGCAAACTAAATTCTGCATTATAAGTCGTTATTAGCTATTCAACGTGGGTTGATGTTTGGCGCTATTGCAATTCTAGCGGCGGCAGGTAGTAAGCATGCTATTAGGTATTGGTTTGTGTTTGCAGTAACGCTAATTCTTCTGGGCACCGCTAGTCACCAACTGCCATTGAATAGAGCTAGATGGTGCCGCTTTCTGCTTATCCGACACACCGACATCAAAACCAAGCAACATGGGTTGCATGGCAGGAGCTATTAGCAAGTGCTTCAATTTAGCAGAAGGGGAAGGGTAGCACGAAATGTTAATGCCGTTTCTCACTTCAAAATTGATCCCCTGAAATTTTGCTTGGATTTGGAGTCGCTCAACAGAAAATATATCAACCTATCTCATAGTATGTATATCCTATGAGTTAAGCCAGTTTACATGCTAATGGCTGAATATCATACGCAGGATAATGATCAGAGAGAAACTGATTATTTCATAACTGTTTTTCCAAGTGGTAGCTAGTTTATGCACTCTTCAAGTCCTATACGAAATGGAGGGACATACTAATATTAAAGGGAAATTACTTAAGGTAATAGGGTGGATCCCCTTGAGATGTGTGATCCAAATATCCAACACAGTATTGTTCTCCTATTCGTGGATAGTTGGTCATATGAAGAAAAAGAAAGTAGATTGCAGTTAATAGATCTAAAGCAGTAACCAATTATAGGATTATATCTCATATCATGAATGAGCTGATTCGTGTTTACCCAAAAAAAAAACTAGAGGTTGGTATAAAATTACAATTCAATTGAACTTCATGACACAATTAGGCCGGTTTTCATATTGCAATTAACCTGCCTATCATTTAAATTTAAAAAAATACTGAGAGTAATTATGGTTTCACCAAGGACCAGTTGGTAATTCTCTACCCTGCCTATGCCATTCCGTGGGCTTTTAAATTCAATATTTGGTTAAGTAGCTCTAATGAATAATCTCCGTATTGTTATATCACTTTGTCTCGCATTAAGAGCAAACTATGGATTTTTACCAAGGCTTATGTAAAGATCTAAATAAGTAGAGACACTAAGATTCAACCTGTTTTTAATGATTTATACGAATTTCACCTCAGTATACTACATCGACAATATAAAGAACTTGCAGTAATGTTTAAACATTTACCACGAAACCAACTCGTGCCCCGCATCAGTTACTTTATAATTAGATCCGTAACGATCACTGTTGCATTTCGTACCATCTCCCCACATCCTCTTCGCCGTGTGATTTGTTATAGGAGAGATTTCCCTCCTTACTAACAACCTAAACAGATTTTCAGTCCTAAACAACACAAAACAGTAGAAGATCAACAATTTCCCATACTCCATATAATGAAACCATGAAACACCTGCAAAAGCATGCAAATTTAAGGGAAGCCCAGATCACAACATACCGTCGCTTCGAATTAGAACCCGTAGATGTTGAAACTAGCAAATCACATTAGAAACTAGCAAATCTACAAAGGAATTAGAGTTTGAAATCAGAAAACAAATAAGAGAAGCAACTGAGATCAACAAATCAAAGAGAAGCAACTGAGATCAAAGAATTGACTAACCCATTGCTGAAAATTGTAGATTCAAAGAATATTATATTGAGCTTATCTGCGGTAAATCGTGTATTGAGTTTCAGTTTTAGGGGATTTTGGTCCCTTTAAAGTATTACCACAGACTCCAACTCAAATTTTTAGAAGAGGAAATCAAAATTTTTAGAGGGAAATCCAAGTGGGAAAAAAATACCACAGACTCCAACTCAAATTGCGATGGATAAACTCCGTCACCTATAAACTATAGCTATAAACTATAGCAAGTATCCGTGGCAAAAGAAAATAAAGACTCTGGCAATTTTGCTATTTTGGTGAATTGGGTACATTTCCATCTCATGAGCGATGTCTCTCGACATCTAATGTTAGCTCGATTCTTATTCTTCATGTATATTATTGTTCTTCTATGTTATACATTCATACATGAATCTTATACATTATTATGAATATATTTTCATTGGAATAGATAAACTCTTGCTTCTTGACTCCAGGTTGATAAGGATTATGTGGTGTAATTTTATTTTATTTTGTAATTTGGAGGTGCGGTTATCTATTAATTATCTTTCTTTTTTTCATCTTGGGTTTGTCGCTTTTCAACTTTCAGATGCAATATTTTATTTTTGCCTAGTGTATTTCTCTTTTCAGTTAAGAAATATTTTGATTTTATGTCCCCTTATTATTTACAGTGAATCTCCAACTAATAGTTGCAAGAAGCTAGAGTACCAAAGCTTCAACAAGAGGAGATCGACTGTGAATTATAGTATGACTGCCAACTTTCTACATTATATATACACACATACATTATACCCTAGAAAGTCAGCTATATGAGTTCTTTGATTAGTGAACTTTCATTTGAGGTGCTTGATATATGTCTAATTAATTTAATTATTTGTCGGGTTCATCTTTCAATTTAATAGTTTCTCATGGGATTTTACGAGTTGCAAAAAACTTACTTTTGAGTCCTAACCTGGAAGTATTATGCAAAAAAGCTAGATAGTCACCGTATTGGGGGCTTTGGGCAAAGTTACTGAAGATATATTTAGTGGTTTCCAATTCCTTCCCAGCTTATGCAACATTTCTGAACTATACTTTTTGTCCTTCACCACACTAAAATTATTTTGGTGCGTATGCATTAAGGCATTAACCTTGTTGTATACCGTTACATGTAGCTAGGGGAACACCACTTTCAGATACTAACAGAGCACCATGGTTGCAGGGGCCTAACTTCGCAAGGAGGGGAAGTTGGTTCTTACACCACGGGATTTATCTTCTATCAAAGGGGTCAAGCATATAATCAATAATACAAATAACTTACTGACAATATACTTACGTGGAGGCCTAGAATAAGACACTCCACAACCTCTGATGAGGATTTTTAAGAAATTTGATATTACTGTTGAGTAGTCGAAGGTTCGAGTTCTGGGTAATTTACAGAGTAATCGAAGGGAAACTGCAAGGGTTTTGGGGAGAGATTTCATAACCTCCCTTTGGTACCCCCTCCCACCTATTTATAGAACATAGGAAGGGTTGAGTCACCAAGGAAAGTCAAATTATAGGTGTGTCCTCTGGGTATCCTTCGGGTATCAGGCAGGTATGCCAGAGTTGTTGACGCCGTAAATGTCGGGTCTGGCACTGTGCTTTGACACTGTAGCCATTGTCGGTTCTGTCACTGTAGTCGTCAGGACCAACATTGTCGCCATTCTTGCCTGGTGAGCTGGCTTATCTGACATGTGTGCCTTCGACCATGTACAACTATGGTCGAAGTATCTCTAATGCTGATGTGGAATTTGTGTGCTGACGGATCTTTCTTCGTCTTCGAGGCTTGCTCATAATCAAGGCTTCGTCTTCGAGGCTTCATCTTCATGTAGTTTTAGAAGGCTTGTTTACGGATTGAACGGGCTTCGAGGTATTCATGTAGGTTTCGATCTAACCTTTGAGTAATCGGCTAGAGCTTGAAGCCTTCGAGTAGGCTACTACATTCGCCCCCTCTTTGCGAGGGTCTCAAAAATAGGTGTAGAGGTATTTGCTGAGAAAAACTGCTTGTTGTTGAAAGTCGGACGGCTAACTGAGGTATATTTGATTTCCGAGGAAGGAAATAAAGGTGGGTAATTACGAAGTTGTGGTGATTACGGAGTAATAAATATTATTAATGAAGTTATAAATAGGGTTTGTAAGGGGGTAACACTGTATACTCTTCTTCTTTACTCTCTTCCTCTGTATTTCATGAAAATAATCATAGATATCACTTCCAACACGTGTTATCAGAGAAGGATGGGGTTTTCCAGAGACCATCGGATAGGGCGGAAAATGGCTGAACTAAAGCTAAAGTTCTTTGATGACAAGGAGCTCGACTTGAACATGCCGGACCTGGTGGAGGTGGAACCTGGGGAGCCGATCAACGGGTAATCCTATGCGTACTTGTAGGGAATGATGTAGTGAAAGTTCACAGCTGCTGAAGAACGCTATCTCTTCCTGTCGGCATTGGCCGAACATCTTGTATAGGAAGAAGATCAGTTGGTGGAAGAGCGGGGCTAGACAGGAGGATCTGGCCCGTCTGAAATTTGGGCGGGTTGTTCATAAGGTGATAGAAGTGCAGTCGAATAGGATTTTTTATTTTTTGTTACTTTTTTATGACTGCATTTGAAGGTTTCCTTTTCTGTTGTTTTTGTTGATGTCTATAGATTTTCCTCTTCTTCCCTAGTCTCCTTTTTGTTTTGTAATCGAATTAATGTAATGATAATAAAAATTCATTGAAATTGTATGTTATGCATCTGATAAATATGGTAGATGAATAAACTGCAGGCGTGGGATCCAATGTCTAATTTCGAACAAAGGGTAAATAATAGGCATAGTAATCTGCAAGGGAAAAAGTACTTCGAAATGCCATGTTGTAATCGAAGGCATTGGTTAATATTCGACCTGGAATAATTGAATCTGAATTTTCAAAGCTCAATGTGTATATTGAAAGGGTTGTGGGAAAAAATCATAGAGGGGTCTACGGTCTGAGACTATGGATGTGTCGACTGTAATACCTCGGAAATAGGTGTTGGGTGTGCATGCTGATGAAACGGTTGAGTCTGGGAAGTTGAAAAGGTTTGGTTGTTGAGATTTCGAGAGGAACGTTTAAAGACATTGATAAATGTGGGTTCTGATTAAGGAGGGTTTAAATGCACCTGCCTTCAAGTATAAGTAGGGTGTTTTGAGAGAATTTCATACATCTGCACTTTCTCTGATTAAATATGTCTTCATCTTCATCCCAAAGTAGCAGAGATACACCTAACGCCAAGTACCAGAAACGAGTCGCTGCAAGGGACCTTCGTGTACGGGAGAAGACCCTCGAGCTGAAGTAAAGGTTTTTTCCTTATCGAGGCCTGATTGGGTTATGCCGAATTTTTTAAACTAAAGCCAGGGGAACCCATTAGTGGGATGCCCTATGCGTAATGGTGGAGGGTGCTCCAAATGATGATCCCGCTCCCCAGCAACCGGTTTGCCTTCATAGAGTCCTTGGCTGAGGAGGTGGTGGACAAGGAAGATGCTAAAGTTGGGTTCTCAAAGGACTGTCCCATCTGTAAATAGGGGCTCCTTTAATGTGGTAAGTAAGACCATCATAATACTCGAAGGTAATTTAGGCGTGAGAACAGCTTGTCAAATGTCAAACATGAAAGATATTGAATGACTGGTACATTTTGAAATTGAATATCAGGTTATCGGTGGACGAGTGCTCGAGATGTAATGCAGACAATTATTCGAGGGTGAGGGGAAGATATTTTCGAAGGTTGATTAGCTTTGATTGTCAAAACCGACAGTCCTATTAGCTTGCATGTCAGAAACTGTACGGATCCTAGGGCAGAGTACCCTGCAGGCATCATGATATTTCCTTGGATTACGAAAAATGATTAACTTGATGTAAGGGTATGATTTGACAATTTTGAGTGTGGATTAGAAGGTTCGAGTTGGTTTATAAATATAAATTGTATAAATGTGCGCGTGAGACGAGAACGTGGGTAATGGAGGGTAAATTCGACAAAACACATCTCAGCCAAAAAGTATGGGTAATGGTAATGATAGCGGTTTTTAAAATCGAGGCAGTTTTTTGGTATTCCGAGGAGGTATATATAGTGGTAAGAGCGTAGTTACTGTTCCTGGTTACCCACTTATAGAAAAACTAAATAGTGAGAGAAAGAGAATATACACCATTAATCCATAGAGCTCGGTAGTTACTGTGGGATCGTCTAAATTCCTGAAAGGAAGAAAAGATACTCTACTCAAATAGGTATGTCGTCTTACTTCTGTCATGTTGCTTCATCTTCTATTTCTATATGTGGAGTACATATTAGGGTAGAGGCTGCTAGGGTTTTTAGTTGTGATGATATGACTGAGGACTGAGGAAAAACATGTATTTGTGGGTCAAGTCTTTTAGGATTCTGAGGGTATTAACGGTGTAGCAGGAATTATAGTCGAACATTCGACTATGATAGTCTAAGTTGGAGAGGGTAGGTAAAGATAAGTTATTGATATGTAATAGCCGAATATATTAATCTGATTGCGTGCCTCATCTTCTGTAGGATAAGATGCGTACCCGTCGATCTACTAGACTGAGGCTAATAAATGAGGAGATCGAAGAAAAGGAGGCTAGTGTAAATGGCCATGCTTTAATAGGTGAGATCAGCGACGTAGAAGAATTAGATATTGCAAAAGACATCCCATTAGCGACGGTGGTTCCCGAAATTGGGGCTTCAAGTAGTAAACGTTGTAAGACACGAGTAACCGAGGAGAGGGATGAGGAAGAGATGGAGGGAGAAGAGAGAGAGGGACGCGAAGGTAGTATTAAGCCTTCGGGTGATGAAAGGGGGAAAGGGAATGCAAAGTGATCATAGTAAGGAATCGAATTATTTGGAGGGGGCTATTGGTTCTATCTCGGCTAGAGAGAAGCTGAGACGAGATCAATTTGTGTCCAAATTTGAGATGTCGAAGGCAAGGTGATATTATATGCTGCGGGGTCAGGGTGCACCTTCCAGGTGAAACCTCGAGAGGGTATTATGTTCAATAGAGGCCAAATTCGGCTAGGAATGCAACGGAGGCTGGTGAAGGAGGTGCTAAAATTTTGGGAAGTGGCCCCGTGCCAAATTAATGGGAATTTTTATGAAATGATGAAGGTAATTGAGGGTATGAATGTAAAACTGTAAGGTGAGGGGAGGAGCTTAATTGAGTAGTACGATATTGTCTCGTTCTACTCTAAGAAGGCCAATCAAAAGGCGGGCACCTATCACATCCAGTGTCACGCAGATAAGCCTTGGGTATTTGATAAAGACTTGGTCGAGGGTGGGATAAAGACTTGGTTGTAGTACGGGGTAACTATGAGAATGTCAAAGGAGAGGATTCTTATAAGTTATAGCATAAGGTTTATAATCCAAGTAAGTTGTCTGTCAAAGATTTTTTAACGTATTGATCGAATAGACTGATAAATGTGTTTATGTTTGTTCTGCAGGCCCTAGTAATCGGACTTAGACAAATCCAAGGGATTTTATTGGCGCGTTGATCAACTCGGACATGGAGTGGGTGAACTTTTTTTCAAGAAATTGGGTATTAAGAGGAAGAGGCAGAAGAGGACAGATTCCCTGCTTCAAAACGTATCTGTTACGCTGAAGCCATCAAAAAAGAAAGGTATCGAAGGAATGGAGAAAGTAAAATTGTCGAGGAAGGTAAGTTATGTTCTGAAGGGGCAGCAGGTACCGAAGTAGGCATGACCAGTGCACGAAGTAGCCCGTGATATTTGGAGGCAGGTGTCGAAGCAGACGTCAACGCAGGCTAATAAAGGGAAGGAGAAGGTCTTCCCCGAATCTCCAAAGGTATAGCCACCAAAGGAAACTCAGTGGCAGAGGCGTAGAGCACTGGGGGAGGATGATGCAGAGGATGTATACGAAGAACTAACGGAGGTTGAGCTAGAGGATCAGGCTCGGGCCATGGTTGCTTCGATGGCAACACATTACGCCGGAGGATGCATAAGACAATATATCAGGTAACTATTTTACTTTTGAAATTATGAAATTTTTCTTAGGTGCATCATACTTCGTGGGATACTGATGGCTCAAATATTTTAGCAGATAGATGCTTGGTCACAGGTTTTTATCAAAGCCCAAAAGGTAACAAACCAACAATTAAAATAGGCACTTGAAAATCTGGAGCTCGCTTGAGGGTCCGAAGTGTCGCGAGTTTATGAGATTAATATTTTAAGGCGAGAGCAAGGGACTGTCAGAGGTGAATGCGAGAAGAGACTCGAAGCTCAACGATACAACCATGCGCAAGTTCTGAAGGCAAAATTGGCTGAGAAGGATAGGGTTATTACAGAACAAAAGGAGACCTTCCAAGGATAGTTCAATGATAAATGTGAGACTAATGTCAGGCTCAAGGAGTTCATCAAAGATTTGGGGTATGATCCTAAAACTTTATAATGCTTGCCCGGAACCAATGATCCTGTTTCCGACGGTGTTGTTCAGACAAAGGGGGTATAAGTAGATGTTGCTAGTGTAAGTATGGGAGCAGCTGCTGTTGGGACTGGTACTTAGGAAGTCGTGAATGTTGCTGTGTCGAACCCTTCGACTGAGGGCATTGGAGTTGTTGGCAAGGTGCCACTTGTAGGAGGAGATGGTGCCACTGCGATATGAGGTATTGTACTGGGCATGCCAGATTTCTTTTTTTATCATTCTGTTGTGTTGTAATATTTGAACAATGTTGAGCTGTGAACTTGTGATTGATTTGACTTGCTGATGGATGTTAAACTTAAATTGAATTGGTTTGTTGATTTTTATGGAACCTGATTCTCTGATATATGTTGTACTAAAATTTATTGGATGTCTTGTATACTTGTGTCTGCATATGTTGTAAGTGTAGCATGCTTGTAGAATTGTCAGACCTTGAAGAGCTTCGAGATGGTTCCCCAAGTGTCAGCTGAGAGAGGGACGTGACACTTGAGTGGGACCAAGATATTTACTGGACTACGAAGGCCTGAGTCTGATCGAAGTGAAACATGGTCGCCCCCAATGCATTCTCGAGGGTTCGGCCTCTCAACCATTCATGCCCCTTGAGTTTGCTCAAATTTTGGAGACTTCAAAATTTTAAAGGCCGCCCCCAAGTATCAGTCGGGTCGAAGGGTTGACATGATACTTAGGAGTAAACTAAGAAATTCACCAGACTTCAAAGGCCTGAGCCTGATCAAAGTAGAATGTGGTCGCCCCCAATGCATTCACGTGGATCCGGTCTGTCGACCATTCGTGCCCCTCGAGTTTGCTAGAAATTGGAGACTTGAAAAATTTCAAGGTCACTCGCAAGTGTCAGTCAGGTCGAAGGGTTGACATTATACTTAGGACCAAGAAATTCACTGGACTTCAAAGGCCTGAGCCTGATCAAAGTAGAATGTGGTCGCCCCAAATATATTCTCGAGGGTCCGGTCTGTCGACCATTCATGCCCCTCGAGTTTGCTCAAAATTGGAGACATACAAATTTCAAGGTTACCCCCAAGTGTCAGTCGGGTCGAAGGGATGACATGACACTTAGGTTAGACCAAGAAATTCACTGGACTTTGAAGGCCTGAGCCTGACCAAAGTAGGACGTGATCGCCCCAAATGCATTCTCAAGGGTCCGGTCTGTCAACCATTCGTGTCCCTCGAGTTTGCTCAAAATTGGGGACTTGAAAAACTTTAAGGTCACCCCCAAATGTCAGTCGAGTCGAAGGGTTGACATGGCACTTAGGCTAGACCAAGAAATTTACTAGAAAATCGTAGATGAAGTTCAGAGGAAAATATGTTCATTGATTATACTGTATTTACATCAGTGGAAAAAGGTGAGGGTCGTAGCCTGTGGTATGATATTAACTGCATTGATTTTATCGTAAACAACATAAGATCCTTTCCAGGATTTGGCTAGCTTGGCGACATTTCGAGGCTTCAAGGATTGGGTGACACGTCAAAGTACAAGATCTCCAATGTTGAAACTTCGTGGTCAAACTCGCTTGTTATATGACTTTTGGAGGGATAGTTGGTAACTACCAAGGTTGGCGATGGATCGGTCTCTGGTTTCGCCGATCCATTGCATATTGCAGCCGAGTTCAAATTCGTTATCTTTGTCTAAAAGGTTAGGATCTCGTGTGGGTACTTCAAATTGAGTAGGGAGTGGCTACTTCAGTACCATAGGCTAGAAGAAAAGGAGTGCATCCCATTGCTTTTCTTGGTGTTATTCGATAGGCCCAGAGGACATGCTGTAATTCATGAACCCATCTTCCTTTCTTTACATCGATACGCTTCTTGAGACCGTCGACTATAGTTTCATTAATTGCTTCGACCTGAACATTCCCTTGGGTATAGTAAGGTGTTGAGGGTCAGAGGATGATGTTGTACTTCTTGAGAAAATTTCTGACTTTGTTCCTTACGAACTGTGGACTATTGTCACATCGAATCATATGAGGGCAGCCAAAGCATGTAATAATGTTCTCTCATAGGAATTTTATGACTTCTTCTTCTCTGGTTCGACACAAAGGTACGGCATCGACCCATTTGGTAAAATAATTTGTTGCAACAAGGATACTTTCTCGGCTACCCGAAGCTTTGGGAAAAGGACCCACAAGGTCGATGGCCCATCATTTGAATTGCCATAAGACTTGGCTAAAGTGGAGGTCTTATGAGGGGTTATGGATGACGTGAGCATGGCGCTGGCATTTATCGCAGTGTTTGGCATACTCTTCGGCTTGCTTCTTCATATTGGGCCTGAATAAACATTGGAAGACGGCTCGAAGAGCCATAGATCGACCAGCAGTATGAGTACCGCCGGTACCTTCATGGAGTTCGGCATGAATTGAAGAGGCTTCATTTTGAGAAATACATCGAAGGAGGATGCCATTTGGGGATTTACGGTGTAACTGCCATTTGAGGATGGTATATCTACGGTAGTTTTCAAATATTGACCTTTTAGTTTTGGGATCGTTTGGGAGGATAACATTGTTAAAGTAATCAAGGAATAGTATTTGCCAATCGTCCGGATCGAGACTCTCTCCCCCAATATTGATGGCATTAACTTCTATTTGGTCGATACTTGGGCACTCGAGTACTTTGATATGAAGAGTTTGGGATTCGGACTGGCCTAACATAGTTGCTATGTAGGTGAGGGCATCTGTATATCTATTTTCATCTCTAGGATAATGAGTGATAGAAGATTTTTTAGGGAAACGGTCCATGCGCTGGCGGATGAGAGCAGCATATTCGGTCATGCGATCGTTGACTTGATTTTTACCTGAGTATTATCTCTGGATGAGTTGGAAATCTGTGAAAACTGCAAGATTAGGGACACCGAGTTCGAGACTGAGGCCAAGGCCATAGATCAAGGCTTTATACTCAGCCTCGTTGTTGAAGCATTTAAAGTTTAACTTAACTGCCTTTTCAATCCGAGAATTTGTGAGTGTGAATAGGACGATACCGATCCCGAACTGTTAGATCCAGCGGATCCATATGTGAAGAGACGCCTGCCTGTGTTAGGGTTCCATTGGTCAATGCGTTTGGGCTGGTCTTCTGATAGTTCATCTTCGTGTTCCTCCCAGTTGACATCTTCGACCGGGAAGTCAGCGAGGAAATTGGCGACTGCTTGGCCTTTTTGGGATACTTGCTTCTCAAATATGATATCGCGTTCCCCTAGATAAACGGACCACTGTTGTACTCGTATGAATTTTTCCTTCTTGCTAAGAACTTCTCGAAGGGGATAACTTGATATAACACGGATAGGTTGAGCTTGAAAATATGGCTTGAGTTTTTGGGAAGTGTAAACGAGGGGTGAGGAGCAAACGCTCAAGTTTCATGTATCGAGTCACTACAAGTGTTAGAGTTTTGCTGATAAAATATACAGGTTTCTCGATGTTTGATTTGGGTCGAATGAGGACTTAGTTGGTAGAAATGCCAGTGACCGCGAGGTATAAAGAAAGTATTTCGCCTTCGACAGGGGTGCTGATAATGGGTGGTCGACCAAGGTATGTTTTAAGTTCGAGAAAGGCTTGTTCATAATCGGGTGTCCAGTTGATGTCAGAGTTGTTTTTGATTTATAGCCTTGTGGATGCCTTGGTTTCATAAGAGAGAAAAGAGCCAAGCACAATGGTATGAGGATTTGGAAATGAAATGGTTAAGGGATTCTATCTTACCAGCCACCTTTTGCACATCTTTTTTGGTTCGGGGTGAAGGCATTTGATGAGGGCTCCGATATGGGTAGGGTCGATCTCCATACTTTGTTTGCTGATGAGGTGGCCTAGAAATTTTCCAGACGAAACTCCAAACTGGCATTTGTCTGGGTTAAGTTTCACGTTGTATGTTCAAAGTATCGTTCAGACTTCGGTTAGGTCCTGAATGTGGGTCTATTTTTGGAGGCTCTTGGATAACATGTCGTCAATGTAAACTTTGACCGACTTGCCAAGCATGGGTTTGAACATGGTTGTAATCAGACGTTGGCAGGTGGCACGCGTAATTTTGAGGCCGAAGGGCATGACGTTATAACAGTAAAAGCCTTGTTCAGTGATAAAAATGTTTTAAGTTGATCCTCGGGAAGGAGGGGTACCATATTGTAACCCGGAGCTGTGTCCATCATCGATAGCCGCTCATGTTCAGCAGAGGCATCGTGGAGTATTGAAATGATCAGAGGGGAAAGCTGTCCTACTGTGTGTGTTTGTTGAGGTTTGTAAAGTTGACGCAGATTCTGATCTTGCCGTTTGTTTTAGGAACTGCAACAATGTTGGATATTCAATCAACATACTTGACTTCCCTAATGAAACCCATGCCTATAAGTTTGTCGACCTCGAGGTTTATAACCTCTCGAAGTCTTAGTGCCAAGGTACGCTTCTTCTGTTTTACTACTGTAGAGTGAAGAGATGAGGTCGAGGCAATGACAGGCTAAACTGGGATCGACACCGGGCATCTCCTAAAACGTCCAAGCGAAGATGTCTTTGTTTGTTCGAAGGAAGTCTGTAAGTTCGAGGCGCCCGTCCTCATCTTGAAAGGTTCCGATGAATGTACATTGACCAAGACCGTCGAGTTCAATATAGACAGTGGTTTCGATGGGTGAAAGGGCGGGTATCGAAGGTACATGGATAGATGAAGACAATGATTTCTATGGTAGTTTGACGAGTTTCCGGGTCTGATCGATCTCCTGATTCTCACATGAATGGACAAGGCATTGAGAACCTTTTAAGTTCTACGTTCTACAGGGGGAATTAAAACAAAGGTTCTGATGATAAGTCGAAGGTATTACGCACATGGCATGGATCCAGTTACGCCCAAGGATTCCGAGATACTCAATTTTTTTATCGATGGCAAGAAAGCTGGTTTGTAGTATATTTGGGCTAGTAGTAGCAGGAAGGCTGATTCGACAAATGGCAACTTCGGTAGCCCACTTAAAACCTTTCAGTTTGACATTGGCGGCAGTGATAAGGTCTGTTTTGTTAATGGCTTTGACGGTTTGGAGAAAAAGTATATTGGCTGCACTTCCTGTATCGATAAGCATGGTGTGGAGGGAAAGATGTTCAACTTTAATCATTATGACTAAAGGGCTGGAATGGGGAAAGCGAACATGCTATGTATCACAGTCGATAAACGAGATACCCTCGGGGCGAGGGCATTGGCTTGACTCTGGCAAGAGGGCAGGTAACTTCTCCTGGTAAGTGAGTTTGTAGCATTCTTTGACACGCTTGCACTTCCTCTTGGAATGGCCACTATCAATATTATTTACTTCAATGAAATAAACTTGGTGGATGTGCACTTTGGTTGGGTCGGAAATAGGGGCGGGTTGAGGTTTGAGGTACGATCCGTCGAGGAAGCTAGGGATGTCGGCAACGAACTTATATAGATGACCCGCCTTGAGAATTATCTTGAGAGAACTCTGTAAAGCGAAGCATTTGTTGTCGTGATGGCAATTGTACTTGTGGTTGGCACAGTAAGGTTCACCTAGTTTGACCTCGATGGGGAAAGGGATACATAATATGGGGTCTGCCTAGATCTGTGGTAGAGGGGTGCTTATAGGGGCAGTAAGTTTGGGAAGGACCGGCTTCGGTTGCCTTTTACGTGCTTTGGCAGTATTGTCAGTATGAGGACGTTTGCTGCTCTCAATCACCTGTGAGACAAGAGCGATTAGGGGTAGGAGGTAGGCCTTGTCAAGGTTTATTTAGATCGGTGGTCAAAGGCTGCCCCTGCTTGTTTGATTCACGGAGGCGCTCAAGGTCGATAAACCCATTGACTTTTGAGAGCATCTCCTCGAGTATTCATGGTTTGTAGAGGACCAAGTACTCTTTGACATGGCTATTATCCAGTAAAGCATTTGAATATGCGAGTATGGCATTCGCGCAGTCGAGGTTTTCGACTTTGCGCGACTCATCAAGGAACCTCTTGGTGAAGGTCTCAAGGGTTTTACTGTAAGATTTTTTGAAATTGAAGAGAGTATCGACTCTGACTTTACAGTCCTTGTTGAAAGTGAATTGGGTGATGAAGAGGCTGGATAATTACTCAAAGCTTCGAATCGAGCCATTGGGAAGGTAATGATACCAACGAAGAGGGCTATCTGTGAGTCTAGTGGGGTAAAGTTGACACATCAGGTGATCAGCCATGGAGTAAAGGCTTAGAACATTTTGTAATTCTAGAATGTGGGATTGAGGATTGGTGTTACGATATTTACTAATTTTGGGGGATCAGAAATTTTGAGGCACCTCGATAACGAGGAGTTTGAGGCAGAGGGGGTTGTATAACTGACTCCATAAATTTGGTGTTGGCCTCGCACTGATGCGGATGGTAGGGTGAATTTTGTAGTCGAGGTCCTACTATGCACGATAGGATGAGAGGGGGATCAATGGGTTCGAGGGTTATGAGGCCGAGTGTCCGGCGTGTGTTCGGCGTTGCGCTCCCCGGGACGTTCCCTAGCAGGGCGGCGTTTGGGGTGTCTGGAGAAGCGAAGGTTAGAGTCAGCGGAGTCCTCTGCGGGATGGATGCCAAGATGGATGGAGCCAGTAGGGGGAACAGTAGGGGGAGTATCCTCGACACCATGATAGACCAGGGGTACTTCCAGATGTGGTAGGGATCCCAGTCGAACGCGGGTAGACATGCGCTACGGGACGGGTGCTCGAGATGGCAGAGGGGCGTCTAGAGGCTGTAACTGTTGCAACTCACAAACTGTACTGCGTAGGTTATCGATGGCACGCTATTGTCTGTTGGCATCATCTAAACGGCGCTGCCGTTCGGCTTCAAACTTTTGCCAGTGCTTTTCGCGTTCCTTACACAATTGCGTTCGGTAACGCTCCTCAGCCTGTACAAATTGCTGAGTCAGATGGGCTAGCTAGGCAGCCACTCCATCGGCGGAGTTGCCGGAATAGGTGGAAGTGGAGCGGAGGGTGGGGGCCATTAGAAGTAATTTGTAGGAAATTAAAAAGGAAAGTACAAGTCAGGGGAGACTGGTAGGCTGAGACAGCACAAACGGCGCCAAATGTAGGGGCCTAATTTTGTAAGGAGGGGAGGTTGGCTCTTATACCACAAGATTTATCTTCTATCAAAAGGTCAAGCATATAATCAATAATATAAATATCCTACTGGCGATATACTTGCGTGGGGGCCTAGAATGGGGTACTCTATGATCTCTGATGAGGATTGTTAAGAGATTTGATATTACTGTCGAGTAGTCGAAGGTTCGAGTACTTGGTAATTTACAAAGTGGTCAAAGGTAAACGACAAGGGTTCTGGGGAGAGATTTTGTAACCTCCCTTCGGTTACCCCTCCCTCCTATTTATAGAACATAGGAAGGGTTGAGTCACCAAGAAAGTCAAATTATAGGTGTATCCTCCGGGTATCAGGCGGGCATCCCAGAGTTGGTGTTGACGCCGTAAATGTCGGGTCCGACACTGCGCTTTGAGATTGTATCCGTTGTTTGGTTTGTTACTGTAGTCATCAGGACCAACAATGCCGCAGTTCTTGTCTGGTGAGCTTGCTTATCTGACATGTCTGCCTTCGACCATGTACAACTATGGCCAAAGTATTTATAATGCTAATGTGGAGTTCGTGTGCTGACGGATCTGCCTTTGTCTTCGAGGCTTCATCTTCGTGTAGTTTTGAAAGGCTTGTTTAGGGGTTGAATTGGCTTCAAGGTATTCATGTAGTCTTTGACGTAGCCTTTGAGTGTTTGACTGAAGCTAGAAGGCTGCGAGTAGGCTACTGCAATGGCAACTTATTAAAGAGAGAGAGAGAGAGGGAGAGAGAGAGAGTGAGAGAGAGAGATCTATCAGAGTCAATAAGAATGAAACCCACTCTAGGATACTTAAGTAATGATTCAAGGTTCAGTTAACAATATAATAAGTTTTAACAACTAATTTTAATTCAACATCCTGAGTGATGCTAGTAAGAATTTAGTGAGCTTCAAAATGCTAACTCTCAAACACTTGAGTTTCTCCGAAAATGATAAAGATCACTGTTAAAGATAAGATGGTGTTAACTGCTAATATTTCTCTGCAAAAGATGCTAGTGATATATCAGTCCTTGGGTTGACTATATTGATTCCTTGGTCATGCTGCAGGCTTCAAAACTTATTTAGTGTTAACTGCTAATATTTCTTTATATATGCTCTGATCAGTTCCCATGCCATTTTGTGTGGAAAAATGAAGTAATCTAGAATTTCATGGGGTGTGCAAAGAGGTTTATAACAAGTGAATTTCTGTATTTTCTTGCATAAGTTACTGCCTATAGTGATTGACATGTATTATTTATATGTACATTTTGATGAGTTAAATTCATAAGTTCAGCTATGTGTATGGGATCCGGAATGGGTAATTTTTTCCAAACGTAGCTGAGATGACCTCGTCATATTTTGTTAAGTTCAGCTATGTGCAGAATGAAAAAGAGATCTACTTCACTTATACGGTTGATGATAGTTCTGTTCTCACAAGGTATGTTGTCGAATATGGGCAGGGTAAGCAGTTTATGTGGGTGAATGCTACCCAAAAATGGCTATTGTTATTTTCTCTCCCAAATGATCCTTGGGATGCTAATTCTATTTGCGGGTCTTTTGGCACTTGCAATAAAAAAATCTTGCCAATCTGCAAATGCTTGCATGGTTTTGAACCGAGTTCTCCCAAGGACTGGAATTTGAGTGATTGGTATAATGGGTGCGTTAGAAAGACCTCTTTGCAATGGGGACCCGAAGATGGATTCTTGAAGATGCTTGATATGTATATGCCGACTTAAAATTTGACTGTAGGAAGTGCCAAAGAATGTGAATCAGCTTACATAAGGAACTGTTCTTGTTCCGCTTATTCTTACAGCGGTGGGTGTTCATGGAACTGTAATTTATATTCGGCTTGCAACTTCAAATCTTCCAGCATTTAAAGGTAAAAATAATAAAGTATTAACCATGGTTATTGTGGTAGCCTATATGTAAAGTTTAGCTCTCCTTGGTATTATACTTTTGCTAATTTGGAGCTAGCGGCTGGTTGGAGCATCTAGTACAGTTCAAGACTCTTTTAGTACCTTATAAGTACAAAGATTTGCAAATTGATACTAATAACTTCTCTGAAAAATTAGGAGAAGGATGCTTTGGTTCTATTTTTAAAGGGGCATTATCTGATTCCAGTCCCATAGCTGTTAAAATGCTTGAAGGGTTCAGGCAAGGAGAGAAAGAGCTTCAAGTAGAAGTTAGCACACTCGGGATAGTTCAGTATGTTAATCTGGTTGGCCAGCGTGGGTCTTGTTCAGAAGGTACTAAACGGTTGTTGGTCTATGATTACATGCCATTTGGTTCTTTAGATATTCATTTGTTTGGGAAGAATTCCAAAACTCTAGAGTGGAAAATAAGATACCAAATTGTTCTAGGAACAGCTAGAGGAGTGGCTTATCTCCATGAGGAATATATAAACTGCATTATACACTGCGATATATAGCCAGAAAAAATTAATTTGGACGTTAGTTTCTGCCCAGAGGTTGCAGACTTTGGCCTTGCCAAACTTTTTGGCCATGACTTTAGAAGGGTCTTTACCACAGTAAGATGAACTAGAGGCTATCTTCCACCTGAACGGATTTTTTGGTGTAGCTATCACATCCAAAGCTGATTCTATAGCTATGGAATGATGCCTTTTGAAATTATGTCAGGAAGGTAAAACCTAGATCTAGCCAAGGATGGAAAGTTTAATTTCTTTCCTACTACTGTGGCAAGCTAACTTAACAATCATGAAGAAGCGATCAGTTTGTTAAATTCAAACTGGAAGGCAATTTTGATGAAGATCAAGTGACTAGAGCTTGCAATATTTCTTATTGGTGCATCAAAGAAGTTGAGATGAACAAGCCATCAATGGGATATGTTGTTCAAGTTTAGGAGGGAGTCGTAGAAGTGGGTATACCTCCAGTCCCACTTTACCTCCAAAACCTTGTGGATAATCTTGGGCATAAGAGAGATGATATGGAGTGTTCTGGTTAAAGTTCACTAGTAACCGAATAAATAAGTATGGAGCTTGAACGTAAAATTTTGAAATTATTCTTCTCGTTTTTGTGAGAAAAATTCAGGTATTTGTACTTATTTCTTTCTTAGTAATGCTTGATTATAACTTTGCTTGTTGAACTTGTTTGCTATTATCTTCTCTATGCAACTTAATATGCAATCTAATTTGGTGTTAAAAAAAATCATAAGTGGCTCATAACATTTCATTTGATGGTTAGAGTTTGGCAGCTCTTTATTTTGTAAAAAGAAGAGGAAAAGATTACTTTGTACCTGGCATGGTGAAATCTTACATCATCATAACCATAGGTATGTAGCTACTCCATATCTTAAGGAATATTGAAGCTGCTTACTATATCTTTGCATGTTCTGTCTCTTCCAATCTTGGCTGACAGGTCTTTCCAAGCCAAGTACGATTTGAATAGGTGTATATATGGGTGAGCCTTCAACAAATGAACGGATAAGCTAAGATGAAGGTCAAGATAGAGATGAGTCCTATTCAAGTACAAGAAAAGGTATGCTATGAATAGGTAAGACAAAAGTCTCTTTCAAAGTAGATGGGAAAGCTCAACTTTATCAAAAGTTCTCCCAGTTAAGCAAGGATGCTTTATTTTGTATTGCATTTTAGATCATCTGTTGGCAGTATCTTATGTGCATCAACTTATACTTTGGTCATTGCAGAGGAACATAGATCTAGCCTTTATTCCAAGCATGAAGAAACCAAGTGAAATTGGGTATTTTTTATTCTAGCTTTAGTTGTGTTAGACAATTAGATGTTGTGTTCTTCATTTATTGTTGTATGAACGTCTTAAGATATTAATAAAGTTACCCGAATGTATTTTTTGTGTAATATAATGCAAATTCATATATTACTTTTTGGTGAATATTGTGCTAGTATTTTTTTTAAATGAGAAAATAAATTTGCGATAGACCAAGCCCGTTGCAAAAGATATCTTAATTGCAACATATGCTAGCTTTAGCAACAGAGGTAAAGTGAGTATCGCTGATGCTATTGTGATGAACAAAACGTGTTGCTAATAGCTAAATAAAGGCAACGAACGTGGTATATTGCAAAAACTTTACTTTTAGCGATAAATTTGGTTTGTTGCACACCCATCTGTAACACCCCCTTCGGCAACACTTATGCTATGGACAATATCTGTTGTAATAGGCCTTTAGCAACGGATATAGTCCATCGCTAAAAGCTATTTTTTTGGTGGTGACCTTTGGGTTGACTGACTCTACTAAATCTCCTGCGGTTAGAACAAGGTAGATCTTTTTTTCAATCAATGGACTCTGCCAGACATAAGATAAAGCATAGGTAAAACTAGCTTTTATCTCTTTCAATATGTTTGCGACATCATACCAGTTAAATCAAGAATACACTTGGTTTGGCTAACTCTACTAAATCTCCTGCGGTTTGAATAAGGTAGAACTTGTTTTCAATCAACGAACTCTACCGGACATAAGATAAAGCAAAGGTAAAACTAGTTTTCATCTCTTTTAATATGTCTGCGACATTCTACTAGTTAAATTTAGGTTATACCTTGTTTGTCTGACTCTAATTGACTCCGAGGTTAAAGCAAAGGTGATACTAGTTTTCAATCGAAGAGCTCAACAAGACATAAGATAAAGCAAAGGTAAATCTAGCTTTCATCTCTCAACATGTCTGCGATACATATTATTTCTTTTCTGGTTATATACACCACTACAATGGAGTCTATTCTACTGTGAGGATGCCAACTTCGCTTACCCCTGCAACAGGGGATCGACTAGCCATGAATACTCGAGCTCGAGTAAACACAACAATCCATCCATCCTCTATCAATTTAGCAGATCGAGGGCCCAAATCCGTTCACATGGAGCTCGTGCAATCTCTTCGATATATATCAACCTTGCAGAAACATCCCTTTCCTGACATACAGTCGACAAGGTATCTCTCTCTAACTCAATTCTTTTTATTTCTTCTACAAAATAAGCAATCACCGAATTTAGCAATTCTGAATGTCGGGCCTGAGTTACAACTAAGTGAGAAAAAATCATCCTCGACCTCTGAAGGCAGTCTTCTAACCTTTGGTACTGTACTTTCTAACTCACCATTTCTCTCTTTCTATTCAATATGTAAAAGCTATGTTCTCTAAAGATTTTTTGTCTGCTTTGGCTGATTCAGCCCGATTTATTGCCTCCAAATCAACCACCTGAGCACCAAGTATCTTGATCTCTTTATTCAGTTCTTTCACATCTGGACCTTTCTTTAACAATTCCTCTTTATCCTTTATAACAATCTTCTTCCCTTGGATAATACGTTCTAACCCTTTCTCCCTGACAAAAGCAGAGTTTAGTTTTATTTAACACTCCCGTAACTATTCAATTCCTTTATGCACATGCCCTTGAATTCGAGCAACGTCCCCCTCAAACTCTCTTATTCGAGCTGACAGACTAACGACATCACCTTGAATAAGAAAAACTCTGGCATTTTTATTCTTCTTTGAGATCTCGCCAGCCTCGATGCTTCTGACACGCGAATTGGCCTACGCCTGATTGGTTTTTAATTAAGTCACTCTCTCATTCAACTCATTACACTTGCGTTGTACCATCCTGAACTCCATATCTTTTGCAGAAAAAGCTATAGTCAATTGTTTGGCAATAACTTCAGACACAGATAAATCGTCTTGAGCTCCCTTTGGCTCATTGTCTTTATCAGCAAATTTCTTCTTCAATCGCCCCAGTTCGCTCCTGCTATTTCCCAGATCAGATCAAATTTTCTCTTGATTATGAGTTTTCCTGACCAGATCATTTCCTAAACCAGCCATCAACCGATTTAAATCTTCCTTCGATCTTTCTAGAGCATGTATACAGTAACGAGCCATGTCAGCTTCCCCACTCTTTACCACCAATGTATCGTTTTGGCTTCCGAGTTTCGCTGTATGTTCTTTTAACTCATCGAGCTCTATCTGCCCTTTCTCAATTTCAGCATCCTTCTCTTCGATCTGTCAAGTCAGGTCGGCAGCAGTCTATGTTGCCTCAACAAACTTGAAGTGCACCGTCACATGTTGATCTTCTCTATCATCATTCGCCTCTCTCATCTTATCGAACTCTTATGCAAATTCTTAGTTATATTGACGAGCTTCATCTTCACGCAAGCATGCTTAATCCAATTCGACCTGCACATAACAGTTATATTATATCAAGTTCAATTCAAAACACTCAATCACTACATATGACTCATTTCTAACAATATATCTATTTTTTGACATCTACTGTGTAAAACTACTTTTGGACTTAAGGTCGAAGTACAATCTCGGATGAATGTTCCATGACATATACTTCCAAGTCTATGGTACATATTCTCTATATATTTGTTTGCCAAAGACTAACATATTTTATACGCACCATTCCAGGGCCGTTTGCACCTAAATAGGTAACGAGTTTTTGCTCGGCTTGCAAAGACAACAGGGACGCTGGGGTTTCTCTCTCCTGAGCAAGCTTAACCTCCAAATCTTTTATTCTGAGGTGTATGTCCTTAAGTCCCTACAACAATGCTTACAAAAGCAGCTTTGCCTACAAAATTCTGTTCAAAATATATCTAATCAGTTTACAACATTCCATAACATTCATACAATAATAGTGCCATCACACTATCCTACCTTTTCAGTATCCACCTCAGGGCGTTTGTCGTCATCCTCTTGGTTGTCTCTCACCGTCTGAGGAGACATACCATCCAATACATCAACCACCCCAACAACATCATCTTCAACCACCTCCTCCATGTAGGTGTTTGTCCTAATGGCCTCCACCTCTTCTTCAGAGTATCCCTTGGACATAAGGTGTCGCCTGAGCCTGTTACGCTCAGCTACCACCTCCTCCAAATCTACCCTCGCCTCCGCTCGCAGCTTTTTGATCTCTACTACTTGGGAAGCCTTCAGGGCCTTCAGTTGCTTCCCCTCATTGTTCAAATATGACTTCAATTGAGTTGCGGTCCTTTCGACGTACTAGACTCTGGAAATCCTGTGTCCACTCCAGGGGCCTTAGGCAAGTTCGTTCGCCTTTCTCCATCAGTCCCCTTATTTTTGCTGCCATCAGCGCTCGTCATTAACCTTTTCAAATGAGATTTCAGAACCTTTTCAACTTGGCTGTTAATACGCTTCTTCCAACTAATACCAAGATCTTTAAGTATAGCCACGAGTTTTGTCTCCTCTTGAGCAATTTTGTCCAATAATGACTCTTTCCTCGTCACCTACGACCTAGGACCTGTCATACACAAAATGTTAACATCAACAAGCATCGTACAATTTCTGCTATCAATCTCATATATTATACATTGTTATACTTACGCTGCTTTACAGTTCTAAGCAGAAGTTCCATGGGTTCTTCATCATCTCTCTAAAGGCAGTTACCCTTCACCCATATCACATTATCGTTCCAAGGTTGGCCTACTGAGTTCAGGTCGAAGAAGCGAGATTGAGTTGCTTTTGCACAGAAATAAGCCCCTCCACTTGTAGCATAATTTTTTACACCACAGAACTGCAACACATCCTCAGAAGATATCCTCCTCTTTCTACCCTCTCCTTCCCACAGTATATTCAAAGCTTCGTAAACACTTATCAGCTCCCACATGTTCCCATTCACCTAAGCGGGACATGCACCGATAAGATTCATAATCCCTTTTGCCAGATTACTAAGGGGAAGACTCAACCCGTACTCCAGCCGTGACATGTAACATAACAATCCCTCAGAAAGTTAATTTTGAACATTCTCATCATAATACTCTATAGAGATCGATTCCTCTATACCTCTATCCCTTTTTTTCTTTGCCAAATTGGCCAGCAGATAAAAATATTCTTCTCCCGATGCTGCTGTGTAACCTCTAAATTGCCTACCGGCATAGTCGATACAATTTCCCCATCTACCTCCTATAGAAGCCTTAGCTTTACAAAAATCTTTGAATGCATCCGAGTGAGGAGAATAGGAAACCAATCTTCAAGGGAAATTAGGAAATTGATCAACACTTACTTCTTCCTCACTTCCAGACGCTCCAATCTCAGACTCAGTCGGCTGACCAGAGGTCGATGCCTCACTTATAGGGGAATTCCTTATATCAACTATAGGAAAGAATTTTTATCCTAGACAACAATCCTCACTGCCGACCTACACAAAGGTCCAGGTATCTATTGCAATTTTTTTATATATATTCGTAAACTACATTCAAATATTTTTCATATCCCATATAACAAGCAAATTTTCTTAGATTACTATAAATAATAATTTATCGCCTTTCTTAGCAATAAAAATTGATCTTCAAAATCACATGCACACATCAATAATATATACTAACCGTCTATATCAGAATGTGAACCCGTGGCAGCGCCCTATCCTTCCCTCACCATGCTGCCGTATAACCACCTTCGCGACTCTGATTCAGTAACTCTCTCACACTTTGACTGATGATCCCTTTCGCTTAAATCTCCACAAGTGTTTGTACTATTTTTGCCTCTCTTCTTTCTTTCTCTCTCACTGCTCTATAAGTTTTTAGAAATTGAAAAATGTTTGATTGACGAAGATGAAGCATTATTTATATTTTCTCTCTCTAACTGATGGTAGTTATTGAGCCTCGCACTAGCCGTCCACGGTTTTAGAACCGAGGTGTCCCTTCCACTATCCATGTCAGACGTCTTGTACCTTTTCGGTAAAAAAGCCTTTCCATCATTGCCCTTTCCCTTATATTTTAATCTATTTTTATCTCTCTTTTCTAAAATTCCTTCTAACCTTACCAAGCTCATTTTGACTCACTCTTACACGTAATCGAGTTTCCACAACTTTTCCAAAAGTGACAAATTCAGAAGCTCCCTACTTTTTCTGTACGTGCTTCTTCCTCTACTCTTGTAGCAGCACTGACGTCATTTTCAAAGCTCTCATAATTTTTTTTTAAATTCATCTTTTACACAACAGTCACAAACAACATTCACCAAAATAGAGGATCTATTCAACAACAATTTCTTTTAAATTATTTAAACTCAAAACAGTTATACTATGTCACACCTATTTTTATATTCACTCCCTTTACCTTACATATAATTACATCTAAAGTAGCCTTGATGACCTGAAAAACCACAACAAGCAGGTAATCCTATAGCGATCCTTGCATCCTCAAATTTGATTTCCACCTCAGCAATCAATCCCACTATCTCTTCTCGATCTCCAGGATCCCTCACCAATTCACAAAAAAATTCCTTAAAGAAAAAATGGGCATACTTAAGCTCCCTACCCATTGAACCTAATCCTTTGAACTGACACTCCCTTTTTGGTAACTCAGCGTCATAACCCAACGATCCAAAAATTCTCTTCCAAACTTCAGCAATCTTAATTGCCAATTTTCTTTCAGTGGCACTACGGATTCTCTTGGATCGAGTCCACACCATTCTTATCTCTTCCCCCATATTCTGAAATCATTATACCCTTATAACATTTTTATTACCGATTCCCCTCAAAAAGTGCTAATATTTTTTTATCTTATGGTAAAAACCCTAGAATCTTGAGAAAAAATATTTCAACTTATCTCTTCCCCTCGAACTGAATCATTCCACATCTTTTCAGGTCAAATTTAATCTTTCCTGATTTAATTTTTTAAATCGACCTCTGTGACATCGAATCTTCATTCTTAAAATTCCTACAAATTTTTTCTCTCCCACATTTTCAACTTATAAATAGAATAATATTCGCCTCTTAACACATATTTTCACAAATATATTTAGAACAGTTCAAATAAGGTAAGTATTTGTACATTCTGCACTCATACATTTTATTTTATTTCATATATTCTTCAGATCAAACAACTCGATTTCTAGAGTTATTCTATATTTATATTAGCACGTAATTTGTTAGCAAATTTTATTCATCTCGAAACATATTACAAGTGCTTTTACAGATAACAAGTCTTTCAAGTATTCGACCTCAGGTACTCTGCAAATACCAAGTTTGTCTAGTTTTCAACTTCAGGAACTTTACAGATAACAAGTTTTTCAGTACTTTTATAAATAACAGGTCCCTCAGGAACTCCGCACATCAAATCCTTTAGTTCGTCCTACTTTAGTAATTTTTAACCCTAATGCAAAGAAGAAATTGGAAACAACGAGTATGCTCACTCCCATGAGTTTGGTCGAAGTCTAGACAAACTTTAAATGGAAACTATGAAAGCAGATGACTCAGTGCTTGAACCAACTCTTCAAACAGAAGATCTTCTTAGCGCCAAAAAGTGATGGAAATCCAGAAACATACTTTAACTTTTCGTCTCCTTCCTCCACTACCATCACCTCCTCCTCTATAACCACTACCTCCGTAGAGTTGGTAGAGATGAAGACGGCCCGACCTTAGAATCCATTGTGACACACAAAATTAGCGTAACTGCACCGTAGTTATGCCTATCCCTGCATCTGTCTCTCCAACCTTGTCTTCTGCAAGGGTGCAGAGACAAACCTAACGTTGCTCGCTTGTTAAAACAATGTGGTGAAACCTCCATCTATAGTAAAACTCTTCTTCAGCTTCAGCAACTTCATTCTCCAAAATGCCACTGTATGTCAGAGGATCAAGAGCAGGAACAGGATTGATCCCTAAAAAACTTCAACTTCAACCTCTGCATTTCAGAAGCAACTCGCTCTTCAAGAGCCATTCTACGAGTTTTCACCATCTTCCAAAATAATAGAGATTTTTACAGCAGATCAAACGTACTTTGTCACAATCCTCAGTGCAGAAACTCTTTATATAACCCTACATTTATTGTGCAGTAACATTTTACCAGGCGTCATCATTCAATACCGACGAAACCCTTCAAACCCTAGCCATCACATATATCAATATTCCCATCCACATTCAATGCACGTCCATTACCCTTTTACGCGTGTATTTTCCATACCGTCAACAACATCATTACTTCTTTCAAAATTTAAAACACGCATACCCATATATCCAAATCCTTTCTCAACCAAAGTCACTCATTACTTCGGGTGTGAAGGGGCAATTATAGGGGCCTATCCCTCGAACTCACCTAGAATCGAGCTATCACTAGTATGAATTACCTCCATGTTAGCCTCAGGCATTCTCCATATGACTTCTCCAGTCAGTATCACCACATACTCCACGAACTGATATGAAAATCTGAGTCAAGCTCAAACTGAAAAACTTGAACAAGTCAAAGCCACCAGTCTCTCACGAACTCAGCAGTTACTCAATAAAACAACCATTAACCACATTGTTTGGAGAACGTGCTCCAGCACGATGAAGAGTTGCGGAAGAGGCCTATATAAAGAAAAAGTTCTTAAAGAGACAGGGACCAAATTTCCTATTCACAAGATCAATCATTTTTAAATCTAGAAATCAGTTTTAATAAGATATCATCAGCCTTAAGTAATAAACGTCACTATTACAAAAACCCTCAACACGAGGTCATGGTTTTTTACCTATTCATAGGTTTTCTACGCTAAATATTTGTATCATTTTTTGTCTATTAGATTATTGTCACAGGTACATTGGTTTAAGGACTAATTCTAGACCACTTCGAGCTCACAGAATTAGGCCATTACATAGAGCATAGGTTATTCTTCATCAAGGGCAAGACCTCAAGTCAGTGCCTCTTTACAAAGAATTACACCCTAAGGTACATCTATTGGAGACAACCAAACTCACACCCCAAACCCAAAAAAGTGACTAAGTGTTCTATGGAATCCCCATAAACCCATGCACACTATCTCAATCATCTCCTTAAGAGGTATTGTTTGTTCAGGTAGATTGGATAATAATCTTAAGACAGATTCGCTCCTGCCACAGTGTTTATAGGAATGTAGTCCCCTGTCTCCCAAGATACAATGATCAGTCACCGAGAGAAGAAAGTACTCATATCTCTATACCAAACAATCTTTGATTGCCTCTATTTTCTCTTATGAAAATGGCACAAGAAAACTCTGAAAACCAGATTATCATAAATGAAAATAAAGTTGGGTTATATAGAGCATAGATAACTCATCACCAAGGGTCACACCTCAAGTCAATGCCTCTTTACAATGAGTCACACCTTAAGGTGGGTCTATTGGAAATAACCCAACTCGCACCTCAAACCCACAAAAGTGACTAAGTGTTCCTAGGAATCCCCATGAGCCCGTTCACACAATCTCAATCATCTGCTTAAGATGTTTTGTTTGTTAATGCAGATTGGATAATAATCTTAAAACAAATTCTCCCCTACCACAGTACTTTCCAGGAATGTAGGCCCTTATCTCTCAGGATACAACGATCATTCACAGATAGAAGAAAGTATTTTTATCTCTCAACGAAATGAACTTTAATTGTGTCTGATTTCTCTCTTAAAAATAACTCAAGAAAACTTTGAAAAATTGATTATCATAAATGTAAACGAAGTTGGATTATATAAAGCCATAAGTGACTCTTTACCAAAGGTCACACCTCAAGTCAGTGCCTTTTCCTCAAGAGTCACACCTTAAGGTGCATCTGTTAGAGACAACCCAACTCACACCTCAAACCCATAAAAATGACTAAGTGTTCCATGGAATCCCCATGAGCCCATACACACTATCTCAATCATCTTCTTTAGAGGTGCTATTTTCTCATGCAGATTGGTTAACAATCTTAAGAGAGATTCGCCCCTGCCACAGTACTTTGAAGGAATGTTGGCCTCTGTCTCCCAGGATACAGCGATCATTCGCAAAGAGAAAAAAGTACTTCTATCTCTCTGCCAAATAAATTGTTAGTGCGTATGTTTTTTTTCTTGAAAATGACTAAAGAAAACTCATAAAAACTGATTATCATAAAGGTAAATGAAGTTGGGTTATATAGAGCATAGGTGACTCTTCAACAGTGGGTCACACCTCAAGTCAGTACCTCTTTTCCAAGAGTCACACCTTAAGGTTCGTCTGTTGGATACAACCGAATTCACATCTCAAACCCAAAAAAATATTGAGTAAGTGTTCCAAGGAATCCTCATGAGCCTATACACACTACCTTAATCATTTTCTTAAGAGGCATTATTTGTTACAGATTGGATAACAATCTTAAGATTGATTTGCCCCTACAACAGTGCTCTGCTGGAATGTTGGCCCCTATCTCCCTGGATACAGCAATCATTCGCAAAGAGATTAAAGTACTTCTATCTCTCTGCCAAATAAACTTTGATTACGTCTATTTTCTTTCATGAAAATGAATCAAGAAAACTCTAAAAAACTAGTTATCATAAATGAAAATGAAGTTGGGCTTAATAGAGCCATAGGTGACTATTCACCAAGGGTTATACCTCAAGTCAGTGCCTCTTCACCAAGAGTCATACCTTAAGGTGCATGTGTTGGAGACAACCCAATTCATACCTTAAGCCCAAATAAGTGACTAATGTTCCGAGGAATCCCCATGGGCCCATACACACTATCTAAATCATCACCTTAAGATGTGTTGTTTATTCATTAAAATTGGATAACAATCTTAAGACAGAATCACCCCTGCCTTATTGCTTTGCAAGAATGTAGACGCCTGTTTTCCCGGATACATCAATCAGTCGAAGAGAGAAGAAAGTACTTCTATTTCTCAGCCAAACAAACTTTGATTATGCCTATTTTCTCTCATAAAAAAGACCCAAGAAAATACTTCCAAATTGATTATCATAAATGAAAATGAAGCTGGGTTATATAGAGTCATAGGTGACTCTTCACCATGGGTCACATCTCAAATATGTGCCTCTTCACCAAGAGTCACCTATAATGGTGCATCTGTTGGAAACAACCAAACTCACACCTCAAATACCAAAAGGTGACTTAGTATTCCAAGGAATCCAGAGGAGCCCATACATACTATTTCAATCATCTCCTTAAAATATGTTGTTTGTTCATACAGATTGGATAACAATCTTAAGACAGATTTGCCTTTGCCACAGTACTTTGCAAGAATTTACGCCCCTGTCTCCTAGGATATAATGAGCAGTCGTAGAGAAAAGAAAGCATTTCTATATCTCTACTAAACAAACTTTGATTGTGAACGTTTTCTCTCTTGGAAATGACTCAAGATATTTTTGAAAAACTGATTATCATAAATGAAAACGAAGTTGGGTTATATAGAGCATAAGTGACTTTTCAACAAGGATCACACCTCAAGTCAATGCTTCTTCAACAAGAGTCACACCTTATGGTACACCGGTTAGAGACAACCCACCTCACACCTCAAACCCAAAAAAGTACTGACTAAGTACTCCAAGGAATCCCTAAAGGCCCATGCACACTATCTTAATCATCTCCTTAAGTGGTGTTCTTTGTTCACGCAGATTGGATAACAATCTTAAAATAGATTTTCCCTTACCATAATACTTTGCAAGAATGTAGGCCCCGGTCTCCCAAGATACAGCGATCAGTGGCATAGAGAAGAAATCACTTCTATCTCTCTGCCAAACGAAATTTGATTGTGTCTATTTTCTTCCTTGAAAATGACTCAAGAAATCTCTACAAAGCTAATTATCATAAATCAAAATTAAGTTGGGGTTTATAGAGCATAGGCGACTCTTCAGCAAGGGTCACACCTCAAGTTAGTGCCTCTTCACCGAGAGTTACATCTTAAGGTACGTCTGTTAGAGACAACCCGCTTTACACCTCAAACCCAAAAAAGTATAGGCTTGGTGTTCCAAGGAATCCCTATAAGCCCATATATACTATCCTAATCATCTCCTTAAGAGGTATCATTTATTCATGCAGATTAGATAACAATCTAAAGACAAATTCACCCCTGTCATAGAGCTTTACAAGAATATAGGCCCCTGTCTCCCCGAATACTGCAATCATTCACAGAAAGAAGAAAGTACTTCTATCTATCTGCCAAAAGAATTTTGATTGCGCCTGTATTCTCTCTAGAAAATGACTCAAGAAAATACTGAAAAACTGATTATGATAAATAAAAATGAGGTTTGGTTATATAGAGACATAGGTGACTCGTCACCAGGGGTCACACCTCAAGTCAGTGCCCCTTCACCAAGAGTTACATCTTAAGGTACGTTTGTTAGTGACAACCCAACTCATACCTCATACCCAAAAAAGTGATTAAGTGTTCCAAGGAATCACCATGAGCCCATACACATAATCTCAATCATCTCCGTATGATGTGTTATATTTTCATGCAGATCGGATAACAATCTTCACAAAAATTCAGCCTTACCACAATGCTTTGCAAGAATGTATGCTCTGTCACCCCAGATTCAACGATTAGTCGAAGAGAATAGAAAGTATTACTATCTCTCTGCCAAGCGAACTTTGATTGCGTTTGTTTTTCCTCTTGAAAATGACTTAAGAAAACTCTAAAAAATAGATTATCATAAATGAAAACGAAGTTGGGTTATATAGAGCTTAGGTGACTTTTCAACAAAGGTCACACCTCAAGTCAGTGCCTCTTCACCAAGAGTCACACCTTAAAGTGCATCTATATATTGGAGACAACCCAACCCATACCTCAAACCCAAAAAAGTGACTAAGTGCTCCAAGGAATCATCATGAGCTCATACACACTATCTCAATCATCTCCTTAAGAGGTGTTGTTTGTTCATGTAGATTGGATAACAATCTTAAGGCAGATTAGCCCATTCTACAGTACTTTACAGGAATATAGGCCCATATCTCCTAGAATATAGCTATCAGTCGTAGAGAAAAGAAAGCACTTCTATCTCTCTACCAAACAAACTTTGATTGTGTCTATTTTCTCTCTAGAAAATAACTTAAGTAAATTATAAATAATTGATTATCATAAATGAAAACGAAGTTGGGTTATATTGAGCCATAGGTATCTCTTTACCAAGGGTCACACATCAAGTCAGTGCCCCTTCACCAAGAATCATACCTTAAGGTGCGTCTATTAGAGAGAACCCAACTCACACCTCAAATCAAAAAAAGTGGCTAAGTATTTCAAGGAGTCCCTATGAGTCCATATACACTATCTCAATCATCATCTTCAGAGGTATTGTTTGTTCATGCAGATTGGATAACAATCTTTAGACAGAGTCGCCCCTGCCATAATGCTTTAAAAGAATGTATTCCCCTATCCCCCAGGATATAATGAACATTCACAGAGAGAAGAAAAGTTAACACTTCTATCTCTCATCCAAACAAACTTTGATTGTGTCTTTTTTCTCTCATGAAAATGCTCAAGAGAACTCAAAAAAACTTATTATCATTAATGAAAACAAAGTTGGGTTGTATAGAGTATAAGTAACTCTTTACATAGGGTCAGACCTCAAGTCAGTCCTCTTCACCAAGAGTCACACCTTAAGGTGCGTCTGTCAGAGGCAACCCAACTCATTACTCAAACCCAAAAATGTGACTAAGTGTTCCAAGGAATCCCCATGATCCCATACACACTATCTCAATCATCTTTATATGATGCGCTATTTATTCAGGTAGATGGATAATAATCTAAAGACGGATTTTCCCTTGCTACTGCGCATTACAAGAATATAGTCCCCTGTCTCCCAGGATATAACAATCAGTCGCTGAGAGAAGAAAACACTTCTATCTCTGCCAAACTTACTTTGTTGTGTCTGTTTTCTCTCTCCAAAAATACTCAAGAAAACTCTGAAAATCTTATTATCAAAAATGAAAAAGAAGTTGAGTTATATAGAGCATAGGTGACTCTTCACCAAGGGTCACACATCAAGTCTGTGTCTCTTCACCAAGAGTTACACCTTAAGGTATGTTTATTGGAGGCAACCCAACTCACACCTCAAACCCAAAAAAGTGACTAAATGTTTCAAGGAATCTCCATGAGCCCATACATACTATTCAAATCATACTATTCTTGCCACAGTACTTTATAGGAATGTAGGCCCCTGTCTCCCAGGATACAATGATCAGTTGCAGAGGGAAGAATGCGCTTATATTTCTCTGCCAAATGAACTTTGATTATGTCCATTTTCTCTCTTGACAATGACTCATGAAAACTCTAAAAAATTGATTATCTTAAATGAAATGAAGTTCGCCTATATAAAGCGTAGGTGACTCTTCACCAAGGGTCATACATCGCGTCAGTACCTCTTCACTAAGAGTCACACTTTAAGGTGCATCTTTTTGAGACAACACAACTCACATCTCATTTGTAAAAAATGTGACTAAGTTTTACATGGAATCCCTATAAGCCAATTTATACTATCTCAATCATCTCCTAAAGAGGTATTGTTTGCACATGCAGATTGGTTAATAGTCTATAGACAGATTTGCCCCTCCCATAGTGGCCCCTGACTTCCCAAATACAACGATCAGTCGTAGAGAGAAGAAAACACTTCTATCTCTCTACCAAACCAACTTTGATTGTTTCTATTTTTGCTCATGAAAATGACTCTAGAAAACTCTGAAAAACTGATAATCATAAATGAAAATAAAGTTGGGTTATATAGAGCATATGTAACTCTTAACCAAGGGTGGCACCTCAAGTCAGTGCCTATTAACGAAGAGTCACACCTTAAGGTACGACTATTGGAGACAACCCAACTCGTACCTCAAACCCAAAAAAGTAATTTAGTATTCCAAGGAATCCCTATGATCTCATACACACTATCTCAATCATCTCCATGTGAGGTGTTGCTTGTTCATGCAAATTGGATAACAATCTTAAGGCAGATTTACCCCTCCCACAGTGCTTTGCAGGTATATAGTCCCCTGTATCCCAGGATACAATGAGCAGTCGCAGAGAGAAGATAGTACATCTATCTCTCTGTAAAATAAACTTTGATTATGACTAATTTCTCTCTAGAAAATGACTCAAGAAAACTCTGTAAAACTGATTATCATAAATGAAAATGAAGTTGGGTTGTATAGATCATAGGTTACTCTTCACAAAGGGCTGTACCTTAAGTCAGTGCCTCTTCACCAAGTGTCAAACCTTAAGGTGGATCTGTTGGAGACAAACCAACTAACACCTCAAATCCAAAAAATGACTAAGTATTCCATGGAATCCCCATGAGCCCATGCACACTATCTCAATCATATATTTAAGATGTGTTGTTTGTTCATGCAGATTGGATAACATTCTTAAGACAGATAACCCCCTGCCACAATGCTTTACAAAAATATATGCCCCTGTTTCCCAGGATACAATGATCAGCCATAGTGAGAAAAAATTACTTTTATTTCTTTGTCAAACAAACTTTGATTGTATCTATTTTATCTCTTAAAAATGACTCAAGAAAACTCTAAAAAACTTATTATCATAAATGAAAATGAATTTGGGTTATATAAAACATAGGTGACTCTTAACCAAGGGTCATACCTCAAGTCAGTACCTCTTTACCAAGAGTCACACCTTTAGATACGTCTATTAGATGCAACCCAACTCACACCTGAAACCCAAAAAAGTGACTAAGTGTTCCAAGGAATCCCCATGAGCCCATACACACTATCTCAATCATTACCTAAAGAGGCATTTTTTCTTGATGCAGATTAAATAATAATCTTAAGAAAGATTTGCCCCAGCCAAAGTACTTTGCGGGAATGTAGGTCCCTATCTCCTAGGATTTAACGATCAGTCATAGAGAAAAGAAAGTACTTCTATCTCTCTGCCAAAGGAACTTTGATTGTCTCTATTTTCTCTCTTGAAAATGAGTTAAGAAAACTCTAAAAAATTCTATAAATGAAAATGAAATTTGGTTATACAGAGTCATAGGTGACTCTTCACCAAGGGTCACACCTCAAGTTAGTGCCTCTAAACCCAGTGTCACACCTTATGGTACGTTTGTTGGAGACAAACTAACTCATACCTCAAATCCATAAAAGTGACTAAGTGTTCCAAGGAATCCCCATGAGTCCATTCAAACTATCTCAATAATATCCATAAGATACATTGTTTGTTCATGCAGATTGGATAACATTCTTAAGAGAAATTCTTCCCTGCCACAATACTTTACAGGAATGCAGGCCCTTGTCTCCAAGGATACAATAATCATTTGTAGAGAGAAGAAAGTACTTTTATCTTTTTGCCAAAGTAACTTTGCTTGCATCTATTTACTTTCTTAAAAATGACTCAAGAAAACTCCAAAAAACTTATTATCATAAATGAAAATGAAGTTGTGTTATATAGAGTCATAGGTGATTCTTTACCAAGGGTCACACCTCATGTCAGTACCCCTTCACCAAGAGTCACACCTTAAGGAGCGTCTGTTGGAGACAACCCAGCTCAAACCTCAAACCAAAAAATGTGACTAAGTATTTCAAGGAATCCCCATAATCCCATACACACTATCTCAATCATCTCTTTAAGAGGTGTTGTTTGCTTATACATATTGGATAACAATCATAAGATAGATTCGCCCCTGCCATAGTGGTTTGAAGGAATGTATGAGCCTATTTTCCCGTATACAATGATCAGTCGTAGAGAGAAGAAAGCATTTCAATCTCTTTGCCAAACGATCTATAATTGTGTCTGTTTTCTCTCTTAAAGATGACTCAAGTAAACTCGGAAAAACTGATTATCATAAATTAAAATAAAGTGAGGCTATATAGAGCATAGGTGACTTTTCACCAAGGGTTACACCTGAAGTCAGTACCTCTTCACCAAGAGTCACACCTTATGGAGCGTTTGTTTGAGGCAACCCAACTCAAACCTCAAACCCAAAAAAGTGACTAAGTATTCCATAGAATCCCCATGAGCCTATACACACTATCTCAATCATCTCCTTAAGAGGTATTGTTAGTTCATGTATATTGGATAATAATCTAAGGACAGATTCCCCCCTGTCATAATGCTTTGCAGGAATGAATACTCCTGTCTCCCAAGATACAATGAACAGCCGCAGTGAGAAGAAAACACTTTTATCTCTTTGCCAAACAAACTTTGATTGTGTCTATTTTCTCTCATGAAAATGACACAAGAAAACTTTGAAAAACTTATTATCATAAATGAAAATGAAGTTACGTTATATAGAGCATATGTGACTCTTAACCAAGGGTCGTACCACAAGTCAGTATCGTTTTTCCAAGATTCACACCTTTAGATACGTCAATTGGATATAGCCCAGCTCACACCTCAAACCCAAAAAGGTGACTAACTGTTCCAAGGAATCCCCATGAGCCCATACATACTATCTCAATTATCTCCTAAAGAGGTGTTATTTCTTCATGCAGATTGAATAACAATCATAAGAATGATTTTCCCAAGCCACAGTTCTTTATGGGAATGTAGTCCCCTGGATCCTAGGATACAATGATTAGTCGTAGAGAGAAAAAAGTACTTCTATCTCTTTGCCAAATAAACTTTGATTGTGCCTATTTTCTCTCTTGAAAATGACTCAAGAAAATTCTGAAAAGCTGAGTATTATAAATGAAAATGAAATTAGGTTATATAGAGTCATAAGTGACTCTTCACCAAGGGTCACACCCCAAGCCAGTACCTCTTAACCAAGAGTCATACCCCAAGGTGCGCTCGCTGGAGATAACCCAACTCACGCCTCAAACCTAAAAAAGTGATTAAGTATTCTAAGGAATCCCCGTGGGCTCATACACACTATCTCAATCATCTCCTTAAGAGGTGTTGTATGTTCATGCAGATTAGGTAACAATCTTAAGACATATTTAACCCTGCCACAATACTTTACAGGAATGTAGGGCCCTATCTCCTCGGATACAACGATCAGTCGTATAGAGAAGAAAACACTTCTATCTCTCTTACAAATTAATATTGATTACATCTGCTTTCTTTCTAAAAAATACCTCAAGAAAACTTTTAAAAACTAATTATCATTAATTAGAAACAAATTGGGTTATATAGTGCATAGGTGACTCTCCTCCAAGGGTCACACCTCAAGTTAGTTCCTCTTCACCGTGAGTCATACCTTTCGGTGCATCTGTTGGAGATAACCAAACACGTACCTCAGACCTAAAAAAGTGACTAAGTGCTCCAAGGAATCCCCAGGAACCCATACACACAATCTCAATCATCTCCTTAAGAGATGTTATTTGTTTATGCAGATTGGATAACAATCTTAAGACAGATTTGCCCCTGCCACAGTGCTTTGTAGGAATATAGTCCCCTGCCTCCCAGGATATAATAATCATTCATAGATAGAAGAAAGCCCTTCTATCTCTCTTCCAAATAAATTTTGATTGTGTCTATTTCGTCTCTTGAAAATGACTCAAGAAAACTCTACTAAACTGATTATCATAAATGAAAATGAAGTTGGGTTATATAGAGCATATGTGACTCTTCAACAGGGGTTACACCTCAATTCAGTACCTCTTCACCATGAGTCACACCTTAAGGTGCATCTGTTGAAGACAACCCAACTCATACCTCAAACCCAAAAATGTGACTAAGTGTTCCAAAGAATCCCCATGAGCCCATACACACTATCTTAATCATCTCCTTAAGAGGTGTTGTTTGTTATTACAGATTTGATAACAATCTTAAGATAGATTAACCCCTGCCACAGTGCTTTACTAGAATGTTGGCCTCTGTCTCCCAGGATATAGTGATCATTCGCTGAGAGAAGAAAGCACTTCTATCTCTCTGCCAAATGAACTTTGATTACGTCTATTTTCTCTTTTAAAAATAACTTAACAAAACTCTTAAAAATTGATTATCTTAAATGAAAACAAAGTTGGGTTATATAGAGCCATAGGTGACTCTATAACAGGGGTCATACCTCAAGTCTGTGCCTCTTCACCAAGAGTCACACCTTAAGGTGTGTCTGTTGGAGACAACTTTTTTTTTATTATAATAAATTTAGTAGAAATATGCAAATAAATATTTACAAGATGGGGAAAACCAAGTATGCCATACTCTAGTGCATATCACTAGAGCATATGCAGATGGTTTCACTACTAGCATAAAGAAATATAAAAGAAAGTAATAAAAAAAATCTCAGCTAGACCAATTCGTTCGAACGAGTCCATAGTCGTTCGAACGACCTCCACTGTCATTCGAACGAAACTTAAAAACATAAAAATTTTCATCTTTCTCGACAATATAGATTGTGGTTTTGAGATTAACGTCCAAGTTGTTCGAATAACTTCCAAGTCCGTTCGAACAAACTTGTGAAATTTACCTTCCAACTTGTCGTTTGTCTCGATAATTTGGGGAAATACCCATTAAGTTCCAACAGCCTCCTACTTCGTTTGAAGGACTTTCCACTTATAATGAATATTCATCCAGTGTAGCATAATTTTCTGACTTTGAAGTTGTCCGTGACATGGTCTTAAATATTTTAAAAGTACTCTGGTCTACAATTTGTCCATTCTTCTACTGGTTGGTTTGGGTCTAACCCTCTCCTTGTAATTTGATCTGTCAAGAAGTTGCATTCCCTCTATACATGGTTGAATCAGATTTATAGAAGGTGGGGGATGATTAGTTCCCAAGCAGTTTTAAGCGTCCAGGGTATTTTATCTTTGATGAAAGCTTTAATTGTAGCAGCCGAGTCGGATACTACCCACACTCATCCCACCCTTGTGTTACAGCCTTCTGAACTCCTAATATTATTAAAGTAATCTCAGCAATGAAGTTCGTAGCTTGCCCAATGGATTTACTCTATGTGCCCATGACTTTCCTTTTATTGTTCCTTTAAATTATGCCTATGCCTTCTTCACCGGGATTGCCTAGAGCCAATCCATCACAACAAATTTTTACCTCATCTTGATTAGGAAGCGCCCATTTATGGTTCTCTATGTTGTTCCCTAATCTCGATTTATACTAAATATTAAGCTCCTTGATGATCCTGAGGTCCTGAATGGTGTTGTTAATTATATTTTGTTGAGGAGAGAGGCATCTGCAACGTTAGTCAAGATGTGTGGTGTAGTTTTCCGGATAGGGGCTTTGACTCTATCAAATTGCCATTTGTTTCTAGCTCTCCAAATGTTGCTGCAGGTTGCAAAAACCATGGCCACCCAGAGATCAAAAATGTATGGACTAGATGTTTTACCTCATTCTAGTATGGTTCTCCAGTTGTTTGATGAGGTGATAGGTACATGCGCCAAAGATGCAATAGCCTTCTGCCAGAGAAAGACTGTAAAAGGGCACCACCACAAAGTATGAGATTTCGTTTAAGAAGCATTATGGTATTGGTGGCATACTGGCATTATGGCGTCATCCATAGGAAGTATATCGTTTAGCCAACGCCAAGTAAAGCCTCCCAGTTTAGGGTAGATTGTTTGGGATACAACTCACACCTCAAACCCAAAAAAGTAACTAAGTGTTCCAAGGAATCTCCATGAGCCCATATACACTATCTCAATTATCTCCTTAAGAGGTGTTGTTTGTTCATGTAGATTAGATAACATTCTTAAGGCAGATTCTCTCCTACCACAGTGCTTTGCAGGAATGTAGTCCCTTGTCTCACAGGATACACCGGTCATTTACAGAGAAAAGAAAGTACTTGTATCTCTCTGCCAAAGGAACTTTTATTGCGTCTACTTTACCTCTTAAAAATGACTCAAGAAAACTCTAAAAAACTAATTATAATAAATGAAAATGAAGTTGGGCTATATAGAGCATAGGTAACTCATCAACAGGGGTCACACCTCTAGTCAGTACCTCTTTACCCGACTCACAACTCAAGCCCAAAAAATAACTGACAAAGTGTTCCACGGAATCCTCATCAGCCCATACACACTATCTTAATCATCTCCTTAAGAAGTATCTTAGTCACTTTTTGGGTTTGAGGTGTGAGTTGGGTTATCTCAAATAGACACACCGTACGGTGTGACTCTTGGTGATGAGTCACTGACTTGAGGTATGACATTCGTTGAAGAGCCACCTATGGCTCTATATAACCCAACTTTGCTTTAACTTAAGATAATCAATTTTTAGAGATTTCTTGAGTCATTTCATGAGAGAAAATAGACGTAATCAAAGTACATTTAGCAGGGAGATAGAAATACTTTCATCTCTCTACGAATGATCATTGTATCCTAGGAGACAGGGGCCTACATTCCAGCAAAGTACTTTGGCAGGGGCAAATCTGACTTAAGATTGTTATCTAATCTGCAATAACAAACAATACCTCTAAGGAGATGATTAAGATAGTGTGTATGGGTTCATGGGGATTCCTTGGAATATTTAGTCATTACTTTTTTAGGTATGAGGTGCGTGTTGGGTTGTCTCTAATAGACACACCTTAAGGTGTGACTCTTGATGAATAGGCACTGACTTGAGATGAGACCCCGGTTGAAGATTCACCAATACTCTATATAACCTAACTTCGTTTTCATTTATGATAATCAGTTTATCAGAGTTTTCTTGAGTCATTGTCAAGAGAGAAAATAGACACAATCAAAGTTCATTTGGGAGAGAGATATAAGTTTTTTCTTCTCCTTGCGAATGTTCGTTATATCCTGGGCGATAGGGGACTACATTCCTGAATATCAATGTGGTAGGGATGAATCTGACCTAAGACTATTATCCAATCTGCATGAATAAAAAGTACCTCTTAAGGAGATGAATAAGATAGTGTGTATGGGCACATGGGGATTCCTTGGAACACTTAGTCAACATTTTTTTGGGATTGAGGTATGAGTTGGGTTGTCTCTAACGGATGTACCTTAAGATGTGTCTCATGGTGAAGAAGCACTGACTTGAGGTGTGGCCCCTGTTGAAGAGTCGCCTATGCTCTATATAACCCAACTTCATTTTTATTTATGATAATCAACTTTTCAGAGTTTTCTTGAGTCATTTTCAAGACTGAAAATAGACGCAATCAAAGTTCATTTGGCAGATATATAGATGTGTTTTCTTCTTTCTGGGAATGATTACTGTATCCTTGGAAATAGGGGTTACATTCATACAAAGCACTATAGCTGAGGTAAATCTGCCTTAAGATTGTTATCCAATCTGCATGAGCAAGCAGCACCTCCTATGGAGATGATTGAGATAGTGTGCATGGGCTCATGGGGATTGCAAGGAACACTTAGTCTCTTTATTACGCTGGAGGTGTTAGTTGGGTTATCTCCAACTGACGCACCTTAAGGTGTGACTCTTTGTGAAGTGGCATTAACTTGAGGTGTTACTCTTGGTGAAGATTCACCTATGCTCTATATAACCCAACTTCATTTTCATTTATGACTATCAATTTTTTTGAGTTTTCTTGAGTCATTTTTAAGAGAGAAAACTAACATAATTACAGTTCGATTGACAGAGAGAAATAATTTGTTTCTCTCTTAGCGACTGATTGCTGTATCTAGAAGGGATAGGGGCCTACATTCTTGTAAAACACTGTGGCAGGGGCGAATCTTCCATAAGATTGCTATCTAATCTGCATGACCAAACAACACCTCTTAAGTAGATGATTGAGATTGTGTGTATGGGCTAATGAGGATTCCTTGGAATACTTAGTCACTTATTTGGGCTTGAGGTGTGAGTTGGGTTATCTCTAACAAATGCACCTTAAGGTGTAACTCTTGGTAAATAGGTACTGACTTGTGGTGTGACCCTTGGTAAAGACTTACCAATGCTCTATATAACTCAACTTCGATTTCATTTATGATAATCAATTTTTCTGAGTTTTCTTGAGTCATTTTCAAGAGTGAATATAGACGTAATCAAAGTTTGTTTGGCATCGAGATAGAAGTATTTTCTTCTCTCTCTGACTAATTGTTGTTTCCTGGGAGACATGGGTCAGTATTCTCACAAAGCACTGTTGCAGGGACGAATCTGTCTAAAGAGTCTAATCCAATCTACAAGAGCAATCAACACCTTTTAAGGAGATGATTGTGATAGTGTGTATAGGCTCATGGGGATTCCTTGAAACACTTAGTCACTTACTTGGGTTTGAGGTGTGAGTTGGGTTTTCTTCAACAAACGCACCTTAAGGTGTGTGACTCTTGGTCAAGAGGCACTAACTTGTGGTGTGACCCTTGGTGAAGAGTCACCAATGAATCTATATAGCCAAACTTCATTTTCTTTTATGATAATAGTTTTTTAATGCTTTCTTGAGTCATTTTAAGGAGAGAAAACAAACGCAATCATAGTATCTTTGGCAGAGAGATAGAACTGTTTTCTTCTCTCTATGAACAATCATTGTATCCTGGGGGACAAAGGCCTACATTTTTGCAAAGCACAGTGGCAGTGGCAGGGGTGAATCTGTGCTAAGATTATTATCCAATCTTTATGAACAAAAAGTTCCTCTTAAGGAGGTGATTAAGATAGTGCGTATGAGCTCATAGGGTTTCTTTGGAACACTTAGTCAGTACTTTTTTGGGTTTGAGGTGTGTGTTGGGTTGTCTCCAATAGAAGCACCTAAAGGTATGTCTCTTGGTGAAGAAGCGCTGACTTGAGGTGTGACCCCTATTGAAGGGTCGCCTATGCTCTATATAACTTAACTTTGTTTTCATTTTTGATAATAATTTTTTAAAAGTTCTCATGTGTCATTTTCAAGAGAGAAAATAGACGTAATCAAAGTTCATTTGGTAGAGAGGTAAAAGTGCTTTCTTCTCTTTTCGAATGATCGGTGTATCCTGGGAGACAGGGCTGACATTCCTACAAAGTACTATGGAAGGGGAAAATTTATCTTAAGATTGTTATCCAATCAGTATGAACAAACAACACCTCTTAAGGAGATGATTGAGATAGTGTGCATGGGCTCATGGGGATTCCTTGGAATACTTAGTCATTTTTTTGGCTTTGATGGCTGAGTTGGGCTCTTACTAACAGACATACCTTAAGTTATGACTCTCGGTGATGAATCACTAACTTGAGGTGTGAGCTTTGTTTAAGAGTCACCTATGGCTCTATATAACCTTACTTTATTTTGCCTTAAGATAATTAATTTTTCAAAGTTTTTTTGAGTCATTTTCAAAAGAGAAAACATACATAATCAAAGTTCATTTTACAAGGAGATAGAAGTACTTTTTTCTCTCTGCGAATGATTATTGTATCCTAGGAGACATGGGCCTACATTCCAGTAAAGCACTGTGGCAGGGGTGAATCTGTCTTCAGATTGTTATCTAATCTTTAATAACAAACTTCACCTCTTAAGGAGATGATTAAGATAGTATGTATGGGTTCATGGGGATTCCTTGGAACACTTAGTAAGTACTTTTTTGGGTTTTAGCCATGAGTTGGGTTATCTCCAACAAATACACTTTAAGGTTGAAGAACCACCTATGCTCTATATAACCCAACTTCGCTTTCATTTATGATAATCAGTTTATTAGAGTTTTCTTGAGTCATTTTTGAGAGAGAAATCAGGCACAATCAAAATTCATTTGGGAGAGAGATAGAAGTTTTTTCTTTTCTCTACGAATGTTTGTTATACAATGGGAGACAGGTGCCTACATTCTTAAAAGTACTGTGGTAGGGGCGAAACTGTCTTAAGACTATTATCCAATCTGCATGAACAAAAAGCTTCCCTTTTGGAGGTGATTAAGATAGTGTGTATGGGCTGATAGGGTTTCCTTGGAATACTTAGTCAGTACTTTTTTTGGCTTGAGGTGTAAGTTAGGTTGTCTCCAACAGACGCACCTTAAGGTGTGTCTCTTGACGAAGAAGCACTGACTTGAGGTGTGACCCCTGTTGAAGTGCTGCCTATGCTCTATATAACCCAACTTCATTTTTATTTATGATAATCAACTTTTTAAAGTTTTCTTGAGTCATTTTCAAGACTGAAAATAGGCCCAATCAAAGTTCATTTGGCAGAGATATAAAAGTATTTTCTTCTCTTCGCGACTGATCATTGTATCCTGGGAGATAGGGCCAACATTCATGCAAAGCACTGTGGCAAGGGCGAATCTTTCTTAAGATTTTTATCCAATCTGTATGAACAAACAACACCTTTTAGGGAGATGATTGAGATAGTCTATATGGGCTCATAGGAATTCATTGGAATACTTAGTTACTTATTTTTGTTTGAGCTGTAAGTTGGCTTGTCTCCAACAGACGTACCTTAAGGTGTGTCTCGTGATAAAGAGGCACGGAGTTGTGGTGTGACCCTTGGTAATTAGTCACCTATGCTCTATATAACCCAACTTTGTTTTTATTTATGATAATCAGTTTTTTGAATTTTCTTGAGTCATTTTCAAGAGGGAAAATAGACACAATCAAAGTTTATTTGGTAGAGAGATAAAAATGCTTTCTTCTCTTTACGACTGATCGCTGTATCCTAGGAGATATGGGCCTACATTTCTAAAAGCACTGTGGTAGTGGCAAATCTGCCTTAAGATTGTTATCCAATCTTCTTGAATAAACAATACATGTTAAGGAGATTATTGAGATAGTGTGTATAGGCTCTTGGGGATTCCTTGGAACACTAAATCACCTTTTTGGGTTTGAGGTGCGAGTTAGATTGTCTCAAACAGACGCACCTTAAGGTTAAACTCATTCTGAAGAGGTACTGACTTGATGTGTCACCCTTGGTGAAGAGTCACCTATGCTCTATATAACCCTACTTCATTTTCATTTATGATAATCATTTTCTTAGTATTTCTTGAGACATATTGAAGAGAGAAAAACATACAAAATCAAAGTTCTTTTGGTTGGGAGATAGAAATGTTTTCTTATTTCTGCGACTTATCATTTTATCTTGGGAGATAGGGGACTATTAAAAGCAAGGATTTAAGGCAAATGAACATGCCCAATGGGTGTTCTTGGTACTGGAGTAATATTCACAATTGCAGAGACCTAGCTGATGGAGTCATTCTGCATACTATTGGAGATGGGAGGGCTGCCAAATTTTGGAAGGATCTTTGGTGCCCTTTATGTATTCTAAGTGAGAAATTTAAGGCTCACGTCCTATAATGGCGTGTTTTCCCGAAGGAGAATCTTCGCCAATACTTATTCGAAAGGAAAATGCAATAAAACTAGATAAACAAGATTTTACGTGAAAAACTCAATAAAGGCTGAGAAAAATCACGACCTCGAGGAGGATTTTGATATAAAATCTAGTACGATGCTAGTTATTATACGCTTTAGAGTGATGTTAGATTTTAGATGTAGGAATAGTAAAAGATTGTGGTCCTTTAGAATCTATTCTCTGCCTGTATTTATAGTTATACAGGCAATTTTACAAAAAGAAAGAAATAGTCTCCTATTTCGGGGAAGTAGGCGAACTTTTCGAATCTCTAACAGTTTTTTCTTGATCAGGCTTGAGTGGCTACTTTTGGCAGGTCAAGGACTTATGGCAACTTCTCGAATGATTGTCGATCATGTGTGGCTATCTTCGACTACGCTTTGCTAGCTTACCCTTGTCAAATCCGGGGAATATGCTACTACAATTGCCCCATTCTCGACATAAGCACTTGTGGTTATGTCGAGAAGAAGTTGAAAGCTGAAGAGGTTTCCGAATGAGAAGATGAGTCATAGGTGTTATTTCTGAGGTTAAAGGAACTGTATTTGGTTAAATCATTCCCGAGGCGTAATTAATGCAGTACATTGAATCTGACAGAGTTAAATTGGGTATAATTAGGGGGTTATTGAGAGTGGAATGGTGGTTTTTTTAGAAATATGCTGTCCCAAGTGTGGTCTAATACGTTGTCTGAGGCGGAAGATGGTGAATAGGCTTAGGGAAAAATCTGGCATAAACTGATCGATAATAATTCCCTATGTGATCGTGTTACAACGTTGGGGTGGGAGAGAGGTTAAGTGAGAGAAGATGCGTATATGTTAGAAACAATTGTGTCATCATGCGGTGTTGAAGGTAATAGAGTGCATCAGTTTGGGGTAGAAATGGTAACTATTTATGTTGATGATGAAAATTTGAAGATTAGATGGGCGTCCAGGGATCTTGTCAAACGTAGGCGGTTTCTCATAAGTTTTTTTGCCTTCATAAGGGGAAGTAGCCTTTAAAAGTTCAACGACTTGAGATTCATTGAGTTTCTTTGCACTGGAAAGAGGCATTAATGTCCAATTCTGGTAAAATTAAACACAAAGTAATCAGTCATGTAAGTTGAATGTAAAAATAATGTAGTTTGATGTAATGTAATCGAAGGATGTAGTCACGGATGTTATATTTAACAAAATCGAAGGAGGAAGTTGTCAAATATGAATTGTAACTTATTCATAATAATAAATAAAGTTATTATATTCAATATTCTATTTATGTGTATTTTGATTTATCAATTGTAGTTTGAAATAATTGAAGGTGAAATATCGAACGTAAATGCACATAAAATGTTGATAGGTTGTCATAAAATCTTGAATGTACTTGACTAAGTGGGTCCCAGAACAGATTTTGAGGTTGATTGATTTGACTTTGAAATTGTAGAGTTTCAAGGCAGAGTAAATATAGGTAAGTTGGACCATGATTGGAAGGGGAATAAATAAGTATTGTTGCTACAGATATAAGGCATTCATGCAAGGTGGTGAAAATAAGAGCTCAACCCCGAGATGGTGTGTTCAGAGGTGTTCAAGCGATGTATTGGCTGCTTTACACTAGATAATTTAGATCTCAGAACTGTGATATGCATATGGAAGATCCGGAGGAGCCTATTTACAAAGGGATGAGTGAGGCAGAAGCGAAGGAAGCTGAGGAGGATTTCGAGTTTCGTGCTAAATTATAGTTTTGGCATCCACCCGTATGTTATGGTAGAATGTGGACTCGAACAAAGTTGTTGGTGAAGAGGGAAGATGAAGCTGCAGCTAGGGGTTTATGAAGTTGTAATGTTCGATGGAGTAGGTCCTTGTTAAGATTAATAAAATGTAATAAAAAATTTGTATAGGATATGTTGTCGAGTGAAGTAAGGTTTTGTTTATTTGCCAAATTGAATATCTACTTATTGAAAGTTTGGCAATAGAAAATTGTTTTAAGCAAGTTTTAGGTAGAATGTCGAATATAATGATATTGAGATGTTTGTCAAATATGTACCCAAAAATATAGGAATTTGTAGGTAAAGAAGAAGTGGGGTAACTAACAAGAATAATGATTATGGCCAGGTGTGTTCCTTTAGGTGAGAGTATGAAATAAAAGGAAGATGATGTTAATCGTCTTTATGACAATATAGGTTGTACTTTGTTACACGTGAATGTAGCTGAAAAAGTTCATTAAGATATGGAAAGATTAGAATGGGTGTATAAGCGTTTGTTGGCACTGAGAAGGTGAAGTATCGAAGAGGCTGGGAACAGAAGTAGAAGGTGTTACATTCGAGAAGTTGAACGGTCGCGAAGTGGTATGATGAACAGTCACGAGGGGTCAATAAATACCTCTGATGTGGGCGACTGTTCACACTTTTCAAACACAAAAAAAAATTCTTTAGTGTTAATTGCTTTTACTTGTCGTTGAATTTGTTATCTACGATTGTAAAGGAGGAGATTAGCGTTATGATTGAAAGAGCCAAGCGAGCAAAGGAAATGGATACGGAAGTAGTGTGTAAACAAGGTTAGTGATTCTGGCTTTGATTATTTATTATTTTGATTGATTAAGTTATAGACGGAAAAGATTAAGTAAAGTGAATGTTACTATATGTTGAATTAAATTAAAAGTGAATGAATCGTAGGTTGGAGATAAAAAAACTGTATTAGGGTTTGACAGAGTAGTTTAGGAAATTCTTGTTTGTGTGCGATTCGCATGGGTGTCAAGGTGGAAGAAATGGGGTCGTAGGGGTTTTATCGATTATTTCTGGTGTGGGTGGTGTGAAAAATGGGTGGAGATGGTGATTGGTTGGTGGCGCTGGGGCTACGACGTGATTGTAGATATGAGTGGAAATGTCATTTTGATACGGCGAGATTGTCGGGGACATTATTTTTGTTGGGATTTGGCTGGATTTTGTGCCGAAAAAGGGAAATTATCAATTTTTGAATTATGGTATTTTCGACAAAAAGTAAACCAGATTAACAAGTTATCGATGTTATGCATTAAAAATAGAAAGGCATCGAAAACTGAGCAGATGTGTTACTTTAATAGGAGATAGGAATATGAATTAAATCATATTAACTATATCGAGAACTGTAGTAATAAGTATAAATGTAAAATGTTAGTAGTAGATAGTAATGCGAATGATGTGCCGGGGAGAAATCACGACAACGATATCTTTATGAATATATGAACTTATGAGCATATATATGTATCACATATGATAGATTCTAACTGTGTAACAATTATGGAATTTATTGTATAGGTTCGATTTAAATGGCTGAACAAATTCAAAATGATGAAAAAGACATATATGGGAGTCTGGAAGACGTAACGCCTCTGATGATTGATGTGAGGACTTGTGTACAACAATTTGGAGGGAGATATAGGGTAGAGTCGAGTAGTGCAGATTTAGGCAGCGTGGAGCAGTTTGGGGTGACACCTAGTACTGTCGAGCTGTCTGATGAAGAAGCCACGAAGACAGATGTAGATCACGAGCTCCAATTTAGTGGTCGAGAAGGTAGTGGGGATGGGGAAGAAGATATGGAGGAAGGCGAGGAGGCATGTTATGGAGAGGATCCAGAGACTAAAGAAATATTAAGTTTTAAGGTGAAGTATGGGATTCCTGGGGATATAAGGTTAGAGGAATACTAGTATGAGATGATCGACTAGGAAATACCCTTGAATGGTATTCTGGTTTATCGGGAACAAATAAAGAAGGGATTGAAGCTTCCCCTCTGAGCGGACCAAAAGAAATTAATTAACTTCTTTGATGTGGCACCGGGGCAGTTCAATTCGAATGTGTATGATTTGTTTAGGGCTTGTGGGGCAATAAATGGTCGACTTAAGGCCAGGGGGAGGAGTTAATAACTATTGATGATTTATGTGTGTACTACGCACTCAAGATGAACCCGCAGAAGCTAGGTTACCGGTACTTGGCAAGGTTCCTAAAAAGACCATTAGTATATGATATGGTGTCAACTTGTCTCCAAAAATTATGAGTTCGATAAAAAAGAGCCAGGGGAACCCTTAAAGAAAATAATGTTTCACTTAGGTGTGTGGTTAGGTAATTGTAATTCTCGATGTCGAATTGTGTGAATGAGATGTAAGTGTTTCTAACTTATTTTAAGTTGTTTGATGCGTTGAAAGAGGTCGACAAGAAGTCAGAAGTAAAGGAAAAGTTGTATACGGTGAGGAGAGATTTCTTTGGTAGGGCCAATAACCTGGCTATCGATCAAGATCTTGTGAACATGCAATTCTAAGAGGCTGGTTTAAAAAGGTTGAGGGTAAAAGGTTTGGAAGTGCCTATTATCGACAAAAAAATGTTGGCGTGAAATAAGAGAGTCGCAGATGCTAGCTTACCACTGGAAAATATGTCGAAGAGCCTGAGACAGAAATTCAAAAGACTAAAGATGCTTATACGCTTGGGACGGATGAGCTGAAGATGTAGCTTGAGGATTTCTTGGTGGGGATTGATAGTTTGAACACATTTTTCAGCGAGGGTCAGAGGAATTTGACGAAGGTGGGAAATTTTAATGCTTTTCTATGAATGAAAAAATTTGTAGGTCACTTGAATATTCATTATATGACTTTAATGCAGATTAAGAAGTTGGTAATTGAAGTTATGGGTCGCGTTGTGGGCAGTGGTGAGCTGGAAAACCAGATTATTGCCTACAAAAATATAGAGAAGGATTTGATCGCAAAGAAGATAAAGATAAATGCAACATTGAACAGGTATAAGCTCGATGCCAAGAAGGCGAGGGAAGCTGCGCTTTGTGAAGCAAAGAAAATGGTGGAGAAAGAGAAAAAGGAGGCCTTGGCATTGTAGAAGACGGCCTATGAAAAAGATATAAGGGAACTAGCTGCCGATGTTTGTAAAGCAATGGAGCAAGAGCAGGGCAAACTTCTCGATGAGGTGAGGGTGAAGATGAATGGGGAGAAACTAGAAAAATGTATGGAAGTAAGGGCGTATTTTCGAGAATAGTATGATGAGGTGGATAAGAGGAATTTTTTTTGCAAGGGACATGCAAAAGCTGGTGGTGTTGTTTTGGATGATAGCTTGGATGATGATGTACCCCAAACTTCTGAGGTACATGGGGAAATCGAAGTTATCGAAGATGATGTGATGATGGAAGTTGATGGTGCTCTTCCTGGTGAGTTAGCAGATGTGCAGGCTCCCGAAGGTACCCTAAATTTGAATGAAGAAAAATCTCCCTCTGAAATATTAAACCTTGTGTAAGTTGTGTTTGTTGAGAAAGGATGTAAACAATGGTCAGTGGGACTGAAACATTTTAATTCGTAGCTTGTGGTGAAAAAAATTTGTGTTGCTAAAATTTTTTGTATTTGCGAAATAATTATGTGCACTTGTTTTGTAAATAATTATAAGTAGCAGATTTGATAAAGTAATTTTAATTGAATGTGACTATAGATCGAGCAGATAAGTGAGGAACGCTTGTTTTCGTGATATGTGAAAGATGGCCATAGAATGGCAAGTAATGAGAATGAGTACCAGATGTATATCTTTAGATGGGTATCTGGATTTAGATTTGGGAATAACAAGAGCTTTCTTAGAGGTTGTTTGATAAGTAAAGAGCGCGAGTAGATTATCCTGTAATTGGACATTGTTCGCGTAAAATGTGAATGATAGGCTCTAGGTATACTTGTTAAGTAGTTACCAAAAACAAATCAAGATAGTAAGGAATTTTTTTGTCTGATGCATACTTATTAACTATGGGTCAAGATCAAATCAAATAGTAAGGATATTGTTTTTCTGATGGATACTTAACAAGTATAGATCGAGATCAAATCAAAAAGGAAGGATGTTGTTTGTCTGATGCATACTTGACAAGTATAGATCGAGATCAAATCAAAAAGTAAGGATATTGTTTGTCTGATGTATACTTAACAAGTATACATCAAGATCAAATCAAACAGTAAAGATATTATTTGTCTGATGTATACTTGACAAGTATAGAAATCCAATAGTAAGGATCAAATTGATAACAAAAGATGCTTATTTGAATCGATCGAAATGGTTACAGTGTCTCATTTGAAAAACAGCTTCAGTTGAGCCGTGTTCCATGAATATTGAAGCTGTATTTCGTCTTCAGTCATCAGCCAAAAAGTCTCACAATCTTCTTTGTTGCTAACAATGTATGACCCTTCCCAGTTTTCTGATAATTTTCTAGAATTCTTAGGCCGATTACTATCTTAGATCCGTCGTAAGACAAGGTCTCCAATACCAAATTTCCATTTTCGAACTTTCTTGTTGTATGCATTTTTCAAGGTATCATGGTATCATCCTAAATTTGCAATGGCCTTGTCTCTGGTTTCCTCTATCCAATTGAGGTTTCAAAGGAGACCAAGTTCATTCTATTCGTCTGGAATTTTTCGCCGAGTACTAGGTAGATCGAGGTCCGAAGGTATGACTGCTTCAGTACCAAAAGCCATCATGAATGGAATACAGCCTGTCGAGACTCGAGGTATGGTGCGATAGGCCCAGAGAACACTAAACAATTCATTTACCCATTGCCCTTTCTTGTGGTCGAGACACTTGCGTAATCCTGATTTGATGCTTTTGTTTATGGCTTCGGCTGTCTATTACCTTGAGGATAATATGGTGTGGATGTTGTGAGATGGATGTTGCATTTATAGAGGAAAGCAAATACTTTAGTGTTGATGAACTGTTTATCATTATCGGAGCGTATCATATGCGGATAACCAAACCTGGTAATAATGTGCTCCCAAAGGAATTTGATGACTTCGTTTTCATCAGTATGACAGAGAGGAACTGCTTCAACCCATTTTATAAAGTAATCAGTGGTAACCAGAATGAACCTTCGGTTTCCCGATGCTGGATGAAAAGGTACAATGATGTCGATTCCCCATCATTTGAATGGCCAGAGAATATTGCTGATATGCAATTCTAAGGCTGGGCATTTGATGTCTAGGGCATTTGAGCGAAGTCTTTGTTGTCCTGTCTCATCTTGGGCCAATGCAGCCCTTGTGTAAAACCGCGTTGGACTAACAATCTTCCTGAAATATGTGCTCTACAAATACCGTCGTGAAGTTCTTAGATTTTGATTTGAGCTTGTTTCTGAGAAATACATTCGATAAGTGGTCCCCCTCCTATAATTCGATATAAGATGTGACCTTGGACAATGAATCTGGGGTACTTGGCCATAAGTGATCGAGCTTCTTCTTTGTTACTAGGAAGGATATTGGAGTTGAGGTATGCATAGAATGGTCTTCTCCAGTCTTCAGGATCGTCATCTTCAGCAATGGTGATCTAGAGTATTGATCGTATATCGAGGCTGAAAAGCTCTATGATTTTGATTTCTAATGATATTTTTTCACTGTCTCCCAACATTGTAGCGATGTAAGCTAACTCATCGGCATGTCGATTTTCCTATCGGGGCAAGTAAGAAATTATTGCATGTTAAAAATCTTTGCATCTTCTCTTTGACCAGAGCTACATAATAAACCATTTTTCCCATTGTTTTGAAAGTTTTGTTATAATGATTTGCCACGAACAAAGAGTCGACGTAGACTGCTGATTCTTTTCCTTCGTGAGTAAGTGCGAGATCGAGACCGTATAAGATTCCTTCATATTCGACCACATTGTTGGTGGCATAGAAGTTTAGTTTGATAGCTTTTTCGATTCGATGATTGGAAGACGTGACGAGGGCGATGCCAATTCCTGATCCTTGCGGTCCTGATTATTCGTCTGTATAAAATCACCAACCAGAGCTTTTGGACCATGCATCGGGTTCTTCAATTGAGTCATCTATGAAGATTTCTTTGAGTTTTTCCCAATCGGGGTCTTCGATGGGATAGTCTGCCAAAACGTCGGACACTGCTTGTCCCGTGACTGATATTTGGGGTTCGAAGGAAATGTCGTATTCTCCGAGGAAAATAGACCATTAATGAATTCTTCGAGATTTTTCTTTTTTGGAGAGTACTAGTTTAAGGGGGTACTTGGTGATGACTTTAATGGGATGAGCTTGAAAGTAGTGACAAAGTTTTTGAGAACTGTAGACGAGAGCAAGTAGCTGTTTTTCTGTTGTCATGTACCTTTTTTCAGCAGGCATAACTCTTTTGTTGATAAAATAGATTAGTTTTTCTACTCCGCCATCTTCTCAAATAAGGACGGAACTGATTGAATCTTCAGTTGTGGGTAAGTACATTGTAAGAGATTCACCATCAATTGAAGTACTCAGTATAGGAGGACGCCCCAAGTATTATTTAAGATCCTGGAAAGCCATCTCACAGTCAGGAGTCCAAATGAATTCTTTTTGTTATTTGTTCAAAAGAGGAGTGGGGTTGCCACGAAGGAGGAGGTAAAGGAGTTTGCATCGATCATATGACTTTGAGATGAATCTGTGAAGAGTAACAATTTTGATTACAAATTTTTGGACGTCTTTTTGTGTTGAGGGGATGGCATTGCCATGAGTACTTTGATTTGTGCATGATTGATTTTTATCCCTCTTTTGCTGACCAAATATCCCAGGAATTTACCAGATACGCCTCTGAATTGACATTTCTCTGGGTTAAGTTTTATTTGGTACTTGTGAAGGATATCAAAAATAGTTAGGGGGTTGCTGGAGTGGTCCACTCGTTTCAAGCTTTTGCAGATCATATCATCGATGTATACTCCCATAATAGAGCCGAGATGATCTTCAAACATTTTAGTCACAAGTCATTTGTAAGTAGCGCCTGTATTTTTTAAACCGAAAGGCATTGCTATGTAATAGTAGAGACCTCTGTCGGTGACAAAGGTTATTTTTTCCTGATCTTCTTCGGTGTGTGGAACTTGGCTATAACTAGGGGCTACATCCATTATAGAGAGAAGTTCGTGTCCTATGACTGAGTCGAGAAGTTACGGAATTAGTGGTAGCAAAAAATTATCTTTAGGTATGAAATTGTTGGGTTTTGTAAAGTCAACACAAACCCTGGTTTTGCCATTTTTCTTCGGTACCGCTACGATATTAGAAACCCACTTCGTATATTTAGCTTCCCGAATAAATCCTACCCGAAGGAGTTTATCAATTTCTTTGTTTACTGCATCGCAAAGTCGGGGGGCCAGATTATGTAGTTTTTGAATGATAGCTTTGCTATCTGGAAGGAGGTTGAGTTAGTGACAAGCGATTGAAGAACCGATGCTAGGCATTTCTTGTAAAGTCCAGGCAAAAATGTCAACGTTCTTCTTAAGTAGCTGTATCATGGCCTCTTTTTTGTTGGTCAATAATTTGGAGCCGATGAAGGTTGTGCACCATAGGCCATCAAGTTCAACAGATTCGACAATCTCGGTGTCATGTTGTTCAAATGTTGTTGATTCCTCTTGCTGTAGTTGCTATGCAATGTAAAGTTTGGTTATATGATGGTTGGTTGTGATATTTTCTCACATTCGTGTAACTGCTTAGTTGCCCTTGATTTCGTAAATTACGTGATCTGTCGAAAAACACAATAATAGATAATAAGTAAAAGGCACTGCTTTGATTTAATGTGACCAACTTCATCCTAAAATCTCCAAATATTTGGACTTTGCATCGATAACGAGGACGAATGTAGTTTCGGAACCTCCCTGAACTGGGAGAGTGATCTCTCCTGTGACTAATTCTTTTGAACCATTAAAGCCCGCGATTGTTGTTGTTGAAGCTTTTACTGAATTTGTGAGACCTAGGACTTCAATTACTCTTCTGAATAATACATATGTGGTGCTTCCAATATCGATGAGAAGTGTAAGTAAATAGTCTTGTCTGACTTTGGGCATAGTGACGAGAGGGTCATCATGAGGGTATTTGACGTGGCTTATGTCACTTTCTTCGAAGGTGATTTGGTAAAGACGTTTCGATTTGCTTGTGCTGGGGAGCAGTTTTGTTGAATTATCCGAGGAGGTTATTTTACAGCATGACGTAATCCAACCATCTTGTTTTCTTTTCTTCCCTTTTTTAATCTCAATCATATATAGGTGGCGAGCTTGCCCTTGGGCCTGATTTTGCTCCACTTCTTTATTTTTTACTTCATTTACCAGGAAATTTTGGACGTCAATGAGATAATTGTGGAGTCTTTCAGCTAATAAGATACGATGGAAGATTCATATGAGGGAGTAGCAGGTGTCACTCTCATGGCCATGCATATTGTAATATTGACATAGTGGTATGATTGGAAGATAAGGTATTGTTTGTGGTGCACGATAACACTCATTTCCCTTTATCGTCGATAGGATAGCGGAGAGAGTTGTTGTCATTGGCAACAGAACTGGGACAGGTCTGTCTTGTTTGTCGTCCATTTTTTTATTGTTGTCGGTGTTCCTGTCGCAATGTTTGGGCGCTTCAGTAGTGACTGTTCACTGAGATGGGGTCAAAAATGTTTCTCGAGAGTAGATTACATATGAGCTTTTCATCTTATCTTTCTTTGATCGCTCCAGTTCGATATAGTTAATAACCACATCAATCATCTCAGTGACTATACGCGGCTTGTGTAGAGCTTCTCGAACTTTTGAGTTAATGTGTAGGGCAGAGGTGAATGCTTGAACGACGATTTTAGGGTCTGAGTTCCCTATTTTCCATGTTTCCTGTAGGAAGCGTTTATAAAAGTTTGTCATGGTCTCTTTCGTGCCTTACTCAAAGTAAAACAAGGAGTTGACAGTGATCTCTTGCTCTCTAGCATGAGCGTAATTGGATTTAAGAAAATGTTGTAACTGGCTAAACGTGGTGATGGAGGCCTCTTGAATAGTATGGAACCAATGGAACGGTTCTTCCTTCAGGCTCATGTGGAAGTGTCTACATAACATTTGGTCGAGCTTGGAATATAACCTGACTTCAGTTTTAAAGTGTCGAGCGTGTGTAAACAGGTCAGTCAAGCTTGCATACTAAATAAATTTGAGCATATGGAAATTATCCAGAATGGGCATAACTTTGAGATAAGGGGAAATATTAAGGTTACAACCTGAGGAACAAAATCTCCCTGTCCTTTTGGTCTAAACCGATCCCTGGTCGATTTTCTTTCAGACGGGGGAGTTTGATGTTGAGTGCGTCAACTTCCTTGAGTTGTCGATGCTGAGGATGTTAAACCAAAATGTCGAGAAGCTCTATTTGGGTTCTCCGATCTCGATCGAGAAACACGGTGCTCATCTTCCTTTGGTTGATCATCACGTTGTATTGCTCTTGATATATGCTCGCTTCGAGCGAGTGGAGGGGACATTTGTCAACCAGTAAGTCAATCTTGCATTCTTCTCATTCGTTTCATTTCTTTCTGATATGTTTGAATCTGTTGATCTAAGGTTCTCACCATTCGTCTCTCTCCGTTTAAAGAGCTTGAGCGTGGACGCGCTGATCTTCCTTTCTTTGGGCTTTTCTGTAGCTCGAGTGCGGTACCGTGGAGATCAATAGTTCCTGGTATTTCCTGACCTTTGATGGTACTAGAATGGCTTTTCAGGTTCATGTTTGTCATTTGATGGTGTTTAGATTAGTGATGGTAAGAAAAAGTATGGTATTTCCCACTGACGGTGCCAATTGTAGTGGCGTGTTTTCTGGAAGGAGAATCTTTATCAATATTTATTTTTAAGGAGAATGCAATAAGACTAAATAAATAAGATTTTCTATGGAAAGCTCAGTAAAGGCTGAGAAAAACCACGACCTCGATGAGGATTTTGATGTAAAATCCAGTAAGATGCTAGTTATTACACGCTTTGGAGTGATGTTGGGCTTTAGAAGTAAGAATAGTCAAAGATTGCGGTCCTTTAGAATCTATTCTCTGCTTATATTTATAGTGATGCAGGTAGTTTTACAAAAAGAATGAAATAGTCTCCTATTCCGGGGGAGTGAGCAAACTTTGTAGATCACTAACAGTTCCTTCTTGACCAGGCTTCAATGACTACTTTTGGCAAGTCGAGGACTTATGGCAACTTCTCAAATAATGGCCTTCGATCATGTGTGGCTGTCTTCGACTACGCTTTGTTGGCTTATTCTTATCAAATCTTGGGAATATGCTACTACACTTCCTTTATGACTGAACATTATCCCTAAATGTTAAAGTTTGCAACATTGTTACTAATAGTGTTTGGTTGCCCCCATTGAATGCCAAATTTTAGCTGTCTGAGGTGTGGGTTGGGCTGAGTTTAGAAAGGAGTAGCAGTAATGGTAGTGATAAGATAGTTTAGACCTTGATTGAAAAGGGTGAATATACTATGAAGAGTATTTAGGATCAAATTAGGCAAGTTGGTCCTAATGTTGAATGGACTAATCTGGTCTGGTTTAAGCTTACATCCCAAGATAACTTTATTACTTGGTTAACATTTTAAAAAGTTCTTTAGACTGCAGACAAACTCCCTTCTTGAGGAGTCACCCAACAGTCTTAATGAGTTTTGTGTTGGAATGATCGGGAGGAGGAGGATTACGTATTCTTTAGGTGTAACTATTCAAAGCTTGTGTGCAGACAGATTTTGACCAAACTAGGGCTACAATAGAACAAGCAATTATATGGCTGAGGAAATTGAATGGTGCAGTACTCATTTTGAAGGTAACAGTCTCATTTCTCAAGCTAAGAAGCTAATCCTAAATGCTTATATATGTTAGAGCACCTGCAGCAGCAAGGTGAATTATGACATGGCAAGGTGGATTGAGAAATCCACCCTTTAAGCCCCAAATCCACCCTACAGCAACTAGGTCGTTTTGCTGACGTGGCTTGAGTAAACCCACCTTAAGGATGGTCTCTTCACCCTCAAGGTGAATTTTTTGTAGATCAATACTGCGCCGTTCCGAACTGCGTATAACCTTTGAGCCAATAGAATGATGATACCTGTCAAGCTTTCAGTCGCTGCCCTGCCACGCAGTTCAGAACTACGCGTAGAGTGTATGCTCCAGATGGAGACACGTGGACGGTTGGGGTTCAAACTTGGCTAATGGCTAGTTCTTGCCACACAGTTTAAAACTACGTGGCTAGAGCCTGCATGAAATTTCCACTTCTTCCCCTCTCCATACTTGGTTTTATTTTTTGGTGATCAGAAGGCCTATAGTTTTGGATATACTTGTTCGACAATAACCTTAATGACTATATTTTTTGGCAAACTTATTTGGTAAACATCTCAACGTCTAGTTTGTTAGGTAAACTTGTTTGACAAGAAGCTCAACATCTAGTTTCTTTACTAAATTTGTTTGACAAGAACTCAATGGTTAGTTTTGTTTATCTATAAAATCATTCATCTTGTATACTCTATTATTTTACTCTTCTGCACTCAACTTTATTCTCTAAAAAACCATTCATCTTCTAAACTCTATTCTATTTTCTTGTTATCAATTTCGCCCAATTATATTTAACCAAATTTTGGATGACCTAATCATGTCTGACCCATCACTCTCATCCTTGTCATCATCCAAAAACAAAGAGCTCTTCCGACATCAAATTGAGATGATACACGAGTATAGCAAGGTTATGATTGAGATGGGAGAAATAGAAGAAAAAGAGCAAGATGCGACATCATCACGAAGGCGGAGCAGTAGTAAAATAGGAAGGATTGACAATAGGAAAGGCCGTAATTATAAATTGGGTGAGTTTAGCCATAATCAAGATTATTTTGGTGTCAATCCAGTCTACGCCGGTATCCCATTTCGTCGTCAATTTCGTATGAGCGAAGGTGTGTATCAACGTATTCATGATCATGTTATTTCTGTGAACCTCTATTTTATTTAAAGAAAAAATTCTGCTAAGATGATGGGCTTATCCTCGCACCAAAAGATAACGTGCGCACTCTGTATACTATGTTACGGTACGACCATCGACATCCAAGACGAATGCGTTCGGATTGGGGAGTCTATGGGTAATTTGAGTTTGAAAGAATTTTACAAAACAATAATAACACTATTTAAAGCTCAATACCGTAAATATCCCAATAAAAGCGATACATTACACTAGTTAGAAGGCTTCTCGGGGATGTTAGCTAGTTTAGATTGTATGCATTGGAAATAGAAGAATTGTACTACCAGGTGGGCAGGACAATAAACTGGGAATAAGATCTTCTGATATGACACGTATTCTTTAGGGTACCCAGTTCTAACAACAACGTGAACGTCTTGCATCAAGGGTAGTTTTTCAACAACTTGTCTAATAGAGTTGCATCGTCATGCAATTACCATATATGCACGGTCCCGTGCACCATAAGGTATTATTTAGCGGATGGAGTCTATCCAAAATGGCAAACAATTGTTTAAACCATAAGAAATCCGTCTAACGATGCCGAAAGATATTTTGCAAAGATGCAAGAAACATGCCAGAAAAACATAGAACATGCATTTAGGGTATTGCAAGCAAGGTTCAAAATATTGGCACACGGTGCACGATTTTGGAAGTGACATAATCTAATAAATGTTATGTACGCATGTATAATCATGCACAACATGATCGTCGAAGATTAACGTCATACTTACATCCAACAAGTTGACATTGATCCCGAGTTTAGAGATTCTATGAAGAATTAGAACAACTTAAATCCAAGACACGAGATCAACACTATGACATAGTACATAAAGAAGATTCATGAAATTAGAAATGAAGGTGCTCATTTCCAATTACGAAATGAACTTGTCGCGCATTTGTGGAATAAAAAAGAGGCGTAGTAATGTATTTTTTTTTTAAGTTTGTAGTTTTATGTTGAAGTTGAAATGTATTTGGTTTCGAATTTGTAGTTTTATTCTGAAGTTGTAATCCATTTTGAGAAACTTTTTTGAAGTTCGTTTTGTGGAATACTTAACATAAATAACAATTTTATTGAAATAATGTAATTATATAAAACTAAATAACTACTATTAACGTTAAGGATTACATCAATCTTCATCACTTAGACACTGCTCCTTCAACTTCATCAAATAAAGTTTAATTTGCTTCTTCATCCAATGCCTTTGTGCCGATAGTAGGTTACTTGGGTCTGTTGTCATCACCTTAACCATATCTACATCTTCGATGGCTTTTTTTCTAGTTAGCTCTGTTTTACGCCTCCATTGAATCTCTGCCTCTCTAACAAACTTTTGTTCATCTCGTGCTCTAGCTCTAGCTTCCATTTCTTTCATCTTCTGCTCGCCTTTCTCATTTTATGCCTTCATCATGTTTGTCGCCATCTCAAATATTTTCTTTCCCCGAAAACCTATACTGGACTTTGCCGCTTCTTTTGCCTTATATTTTTTTTTTTACCATCCGGTCGTACTTTTCTCCAAGCATATAGTGGTACATCCAAGTCGATTGAATTATCTAGAATGACCACATTTGGAGTGTCGAAAGTAGGTGTAGTAGGATTGGTGCCAGAAAAACCTAAGTTATCGTTAAAATTGGATTTCTTAACGACGTTGCGGCCTGGGTGCTCGATATTCTTAATTTATGACCATTTTGAGCAATGCTCCTAAACTTTGTAAGCCTCCCCCAATGTAAATGGTTTTTTTTTACAGCTTTTTGAATATCTTGTATGCCATACATTCTTAGAAATCAAGTTTAAAATTTTAATGAGTACTAATTATGGAACAAAATTAATGGAATGAGAAAAAAAAATTACTTTCGACGTCGCCCGTTCCAATGCGGTAAAATATCGGCTTTCGAGGTCTTGAATGGTGCCTCTAAAAATTGAACATTCCTTATTGAGCCACCTCTGATACGCATAATTGATAGCGTTGTATGATCGCCACATCAATTGGTCATTATAGAATGAGTTGAATTGGTCACACACCTTGAACTAAAATATAACAGCTTTTTGGTTGTTTGTCGTACAAAGGTTTTGAGAGACATGGGACTAAGCGCATGGGAAATTGATGAAGTCATCAGGCGACCAATTTTTAGAGTTCGTGTATCTTTCTTTGTCGCCATCAACATCATCCTCAACCTCAACTACATCCTTAACTAATATAGGTATTGGTACCATCTTTCTTTTAGGCTTCGTATTCCCGCGCGTATTACTTATCGTGAGAACTGGATTGAAAACCTTAGAGATGACCAGAGATGTGACCGAAGAGACAACCGGAGATGTATTTGAGGTTTAAATCATTTAAAACCCATGTACGTCTCATCGACGTGGTACTTGAACTTCCACCGGCGTGAGATTACAAATATGGATTTTTTGGTTGAGAGTACGTGCCTGTATTGTTGTGGTTTATTCTGCATCTCAGACTCAATCTTCATCTTCGACCAACATATGAACTTTTGACCTCATTAACAGAGCACGTGGCACATTTATAGCGCAATCAGAAATAAGATAACAACATCAGGAAATAGTTATAGTACGAGTTTAACAACCAACACCACTTGCCCATGATACTTCTCGTGCTCTTGGTTGAGACCCCTCCTCTAATAACTTATTCCACATCTCGGACTCATGCTTCATCATCGACCAACATACGAACTGCTGAACTCATCTACATATTCAGTATCCCTAAGTTCTAGTCATCACTTTCGATCTCAACATCAACAGTTCGATTTTAGCAAATGTATAGTCATCCATGAAGGCGTTACAAAGCAACAAAGATCGGAACATTACATAATCTGTTCAAAGATTATCTAACATATATTTTGTAACGTCCATCATTAAGAATCTTAATGGTCGTCAAACGATCATATTTGAAGACCTATAAATAAGACCAGAGAATTCTAGATGAAGGACAGAGGAATCCTCACTCTAACATCGCATATACTCAAAACACTAGTTGTAATAAGTTAACAATCTCAATAATATGACTCTCCTTTTCTCAAATCCTTAAGAGAGGTCATGGTTTTTAGTCTATTCAAAGGCTTTCCATGCTAAATTATGTTGTTAGCTATCACTTACTATTCTTGAGCATTCTAAACACATCTGGTATAAAGGCTAAGTTCGAATCCCAAAATTAGGCTATTATATTTAGCACCGTCTGTAGGAACCAAAGTTCTCATACTCATTATCTTTGAAAATAGCAAAATATTTTTAAACGAGATGACATCTCCAGATTATAATACGCCAATTACTCCAAGAGATCCAAGCGTCGAACTGGCAAAGTTACGGGCCAATCTTAACTCTAAAACTGAAAGACGAGCTGCTTTGGAGTAATAACTAGCCAGCGCCTAGGACGTGTTAAAGGTCCTACAAAGTTAATAGGTCGTAACCCAAACGAATAAAGGCATGGTGCCAGTTACTTCACATGTTTCCATTCTTGATAGAATAGGACCTCACGCAAACAATCTGGGAGGTGAAGTTCGATCTAAGAATAAACAACATGGGGATGAGCCCATTTTACTATAGGAGATCCACTAAGAAGTTGATTACGGTTTCACTAGAGTCAGACAAGAGGAACCACCATGAGAAAGAGTTTGAATTCCTGTCCTGGAGCGAATCAGTAAAAAATAAGTGGCGACCACATCACTCGTGAAGGGAAAATCCAATGGCCTACCATCACAGCTCGTCAATACGTGACTCAAGAACATGTTAAAAATCACATCAAAGAATTGCTCGATTCTCGAATTCAGACCACTAAAGGAATCTACTACAGATTACAAAAGAGCCAGCTCGCACAGGAGCTATTGGATGGCAAAGTCCCCACTGGGTTCCGTACTTCGAAGACCTAAAAATACAAAGGGATTGATCCAGTGGAGCACGTCCAAGATTTCTAAGATGCTTTAGGTTTACATTCAACATCTAATCACATTTTATGCTAGCTCTTTCTTACCAACTTATCAGACAAACCTCTACGATGGTTCCACCTGCTACTTGAAGGGTCCATTACAACTTTCAAGTAATTGCGACAACTCTTTGTCAAGAATTACTCACACAACAGAGGCAAAGAGGAGAATCTATAATCTCTTTTTAGCCATCAACAAATACCGGGAGAAAAGCTTGAGACATTTACTTAGAAATTCCTAGAGTTAGCTCGAAAGGTAGATCGAATGGATCAAAAGATTACTATTTTAGCTTTTATCAATGCTTTACAAGTCGATGGAAGGATGAATGAGTACCTCATCCTAAACAAACCTACAACTTTGGAGGACATGATCGAAAATGTCAAAGTATATATCGATCTTAAAAGAATGGTTCCGACAGGCAGAAAACTTAAAAATGAACTTGAGAGCTAGATATCAATCAACAGGCCAAGATTTCTACTGTGCAGTTGATCAGGGGGAGACAGAAAGCGAACAAAATCTAATGACGATCGACCTTGGAAAGTTAGTAATATGCCATAACCCTGTCTTCCCAAGATGAATATAACCATAGCCAACATTTATCCTATACTTCAGATGGATAAGTTTTTTTGCAATGCACAATATCTCTAACCCATTGAGAACAAACTATATTGCACTCACCACAAAGTCCGATAACATGAAACGGAGTACTACTTTGCTTTGAAATGACTGTTGGAGTATACTCTTGCATATCCAGCTCCCAACACACACAGATGTCTTTCGATGACTGTAATGTTCGTCATGTCAACTTTCCTCACTATGATGTTTTGGTAATCATGTAAAAAATGAGAAATGTTGTACTACACACAATGATGATAGATAATGGCATTAGTATTGAACTACAGTTTCATAGAATGATTGATCAGATGGAACTAGCTGATAAGGTACAACCCATTGACATTTATAAGTGGATTCAACGGCTCTAGAGATAAACGTGTAGCAACTGTTGACGCTGAATTTTATGTTATCAATACAAAATCCCGTTATATGGGGATAATGGGATGTTGTTGGTTACATAATATGCGAGCCATTCTATCGACCTATCATTTGGCACTGCGATTTGAATGGAATGTTGGCATTTACAAAATCTAAGGAAGTTAGAAGTTAACTCGAACATGTGAAAATTTTGTTGCCATCGTACCAGAGCCATCAATGCCATACCTTATATAGCAATTAAAGAAAATAACAGGGAACATTGCAGAAAATTTTCTGTGAACTCTACAGGAAACTAGCTGCCAAGTGCAGAAATCACAGAGTACGCTGAAATTTGTAAGGACAAGTGAGTAACATACATTGGTACTCTTCTGCCCACAGCAGAACGAGATGCTCTTATCCAGTTCCTTAAAGATAACAGTGATGTCTTTGCTTGAACGTTTCATGAAATGCCCGGCATTGATTCAAATCTAGCCTACCATAAGCTTAATTTGAAAGATAAAGTTAAAGCTGTCAAGCAAAAGTAGAGGACTTTAACGCCAAGACTCTGAGAAGAAGACAATAAAGACATCGATAAGCTCATTGAAGTTGGTTTTATACGAAAAGCCAATTATCCAGAATGGATCTCAAACATTACAGCAGTACCAAAGAATAACAAAAAAATTTAAATGTGCGTAGATTTTACCGACCTCAACAAACACACTCCAAAGGATAGTTTAGCACTTCCTATCATACACCATCTGCTCGATTCTACTGCAGGACACAAACTCTTATCCATGATGGATGCAGCATCAGGGTACAATCAAATACCTCTACTACCTTGATGGAGCCAAGTTTCTTATAAGGGGAAACTGACTCTTACACCAAGGAAGATTATCTTCGACTAGGGGTTAGCAAGCATATAAATAACAATAATATGAAATACTACTAAGACAATATACTTGTGTGGAGGCCTAGAATGGGTTACTCCACAACCTCTAGTAAGGATTTTAAGGAGAGATGATATATATCGATTTGGTCAAAGGTTCGAGGAATAGAGAGTTACAGGGTGCTCGAAGGTAATCTTCTAAGGCTTAGCGGGGGAGATTTTCTAACCTCTTCTTAGTACATCTATCATCCTATTTATAGGATATAAAAAGGGCTGAGTAACCATAAGTGGTCAAGTTACATGTATATTCTTAGGTGATAGCTAACTTGTACCCATAGTCAGTTATGATACTTTAACTGATGGATCTGACATTATAGTTATAAGTATTGTAGTTGCTGGTTTTGGCACTGTAGTTGTCGAGCGGCTTATTCTATTGTTCTGTCTGGTGAGCTGGCTATCAGACATGTCTACCTTCGACCATGTATGCCCATGGTCAAAATATTTATTGTAATGATGCTGAGTTTTGACGCTGCTCATCTATCTTCGACGATTTCTTCGAGTGTTCGATTAGTCTTGGAAGGCTTCGTGGACTTGGTTACTTTCTTGTTGGGCTTTGAGTCTCTAGGTAGGCTTCGATGAAGCCCTCAATCATTTGACTTATGCTAGAAGGCTGCGAGTAGGCTACTACATTCGCCACCTCTCAACAGGGGTCTCTAAAATTGGTGTAGACAGCGCATGCTGAGAAAGTTGGTTAGTCATGAGAAGTTGAAAAGTTAACTGTGAATGTGGGCATTTTCGAGGTAGGCAATTAAGTGTGATAATTAATATGAGTGGGTATTAAGGGGGAATAAAATGAATCTCAATTCGAGTATAAATAGGGGGTGTGAGGTAGAATTTCAAAGTACCTTCATCTTCCACTCTAAGTAATTAAAGTCATGGACACTACCTCGAATACGAGATATTAGAAGATAATGGAAGCCAGAGAGCATCGTATACTGGAGAAGATGCATGAGCTGAAGGAAAAATTCTTTGGGGGCCATGGGTTGGAGTGGGATATGCTGAACTTGGTCGAGATAGAGTCAGAAGAACCAATTTATGGGATGTCGCATGCTCATTGGTAGAGGGGTGCTGCAATGGATGAACCCGCTTGGCAGTAATTGGTTCTTCTTCCTGAAGAGCCAGGCCGAAGATCTGGTGGACGTGAAGGACCGGGTTGAGGATGAGGAGGTAGGGCTCTGTAAGAATTGCCCCATCTCCAAATAGAGTGTTCTTGGAAAAGTCGTGGCGGTGGTAGTTGTTTATTGTTGTAACTTGTGTTATGTTGTTTGTTCTTTTGTCTCTGTGCCCTTTTTATTATATTTTCAATTCTCCCCTTGTATAGTTGAGTATTTACAATGAATTAATAGGTTATTAAAGTAAAGTATTATATTTCTGACCAATATTGTAGACGAATAGACTGTAGGCGCGGTTTAGAATGTCGAACATCGATTGTAAGTAACGAATGCGATTAAGAATGCTAAGAAACTGGAGTTAAGTAATATAATTTGAAAAATACCGGATTAAGAAGGCTCGAGTACTTGATTTGTATGGGCGATGGTTCGAAGTAGGATGTAAACGATGGTGTGCAAACGAATTAAGGAATAGGGCATGTAAATGTTTATTGTCGAAGGCATAGATGCTTTGACTGCGAGGCTTGACAGTCGTCATAGCTGTCATGTCAGAAGGGTAATATTTTAGGGGCAGAGTGCTCTGCAGGTCATCATGATGTTTCCTCGGATTGTGGAAAAGGTTGGAAGTGACACGTAGGTTTGAGTTAACAGCTTCGGGCAGGGTGCCAGAAGGATCGAGATGTTATAAAAAATTAATAAATGCGAGCGTGTGATATGCAAGTGGGCATAGTTGAGGGTAGTATTGTCAATACACGTCTAAGCCAAAAAATGAGGAAGAGCGGAGGAGAGGTAATGATGGTGAGTGAGGAAACCGAGGCAGTTTATTTTTTGGAAGTGGTATTTAAAGAGGTGTCGTAGACAAAAATAGAGGAGGTAGAGAGGAAACACATACTCTATTATTACGGCAGAGCTTGTTGAAGAGGAGAGCAGGACATGTTACTGTCGTTGAGAGATCTGACCATTTGAATAGGTATGTCTTCTGACTTCCTGTAAAAGCTATGCAATATGTATTTTTGTCCTGCCATTTCATCTTTCGTATCTGTGTGGTGTTTTTATGGTGGGGTAGATGCTGCTAGGGTTTTTTTTTGTACTGGTAGGACTGAGGAATGGGGGGTAACCCATATGGCTGGACGTCTGGCCCATTAGGGAATTAAGGAGAGTGAGCGATTGAAGTCAAACATTTAACTGTGGGTTAAGATATTTGGAGAGGGTAGAACAAAATATGATATTGAAACATGATAGTCAAATATATTAATCTAATTGCGTACCTCTTCTTCTGTAGGGTATAATGCGTACCCGTCAAGCTTCGAGGATGAGGCTGATAGATGAGGAGGTCGAAGTAAATAAGCTAAGTGCATCTGCTCAAAACCGAGAGGGTGAGAGTAGTGACATAGAAGTTTTAGATATTGCAGCAGATGTACCATTAGCAGTGGTAGTACCAGAGGTTGGGATTTTGAGTGGGAACTGTCGAAGGGCTTGAGTAATTGGGGAAAGTGACGAGGAGAGGATGGAAGAGAGGGAGGATAGGGGGAGGGAAGGTAATGTCGAGCCTTCAGGTGATAAGAGGGAGAAATGAGAAGGGGAAGAGGACTGAAGTAAAGATAGTAAGGGTTCGGACAGTTTGAGGATAGCGGCGGGATCAGTCTCAGCTCAGGAGAGGGCGAGGCTAGATCGATTCATGGCAAGGCATGAGTTATCGAAGGTGGGTGTTGAGTTGATGCCAGTAGAAGCCGAATTCACATTCAAGGATATTTCTCAAGAGGGCTTCATGGCTTTCAGGGGCCAGATTTGACTAAGGATGCAACTGCCCCTTCGAAAGCTGGTGAAAGAGGTATTGAACTACTCGGATGTGGCTCCTTTCCAGATGAATGGAAACTTCTATGAGATGATGAGGGTGGTCGAGGGGATGAATGCAGAGTTGAAGCGTGAGAAGAGGGGGTTGATCGAGTGGCTCGATATTGTATCGCTCTACTCGAGGAAAGCTAATAAGAAGGTTGATACTTATCACATCCAGTGTCATGCAGAGAAGCCATGACTATTCGATCTATGTTCAACGGGGCGTGGGTGGGATAAGGATTTAGTGGTGGTAAGGGGTAATTATGAGAATACAAAGGAAAAAGTAGAGTATAAGCTACGACACAAGGTGCATAATCCAAGTCAGTTGATAGTCAAAGACTGTTTCATTATGTTGTTCGAATAAGTCATTTAAACTTATTTTTCTTATTCTGGAGAACCCAGTGGTAGATCCTTGTCAAATCCAAAGAGGTATATTGGCGAGCTGATCAATCATGATGAAGAATGGGTGAACTGGATATTTAGGAAGTTGGGAATAGCAAGGAAGAGGCAAAAGAAGGCAGATACATTGCTGTAAAATCTACCTATTGTTGTTGTGCAGTCGAGGAAGAGGAAAGAAGATGGTTCTTCGATAAGGCTCATAGAGATGGAAAAAGCAAGGTTGACTCAAAAGTTGACCTATGTGTCGAGGGACCGGTGAGGAGGGCCAGGGACCGTACAACCAAGTATACTCGAAATAGTTCCCGAGGTGTCGATGCAGGTTGACAAGGGTAAGGGAAATGCCATTCCCGAGCCTTCAAAAGTCCATTAGACAAAGACTACTCAGCGTAAGAGGCCTCAGGAGCTAGGGGATGATGATGTAGACGACATAGATGAAGTATGTTATGAAGCCAAACTAGAGGAGTACGCTCGTGCAACAGCTGCGTCGATGGCCACCCTTTGTGAAAGTGACCCAAAAGAAGCTGGGAGGCAGATATATACGGTTCTTCATCAGGTAACTATTTTCTATGATTTTGTAATTATGAAAATAGGTCACTATGCTTCGTGAGGTATTGATGGGTAACAAACTTTTACCAAAGCCTAAACTTGGGCCCAAACTTTTGCCAAAGCCTAGAAGGTAACAATGAAGCAGTTGAAACAGGCGATAGATAGTTTGGAACTTGAGCGAGGGGCCGCAATGTCGCTGGAGACCAAGATTAATGTGTTAAAATGAAAGAGGTTGACTATTAGAGCCGAGTGTGCGAGGGAACTCGGGGCTTTGGTTGCCAACAGGAATCAAGTTTGAAAAATGTTGGAGTCGAAGCTTGCTGAAAAGGTGGTAGAATTGGAGGAACAGAGGGTAGCTTTCCAGGCACAATATGATGAAGAGTGTGACACTACCACGTCTTTAAAGTTCTTCATAGATAGTCTAGGGTATAATCCAGAGACCTTCGAGCGATTTCCTTTGACCAAAGAGTCAGCTGTCGAGGATAGGGTGCAGTCAGTGGAAATGGAAGTGGATCCTGCTGGTGGAGGTGTTGGAGATGGTGTGGAGGCTCCGGTGATAAAAGTAGATGGTGTCAACACTAGTGCAACTGTACGAGGTGCAGTGGCCACTAATGGTACATATGCTGCAGGACTGAACCCTGCACCCGAGTCTATTAAAGGTACTGCATGTGAAGGATCTGTAGGAGGAGTCACTACGGCCACTCCTGTATGAGTGAGGTACTGGTGATGTTTAAATTTGATGGGTGGGCAGTACTCGAACAATGTGGAATGTATTTGAACTTACTATTTTTTTCTATGTGATTGGTTTGAATGGCTGCTGTGTATTGAGCTTGATTCGCTGCTATGTTTATATGTTTATCTCCATGTGTGTGATTGGAAGTATAAAAAGCTTGTATCAAGTTTGGGCTGGAACCTTGAAGGGCTTCCAGGATATACCGGAGTATCAGTCAAGTCGAAGGGCTGACCTAATACTTAAGTTAGACCAATAAATTCACTCGAATTTGTAGATCCCCCCCAGGTCTGTCTACGGGATTGAATCTAAGCAAAGCATTATGTGGTCCCCCCCCAATGCATTCCTGAGGGTTCGATCTGTTGACCATTCATGCCCCTCGAGTTTGCTCAAATTAGAAACTTAAAAAACTTCGAGGTCGCCCCCAAGTATCAGCCGGGTAGGAGGGTGACGTAATACTTAGATTAGACCATGAACTTTAGTAGACTTCGAAGGCCTGAGCCTGAGTGAAGCATTATGTGGTCACCCCCAATGCATTCTCAAGGGTCCGGTCTGTCGACCATTCATGCCCCTCAAGTTTGTTCGAATTAGAAACTTGAAAACTTTGAGCTCGCCCCCAAGTATCAGTCAGGTCGAAGGGTGACATGATACTTAGGTTAGACCAAGAAATTCACTGAACTTTAAAGGCCTGAGCCTGAACGAAGCTTTATGTGGTCACCCTCAATGCATTCCCGAGGGTCCAGTCTGTCGACCATTCATGCCCCTCGAGTTTGCTCGAATTGTAAACTTAAAAAACTTTGAGGTCATCCCCAAGTATCACTCAGGTCAAAGGGTTGACGTGATACCTAGATTAGACCAAGAAATTCACTTGAAAAAGTGACATGAAACTCATAGGCTAAAAAATATGCTCATTGATTATACTGTATTTACATCAGTTGAACAAGGTGATGACCGCGACCTGTTATATGAGACTAACTGCATTGTGTTCCATGGATTTGAGAGAGGCTCTTCTGCCTCTGTCATTATATAATAGGATCCCTTGTAAATTTTGTCATACACGACATAAGGTCCTTCCCAGGACTCGGCTAGCTTGTCGGCATTTCGAGGCTTCGAAGAGGGTGTGACTCGCAGATGTACCAAATCTCCAATATTAATACTGCGTCGCCGAACTCTCTTGTTGTATGATTTCTGGAGGGAGAGGTGGCAATGGTGGAGGATTGCAATGGCTCAGTCTCTGGTTTTGTCAATCCATAACATATTGCATCCAAGTTCGAACTTATTGCCTTCATCGAGGAGGTCTGGATCGCGTGCTGGAACTTTGAACTAGGTTGGCAGTATGGCTTCGGTACCATAAGCCAGGAGGAAGGGAGTGCAGCCCATCGCCTTTCTTGGTATGGTGCAATAAGCCCATAGTACATGCTGAAATTCTTAAACCCATCGGGCTTTCTTCTCATCGACGCGCTTCTTGAGACCATCGACTATAGTTTTTTTGATTGTTTTGACCTGGCCATTCCCCTAAGGGTAATAAGGTGTAGAAGGGGAGAGGATAATGTTATACTTCTTGAGGAAATTGTAAACTTTGCTCCCAACAAACTGTGGACCGTTATCGCATCGAATCATGTGAGGGCAGCCAAAACGTGTGATGATATTATCCCATAAGAACTTGATAACTTCTTCTTCTCTAGTTCGACACAAAGGCACGGCTTTGACCCATTAAGTAAAGTACTCTGTGGCCACTAGGAGGTGTTCTCGTTTACCCAAAACTTTGGGAAAGGGGCCCACTAGATTAATTGCCCATCGTTTAAAGGGCCAAGAGACCTGGTTGCAATAGAGGTCTTGTAAAGGGCTTCCGATGCCAAGAGCATGACGTTGGCATTCGTCACAGTTCTTCACATACTCTTCAGCTTGTTTCCTCGTATTAGGCCAGAATAAACCCTGTATTATGGCTCGAAGGGCCATAAATCAACACGCAGTGTAAGCACCGCAGGTACCTTCGTGGAGCTCGGTGAGTATGGTATTAGCTTCATTTTGGGTGATACATCGAAGGTGTACGCCGTTCGGAGATTTGTGGTGTAATCCGTCTTTAAGAATGGTGCATCTGCGGCAGTTTTTTTGTAACGAACGTTTGGCTTTGGGATCTTCTGGGAGAGTATAATTATTGAAATAAGCATGAAATGGTGTTTTCCAGTCATTTAGATCGAGACTCTCACCCCCAGTATTGAAGGCATTGACTTCCATCTAGTCGATACTTGGGTGTTTGAATACTTCGATATGGAGTGTTTGAGATTCGGACTACCCTAACATGGCTATTATGTAGGCAAGGGAATCGGCATGTCTATTTTTGCCTCGAGGGTAATGTGTAATGAAAGATTTTTCAGGAAAATGATCCATGCGGTGGCGAACAAGGGTAGCATACTCAGCCATGTGATCGTTTGCCTAATTTTCATCAGTGTACTACCTCTGGAAAAGTTAATAATTTGCAAATACTTCAAGTTTGAGAATGCCAAGTTCGAGGGAAAGATCAAGGCCATGTGTCAGGGCTTCATACTCGGTCTCATTATTAGAACATTCAAAGTTTAACTTGATAACTTTTTCAATTCTATCATTGGAAGTTGTAACGAGAACAATGCCAATCCCCAAACCGTTAGGTCCTGCAGATTCATTTATAAAGGGGCGCCAACCCGTGTTAGGGTTCCAAGGGTCGCGTTATTCAGGTTGGTCTTCTGATAGATCATTTTCATGTTCCTCCCAGTCGATGTCTTCGACTGGGAAGTCGGCAAGGAAATCAGCGATGGCTTGGCCGTTTTAAGATATCTTCTTCTCAAAGGTGATGCCGTGTTCACCTAGATAAATAGACCATTATTGTACCTGCCTAGATTTATCTTTCTTACTGAGGATCTCTCTAAGGGGGGAGCTGGTGATAATATGCATAGGGTGAGCTTGAAAATATGGTTTGGGCTTTCGAGCCGTGTAGACGAGGGTGAGGAGAAAACGCTCGAGCTTTGTGCATCAGGTCTCAGCAGGTATCAGAGTTTTACTGATAAATTACATGGGTTTCTCGATGTTGGATTCAAGTAGAATAAGGACTGAGCTGAAAGAAGTATCAATAGCGGCCAAGTATAAAGAGAACATTTCACCTTCGATGGGGGTGCTGATGATGGGTGGTCAGCCAAGGTATGTTTTGAGTTCGAGGAAGGCCTATTCACAATCGGGTATCCAATTGATTTCGGGATTATTTTTCTTTTTAGCCTTGTGGATACCTTGATCGCGTAAGAGGGAGAAAAGCCAAACACAATGGTCAGAGGATTTTGAAATAAAATGATTGAGGGTGGTTATCTTGCTAGTAACCTTTTGAACATCTTTCTTGGTTCGAGGGGAAGGCATATCAATGAGGGCTCGGATATGAGTGGGATCGATCTCGATACCTCTTCTACTGATGAGGTGGCCTAAGAATTTGCTGGAAGAAATGCCAAATTGGCATTTGTCTGGGTTTAGCTTCATGTTATATGTTCGAAGTATCGAGAATACCTTGGTTAAGTCCTGAATGTAGGTACATTTCTGGTGGCTTTTGCATAACATGTCATCGATGTAAACTTCAACCGACTTGCCAAGCAAAGGTTTAAACATGATGGTAAGAAGCCGCTAGAAGGTAGCACCTACATTTTTAAGGCCAAAGGGCATGATGTTAAAACATTAAAGGCCTTGTTCAGTGATAAAAGAAGTTTCAAGTTGATCCTCGGGGAGAAGGGGTACCTGATTGTAAACCAAAGTTGCGTCTATCATCGATAATTATTTATTACTGGTTGTTGCGTCAGGAGGACTGAAATGATTGGGAGAGGAAAACTATCCTTCAGTGTATGCCTATTGAGGTCGGTGAAGTCAATGCGTATTCAGATCTTGCCGTTCTTCTTGGGGATAGCAATAATGTTCGAAATCTAATCGGCGTATTTGACTTCTCTAATGAAACCAGCTACAAGGAGTTTGTCGACCTCGAGGTTAACAGATTCTCAAAGCTTCGGTGCCAAAGTACACTATTTCTTCTTTACAACTGTAGAATGGGGGATGAAGTCAACTCGATGGCAGGCTAAAGTTGGATCGACACTATGTATCTCATGGAAAGTCCAGGCGAAGATATCCTTATTTGTTCGAAAAAAGTTGGTAAGTTCGTGGCTTTCGGCCTAATCCAAAAAAGTACCAATGAATGTGCCTTGACCAGGACCATCAAGCTCGATATAGACAGTAGGTTTGATGGGTGTGGTAGACGGTATCGAAGGTATGGGGAGAGATAAACATTAATCACTATGGCTTGACGAGATTACGGGTTTGATCAATCTCCGAGTGCTCGCATGAGCGGGCAAGGCGTTGAGAACCTTTTAAGTTCTACGTACCACAAGGGGTAGTGAAATGATGTATTTGATGGTAAGTCAAAGGTATGGCTCTCATGGCATAGAGCTAACCGCGGTAAAGGATGCCTAGATATTCAGACTTCTTGTCGATGACAAGAAAGCTGGTTTGGAGATAAACTGGCCCTGTAGTGACAGGGAGACTAATATGACTTCTGTGGCGCCATTGAAGCCTTTGAGTTCGACATTAGCCGGGATGATGAGATCTATTTTCTGCATGGCTCGAACAGTTTGGAGTAACAGTACGTCAGCTGCACTGTCCGTATCGATCAACATGGTATGGAGGACGAGGTGTTCGACCTTAATCACAATGACTAAGGGTCCAGAATGGGGGAAGTGAACGTGAGACGTATTGCAATCAATAAATGATATACCTTCGGGCCGATGGTATTGGCTCGATTCTCATAAAAGAAAGGGTAGTTTCTCCTGGTATGTAAGCTTACAACATTCTTCGACACGCTTGCGCTTGATTTTAGAACGGCCGCTGTCAATATTGTTAACTTCAATGAGATGGAGTGGGAAAATGTGTACCTTATCTGGGTCGGTAGCTGCAAGTAGGGCAGGTGGGGTGGTGAGATACGACCCACCAAGGTAGTTAGGAAGGTCGACGATGTATCAATGTAGACGACCTACTTTAAATATCATCTCCAGAGAACGTTGAAGAGTGTAGCATTTATTGGTAGCGTGGCAGTTGTACTTGTCATTTTGGTAGCAAGGCTCATCATTCCAAACCTCGATGGGGTAGGAGGTACACCAGATAGGGTCAGCCTAAATTTGTGGTAGAAGGGTGCTGATGAGAATAGTGAGCTTGGGGAGGACCGGCTTGGGTCGTATTTTGCGGGCCTCAGTAGTAGTGTTGCCGGAATAAATGCATTTGCGTCTCTCCATCTCCTATAAGACAGAAGCAACCATGGGTGTAGAAGGTTGTCGAGGTTCCCTGGTGTTGGTTGTCGAAGCTTGACACCCTGGCGATTGGATTCGCATAGGCGTTCGAGGCCGATCTATCCGTTAACCTTAGATAACATCTCCTCGAGGGTTCGTGGCTTATGAACCGCGATGTACTCCTTGACATGACTGTAATCTGTTAGAGCATTAGAATATGCGAGGACAGCATTCGCACATTCAAGATTTTTTACTTCACGCGACCCATTGAGAAAATTCTTAGTGAAGGCTTTAAGCATTTCATTACGGGATTTGCGGAAGTTGAAGAAGGCATCTACCCGGACCTCGAGGGCTTTGTTAAAGGTGAATTGGGTGATAAAAAGGCTCCACAATTGTTCGAAGCTTAGGATCGAACCATTAGGGAGGCTGTGATACCATTTGAGAGGGCTATCAGTTAGACTGGTGGGGAACATGCAACACAAAATATGGTCAAGTGTAGAATACAGACTAAAGATATTTTTGAATTTGAGGACATGAGACTGGGGGTTGGTATTGCGGTATTTGCTGATTTAGGCGTATGGAAATTTGTAGGCACTTCAATCGAGAAAAGTTTGGGACAAATGGGGTTGTTGAGCCGACTCCAAGAGTTCGGCGTAGGGCTTGCACTGACATAAATAATTGCGCGGATCTTCTGAACGAGTTCCTACTAAGTAAGCTAGGCAGGGTGAGGGGGAGAATACTGGGGTCGAGTGGGAAGAGGTTGAATGTTTGGAATGTGTTTAGTGTTGCGCTCCCTGAGACGTTATCGAGTAGGGCAGCGTTTGGGGTATCAGGTAATTCGAAGGGTGGAGCCGGAAGAATCCTCCGTGGGGTTTATGCCAAGGGGGATTGAAATGGTAAGTAAAATGGTAGGAGCACCCTCGGTGCCACGATGACCCAGGGGGACTTCCACCTGGGGGTGGGGCCCGAGGTGAGCACGTACTGAGATACGAGAAGGGGCAGGTGCTCGAGATCACCGAGGAACGTCCTGGGTGTGAACCTGCAATTGCTCACGAACTGTGCGGTACAGTTCATCGAGAGCGCGATATTGGCACTTATTGTCGTTCGAGAAGCAGTTAATTGGTATGGCGTTCTTTAGCTTGGGCGAACTGTTGGCTGATCAGAGCGATTTGGGCAGCTATGCTATCGGTGGAATTTCTAACAACAGTAGAGGTGGAACAAAGATTGGGGGCCATTGAGACTGGTTGTGGGTGGTAGAAAAAGAAAGAGGGAAAAGGCGAAGGGTGTTGGGTGCTGGGTAGGATGGGTATAGCATAGACGACGCTAAATGTATGAGCCAAGTTTCGTATGAGGGGAAACTAACTCTTATTCCAAGGGAGATTATCTTTGACTAGGAGTTTGCAAGCATATAAATAACAATAATATAAAATACTACTGAGATAATATACTTGCGTGGAGGCCTAGAATGGGTTACTCCACGACCTCTAATGAGAATTTTAAGGAGAGATGATATATATCGAGTTTGTCGAAGGTTCGAGGAATAGAGAGTTACAAGGTGCTTGAAGGTAATCTTCTAAGGCTTAGCGGGAGAGATTTTCTAATCCCTTCCTAGTACCTCCTCCCTCCTATTTATAGGATATAGAAAGGGTTGAGTCACCATAAGAGGTCAAGTTACATGTATACCCTTAGGGGACAACTGACTTGTACCCAGAGTCAATTTTGACACTGTAGCTGTTGGATCTGACATTCTAACCGCTTACACTGTAGTTGCTGGTTCTGGCACTCTAGTTTTCGAGCAGCTTGTTCCACTGTTCTGTCTGTTGAGCCGGTTGTCAAACGTGTCTGCCTTTGACCATGTACGTCTATGGTCGAAATATTTCTGGTAATGATGCTAAGTTTTTGCGCTGCTCATCTATCTTTAACGATTCCTTTGAGTGTTCGATTAGTCTCGGAAGGCTTTGTAGACTTGGTTACTGTCTTGTTGGGCTTCGGGTCTCTAGGTATGTTTTAATGTAGCCTTCGATCATTCGACTTCTGCTAACACCAAGACTACGAGAAGAATTTAAAAAAGAGATCGACAAGCTCATTGAAGTTGGTTTTATACGAAAAGCCAATTTTCTAGAATGGATCTTGAACATTGTAGCAGTACAAAAGAAGAATGACAAGATTAGAGTGTACGTAGAATTCACCGACCTCGACAAACACACTCCAAAGGATAGTTTTCCACTTCCTATCATAAACCATATGCTCGATTCTACTGCGGGACATGAACACTTATTCATGATGGATGCAGTATCAGGGTACAATCAAATACCTCTACTACCCGACGATCAAGAGAAAACAACCTTTATTACAGAGCATGGGCCATATTGCTACAAGGTTATGCCGTTCGGTCTCAAGAATGTTGGGGCCACTTATCAAAAGTCAATGACACAGATGTTCAAAGACCATCTTGGCAAAGCGATGGAAGTCTACATAGATGATATACTTTGTAAAAGTCACAAAAAAGATAACCATATTACAAATTTAAACGCCACTTTCGAAATCCTCTATTTCTACAAAATACAACTCAATTCTGAAAAATGCCAGTTCGGGGTCTAATCATGCCAATTCGTAGGACATTTGATCAGCCAGCGAGGCATCGAAGTCGATCCAGATCATATTCGAGTACTATTATTTATGCCTTCTCCAAAAACAAAGAAAGATGTTCAGAAACTAGTATGCAAGATCGCAGCAATCAATCATTTTGTCTCCAAATCCTCAGATTGATACCGATGGTTATTCGACCTATTGTATGAAGGGATAACAAAAAAGATAACTAAAAAAGATCCTGAGATCGAATGGACTATAGAATGTGAAGCAGCATTTCCTGAAATTAGGCTATTACATGTATGAGGATCAAATTAAGGGTAATATCCTTAGTTTTGGTAATGAGGGTAATATCCTTGGGTTTGAAATAGAAATTGATTATTATATGGTAGAAATAGTTGTTGAACATGGTGATCATGATATTAGGAAGGGTTAGGCATTTGTGACAAATCATATGCGTTGAATTTCGTCGGAAATACATTCCCTTGTTGGTTCACATTAGAGGATTGAGAGTGGTTTTGAGAATTAGATTGGAAGCTTGAAGATGACATGATGGTTTTGCTTGTAAGCTAAGGAGGGAAGAGGGTGTAAAAGATTAAGGGAAGATAGTATAAAAGATGAATGATATTTATAGATGAAAAAATATAGCCATTAAGCTACTTGGTGAACAAGTTTCTAAAATAATATAGTCGTTGAGCCACTTGGTGACAAGTTTTCACAAAAATATAGCCGTTGAGCTACTTGGTGAAAAAGTTTCCAAAAAAATATAGCTGTTGAGCCACTTAGTGACAAGTTTTCAGAAAAATGTAGCCGTTGAGTTACTTGGTGAACAAGTTTCCATAAAAATATAGTTGTTGAGCTGCTTGGTGACAAATTTTCATAAAAATATAGTGGTTAAGCTACTTGGTGAACAAGTTTTCATAAAAATATAGCTGTTGAGCTACTTGGTGAACACGTTTCCACATAATTATAGCCATACTTGGTGAACAAGTTGACAAAAAAAAAGTATATTGAAGAGAAGCAAATACATTCCATACTTGGTGTTTTCATGCGTTTAAATAAATTCCCTGTATTTCTGAGCTCACAAAAAAACTGAACTAATTTTTCATCCTTTAGGAAGCTGTTTGATGAAATACCTAAATGAAATAGAAGAAAAAAAGACTAAGTATGAACCAATGCATACAAAATAGAGGGGAATGGGAAAGTGTTTGAGGAAATGCCTCAAAGAAACTTACTAAAAAAAAAACTAAGTATGGAGAGGCAAAAAAACATGGCAAAAGATCCAGGCTCTTGCCACGCAGTTTAGAACTGCGTGGCAAGCATCCTTAAACAAGATTAAGCTACATGTCCCATTTTAAGGGACTAGATTAAGCCGCGTGTTTGAGGAAGCTTGCCACGCAGTTCTGAACTGTGCGGCAAGAGCCTACACCTTTGCTTACATTCTCCATACTTAGTTTTTTTTTTGTGATTTTTTCTTTAGGCATTTCCTTAAATACCTGATGTTCCCTTTATTGTATATACATCTCTTCATACTTAGTTTTTTTTTTAAAAGACTTCGTTTAGGCATTTCATTAAATACTTAAAAAAACCAAGTATTTCATTCAAACACTTGTTTTATCAGCTTCTCTTGCCATGAAATTTTATTCAAACACATGAAAACCCTAGTATTTGAAGCAAACACAAGTTTAAACATAATGCATATTCAATTCAACATAGCCTCGATAATCTAAACAAAACATAACATAAATATAGATAGTCAAAACATAATATAATATAAACTCGATTGTTCGACAAAATATAATAAAACATAGTCTAAGTGGGACGGCTTCTCTTTGTCAGGCGGGTGCATCTGGTTTGGAAGAGACTCTCATCATAAGTACATTGCATATCCAGTTCTGTCTGGTAGCAGATAAACATCTCAGCTAGTCTCTCTCTCGTAACTTGGATAATATCCTATGACCGGCACAGTTGTTCCATTAACTCCTCATTGCGTTGAAACAATTGCCTCGTATCTTCATAAGCCGCGTACCGCATTCCTTGGTTTTGAGTCCACAACTTATCCATACTGTACCTAGGTAGACATGGGTGTGGTACCTGCATGACCGGGATCGGTAGCCGTCTACGTTATCCACTGCTTCCTCCCATCTCCATGAACCATCCCAGATCACCCACTTCCTCGCCATATGCCTCAACACCATTGTTTCATACCTGAGAAGACGTGGCTAAACTCAAAGAAGGTGGCAGAACAACATTGGGCCACACTAGATCACACCCAACCATCCAAATATTATCGGCCCTCTTTACTATACTGCAACCGATCTTGGGATTTGGATAAGCAGTTTGCCAAAATGTTATGTAATCCACGTCAGCAATGATATAATTGTGTCCATCATAGAATTCTACCGCTCGCAGTCCCTGATAAAGCGCTCGATCGTACCGTAAAAATTTTAAAATCTCTTGTGGGGGGTCATAGGGAACAATATCAACCCCGGTGTTCTAACGCATGCACCGGTCTCCTAAATACCAAAGTGTACTATTCCCGTATGGGACTAAAACTAATGGAGTCTTTCTTTGACTAAGCTCTGTGGCAAATCTTTCCTCTGGACTGATTGGTTATCTACTCCTCAACCATGGTTACCAATCAATATTAGTTTTGTCCATCCATTCTATCATTATCTGATCACAGCAAATGAATGATGGATCTGATCCCCTGAACTAGCCCTTTCATCTCTTCATGCACCTATACAAGGATAAACATGGTTGAAGTTATTCACCTTGGCTAGATACATTCCAAAGAACCAAAGCTCCAACAGAGCATAAAATCATGTAATTGATCTCTTCCCCTACCCACTCTTCAGGACTGAGACTTCATCTAGTCCTCAATACAAATGTGCCATGATCAGAGTACTCCAGTCGAACCCTGATGCACCTAGAATATGGTGGTCTGTTAAAGCTGTAAGATAACCGGCCAGTAGAGATGTATTTGTATTCGAGAAGAAGATATTACCCATCATGTATGCAATAAATGCCCGAGCATAGATGAGGTCCATGTCTTGGATGTAACTGGTTGTTCGAGGATTCAAAGGGTCTCTCCAGGTTTTCAAATACGTAAGTGTGATGTTACCGTACCTGATATTGGCCTGACTGATTTCGAGGAACAATGTTTGTGTTTTGTCAAACTTCGAGTACTTATCGTCATACAAGAGTTTAAAACCCTGCCCAAAACTTATTCCTGTTAGCATGATGAAGTCTAACGGCATAACGCCAAGTTCCCCGCAAGGGAAGTGAAAAGTATGGACAGAAGGCTACCACCATTCCACGAGAGCATGGATTAAGCAGTTATCTGAGTTTCCCGCCTTAATCAACACAAATTCTTTAAAACCAATATTGTCGACCAAGGTCTTCAACGTGGGGTACATGGCAATCCATTGGTTCAACTTTAAGACCTTATCCAGTGATCCCCTACATTAAATTCCATCTCAGTTCTGCAAAAACAACACATTAACATATTAAATTCTCATTCGGGCATTTCGTCGAACATTTGACAAATAGCCTTAATAACGCATAAATTTTACATAAAAAACTTACCAGTAATTCTTTCAATCTAACAGAAATGTGGACCCAATTGTCCGGGAGGATATCTACTCGGTGTAAATCTTCGAGGGTTGGAGCAAGATCATTATCCGACGTGAGGTGTAACGGCCTCATATGAGTGACCAATTCTTTACTTCTTCGTTTAAATTTATCACGTTCCCTACGTCTAGCTTTGGGAATTGAATGACTAGGTCCTGACATTGTTTATATAGGGATAATTTGATTGAATTACTAGGTAAAGATGGGGTTTGGGAAACTTGTGTTAGAAGTTGGGTTTGGGTAAACTAATAGTACAATATGTGAGAGTAAAACAAAGTGGCAATTCAAACGAATTTCATGCAAGCACTACCCAAATAGTTCTGAACTGCGTGTGGGATTTTAATGGTCCAGATGTTGAGACGTGGCCAGATCTTAGGTGTTGATTGTCCCGCGCAGTTCAAAACTATGTTGGGGAATATTCACCTTAATTTTGGTTTTAACTGTTGTGGGTAGATTTGGGGTGGATCAAGAAATGGGGTAAATTTGGGTTCCCCCCCCCACCTATTGCTGCATATGCTCTTATATTTGGAAAAAGAGATAGATAAATGATAGAGTGCTCAATAGTATGACTGACTACACTATTATTTTCATAAAATTGTCAATGTAGTGAAAGAAAAGTTTTCTGCTATACTTTTAAAACTGGAGAACACTAGAGAGAACAGGACCATTATTGATAGACTTAATATTGTTACTGAATGGACTGAACCTGTGCACATTAGATGTTGGGGCTACAAACAAAATTCTTTGTTACCATCATGGAGTTGATTGACATTGATGAAGGGCTCAAACTTGCAATTAGAAAGATATGCTTAAGAATTTCTCTAGGAACTGATTCCACAAATGCAATAAGTGTGGTTAAAGGGCTGACTGCCCATCCTTGGGAAGCTAGAGCTATCCTTAGTTCTATACTCAACTATATAAGAGCATCTGAAGTAGTTGGAAGGTTAATTTGCCCAAATCTACCCCAAAAATCAATCTACCCCACAACAGTTCTGGACTAAAACATGGTGAATATCACTCATCATAGTTTAGAACTGCAAGGCACAACCTACATCCCAGATTAAGCCACGTCTCAACATCCTAAATGTTCAATCCCCACGCGCAATTTTGAACTGCGGGACAAGGAGAACCAATCGAATTAATCCACGTAATTATTATTATTTTTAATTAATACCGCGCATTTCAGAATAGCGTGGCAAGAGCCTGCATGAATTTCCTTCGAATTGCCATAATCCTTCATTCATATTGCAAAGTATTGATATTACTTCTAGTTTAAACACCCACACCCAATTTCTTTCTCAAGCTTACCAGGCCCCACCTTTTCCTACTAATTCAATCACATTGTCCATAGATTAACAATATCGGGACCTAGTCATGTTAATCCAAAAACTAGACGTAGGCCAAGTGATGAAGTGAAATGAAGGGGTAAATAATTGGTCACGAATATGTGGCCATTACACCTCACCCCGGATAATGATCCCGCCCCAATCCTCGAGAATATGTACCGAGTGGATATCCTCCCAGACAACTGGGTCCACATTTCTATTAGATCAAAAAAATTACCGATAGGATTTTTGTGTAAAATTTATGTGTTATTAATGTTATTTGTCAAATATTCGACGAAATGCCCGAAAGAAAATTTAATATGTTAATGTGTTATTTTGCATAACCGAGATAAAATACAATGTAGGGGATCACTGGATAAGGTATTAAAGTAGTACTAATGGATTTCCAGGTATCCCACATTGAAGAGGTTGGTCGACAATATGGGTTTTGAAGAGTTTTTGATGATTAAGGCAGGAAACTCGAATAACCGCTTAATTTATGCCCTCGTGGAATGGTGGTGGCCTTCAACCCATACTTTTCCCTTCCCTTGCGAGGAACTTGTCGTTACGCTGTTAGACTTCGTCATGCTAACGGGCATAAGTTTTAGGGTAGGTCTCAAACTCCCATATGACGATAAGTAATTGATGTTCGAAGAAGCACAAACATTGTTCCCTGGAATCACAACGGCCGATATCAGGTATGGTAACATTACTTTAGCTTATTTGAAAACCTGGAGATACACTTTGAATCCTCAAACCAACAGTTACAACTAAGACATGAATCCCGTGTATGCGAGAAAATTTATTGCATACATGATGGGTAATATCTTCTTTTCAAATGCTAACACATCACTGTCGGCCGGTTATCTTACGGCTTTGACAAACCACCATATACTAGGTGCATCAAGGTTCGAATGGGTACCCCAAAAAATTTGTGCCATATCCAAAGATCTTGCGATACAACCGCTTCTAAAATCACCGTCGGGATTTTTTTATACCCGGTATATTGTCCTGCCCACCTGGTAAGATAATTCTTCAATTTCCAATGTATACAATCTAAGCTACCTAATATCCCCAGGAAGCCTCACGGTCCATTCACTTCTAACAAGTATAATGTATCAGTTTTATCGGGAGATCTAAGGTATTGAGCTTTGAATAGTGCTATAATTATTTTGCAAAATTCTTTCAAACTCAGATTACCCGTAGACTCCCCAATCCAAACGTATTCGCCTTGGGCGTCTGCGCTCGTACCATAACATAATAAGCAAAGTGCGCACGTTATCTTTTGGTATGACAATAAGTTCATCGCCTTAACGGCATTTTCCCTTTAAATAAAATAGTGGTTCGCAGAAAAAACTTGATCATTAATATGTTAATACACACCTTCACTCATGCGGTATCGACGACGAAATGGGATATCAGCGAAGACTGGGTTGGCACCAAAATAATCCCCGATTAAGGTTAAACTCACCTATACGGCCTTTCTGCTTGTCAATCATTCCCATTTTACTACCCCCCCCCCCCTCACCCGTCTCTGTGATGATGTCGCATTTTGCTCTTTTTCTTCGGCTTCTCCCATCTCCATGAGAACTTTGCTATATTCATGCATCATCATAATTTAATGTCGGAAGAGCTCTTCGCTTCCGGACGATGATGATGACAAGGATGAGAGTGATGGGTCAAACATGATTAGGTCCTTAAAAATTAGGTTAGACTTGATTGGGCAAAATTAATAACAAGAGAATGGAGTAGAGTTTAGAAGATTTAGAGATTAGAGTTGAGTGTAGAAGAGTAAGAGAATAGAGTGCACAAGATAAATGGCTTTTATCGATAAAAAACTAGCCTTTGAGCTTCTTGTCAAACAAGTTTGATAATAAAACCAAGTCGTTGAGCTTCTTGTTAAACAAGTTTGGCCAACAAACTAACCGTTGAGCTGCTTGCCAAACAAGTTTGTCCAAAAATATAGCCATTGAGGATCTTGTTTAACAAGTATACCCAAAACTATATGCCTTCTGATCGCCAAAAAACAAAACCAAATATAGAATGAGGAAGGATTGCCATTTTCATATAGGTTAAAGCCGTAGAGTTCAGAACTGCGTGGCAAGAACTAGCCTTTAGCCAAATTTAAATCCCAACCGTCCACGTGTCTCCATCGGGAGTGTATACTCTACGCAGAGCTCTAAAGTACAGGGTAGGGGAACCACTTAAAGCTTGACAAGTGTCATCATTCTATTAGGTTAAAGGCTACACGCAGTTCTGAAGTGTGGGGAATCCATCCACCAAAAATCTACCCATAGGGTGGTGAGACCACCCTCAAGGTGGGTTTGGGGTGGCCACATCAGCTTCTCCACCTAAATATTGTGGGGTGGATTGGTATTTTGGAGGGTGGAGGGTGGAGGATGGAATCTACCTCGCCACCTCATTTTGTACCTAGTTGTTGCAGGTGCTCAAAGGCAACTTGAGTACTTCATTATTTACCATATTTACAGAGAGGGTAATAAAGTGGTTGACCATCTTGTAGTTTTGTTTACTGCTTTAGGATTTAATGAGTTGCTACCTTCTGATTTTTCTATTGTTCTTCAAAACCTTATTGATGATGTTATTAGGTGTAAGATCTATTATAGGAAAGCTTGATGATCCGGAATCTTTTTTTCTTCAAGAAGACAGATTGGAACATTGTCTGAGGAGCTGTATGAACTGTTTCGACCGTAATAAATATGAAGGGACCAGTTCTTGGAGACGGAGATGGTTTTATGAAGATGATGCAGGTTGAGACTGGTGTTGTTGCAGCTACTGTCACTTTAACAAATGCTACTGGTGTTTATGTGTTGTAGTATGCTTTTACTGCTTGGTTAATTTTGTATGTTGGTCTATGCTGCTATAAATACTGTCGTTAGCTCCTTTTGTAGTATATTATATGCATTTATTTGCTGCCGGAGGTTGTTATGTTGCATGTTGTTCTTTGTTGCTTTGTGTGCTAAGACGTATTGTTGTTGTCGGATATCAAGATGGCTGATCTGATATGGCTACACAGTCTGACTGTACTTACTACTCTTATCTGAGTGTTTAAGGAGTAGAAGGTGTTCCTTTACAAGTTTTACTCCTCTCTTCTTCTTTTTGTGCTTAGGATGTTGCTCTAAGGTAGTTTTGGAGCCTCTATTTCCCCATTGAACTGTACTTTTGTGTCTAGTTCTTTGGTGGAATTTATGTTGCTCTTGTCACTCTAGTTAGTGTTTAGGCCATCCCCTTCCTTCTTATAGGTTGTGAGAGTTGTCCCTACTTTGTCATTAGTTATTATTTCTTTTGTGCGGGTGACTACCCCAGCTAAAGTTTCAAAATTTTGTAGAGGTAATGAGTTTAAGCAAATTTTATTTGTCAACATAATAACTTTTTATGAAAGCTTTAAGAAATAGTACAAAGAGGTGCTGAGATCATGGCAAACTAAGGCGTAAAAAAGGAATCTCAAACTTGAAGAAAAACATAAAAGTAAGAGAAAAGGGAAGAAGTTAAGAAGTTGATGGAAAAAGAGAGCTAAAAGTCCAAAGGTAACAACAAGAAACAAGCTCTTACTGAAGAACTTGTGATATCCCTCTGATCATCTTGAAGTCCTTAATTCCCAAAGAAAATAAACGTACGAGAGGGCGGAGGGGAAGACCGACGTCAAAGTCAAAGTTAAATGAAATTGTAATTTTGAACAGGTCCAATACTTTGGATATCTTTTGTCATTTATTTTTGTTGCTTTTATCATTTATAAGCATGGTAATTTTCTTTTCTTGTTTATGTTTTTATTAGAGTAAAGAAGCTCCCTTGGGATCTGGTGACCAAAACGCCATTGAACTGAAGTAGGATCCTGTGGAAAGAGATGAAAAATTGGTCAGAGGAGAGGTAAAGAAAGATTTAAAGGAGGTTGATAAAGGTTTAGATGAAAAGGTGGAGGTAGTGGTAGGGAAAGAGGATGTAAATATGAATGATATATCAACAGATTATGGTGGTGACCTTAAGGTGGTATTAAATTAACATTTGTTATTAACTCTTTTATCACTTGCCTTTTTATTATCTTACCATTTCTGTGTGTCTATTTTTATCTTCTTTTTTTCTCAGTCTTATCAAAAAAAATTATGTATAGAAGGATGTAGACTTAGCAGCTGTAGTAGAGGTATTAAGCTAACAATTATTTGTCCCTCTTGTATCATCTCTCTTTGACAATATTACCATTTGTTTGTGTCTATCTTATCCTATATTTTTTTTGACTAGTTTGTCATTTCTTTGGCTGCATTTTATCATTTGTAGTCTTTGTACTTACAGATTGGAGCAGACCCAACAACTGTTTTAGATATTTAACAAGATGCTAAAGAAAAACATGATGTTAAAAATGTTAATGAAGATGCCAATGAGGTATTAACTAATATTTGTTTGTGACAACCTTACCATTTGTTTGTGTCTATCTTATCATTTATTGTGACAGCCTTATCATTTGCTCAAACTGAGAATGAGAAAGTAGGCAAAGAGGATGAAGTTCAATCTCAAATGACTGTGACGGTTAAAGATGTTTATGAAGAAGTTGAGTATTAACTAGCATTTGTTTGTGTTTATCTTTGTCATTTGTTTGTGACTACCTTACCATTTGTTTGTATCTATCTTATCATGTATTGTGACAACCTTATAATTTGTTTAGACTAAGAATGGGACAGTAGACAAAGAGGATGAAGTTTAATCTCAACTAACTAAGATTGTTCAAGATGTTCATAAAGAAGTTGAGGGATTTACTAGTATTTGTATGTGTTTATCTTTTCCATTTGTTTGTGTCTATCTTATCATTTGTTTCTGACTACCTTATTATTTGTTTGTGACTACTTTATCATTTGTTCAGATTGAGAATGAGAATGAGAAAGAAGCAAAAGAGGATGAAGTTCAATCATGGATGACTGAGATTGTGAAGGAAGCAGGAGGAGAGTTTAAAGTTGAAAATGTACATACTGTATAAATTATTGCAAATAGTAACTACTATATGTTAATAGTATGTAATTTATTTTTTTTCTTGCAGTTTTAAGGTCAGCCCCACTGATGAAGAACAGAGTAAAGGAGTATCTACTGAGTTGGTTTAAAATAAGGTTGAAAACTTTAAAAAAATTGGTTGTTGGGTAGACCAATATATGATTGTACTTTTAAATATACAGCTTTGTCATTCATGCATTGCTCTTTATCATTTATCTGTTTGAGTTTTATCATATATCATATATCATTTTTCATTGTATAACTTAGTAGTTCATTTGTTCCAGCTTGTTTTACTGGAGTCAGAAGTTGTAAAGGTGATTCAAAAGTGTCATAAACTAACTGACAAAAAGATTAATGAAAAATCATTCGCATAAGCTTATAGAAAGAACTTCCTGCATACCCACCTTAAAAAACTACTTCTTGGTGTGTTATACGAGTTATTTATTCTTAGACTGATCACCGAGGAGGAAAAGAACCAAGTTGATCTGGTTTGGTCACACGGGAAGAAACCCTTTGCTATTAATGATAAGGATTTTAATACAAGCATTTATAGGTGGATCGGTGAAGAAACCGTCTGCCTAAACACTCTCCACACATAACAACTAAAGCAAGGGTTGGACAACTAGGCAAACTAACTCGCCATTTTTTGCTACTTCTCTAATTTATTTTTGTCATTTGTTACCAAAGCAATGGTTGGACACAGATTCTTTACTACCAGGGTGACAAAGACCAATGATAACAAAGCAATCAATACAATGAGTTGACAAATCAATGAAAATAAATAATACTCTGAACCACGACAAGTAATAAATATTAGCTAACAAATGAAAAATCAGATATTATAAATGACTTACTAAACTTTAAATCATGAGGGCCAATTACTTATTTTTAAGAGGACACATCAAAAAGATTCTTTGATAAAAGTAATCATAACATTTGAGGTGACAAATCAAAATTTAAACTTTAAATAAAATCTATAAATGTAGTTGATAGTACTGGTAGCTACAACCGACACGCTTGGGTACGACAAATGACAAAGCCGTTAATTATGATTATCACACATGTTAATTATGTGTACAATAAATAAATAAAAATACACACGTTGATCAGGAAAAGAAATGATGTGACAACCCTAAATCCTAACCCCTAAACCCTAACACCGAATACATGATTACACTTTACACGTGATTCAAATACTCTTCCCAATGCAAGAATATTAATTTTAAGTTCTCCAAAGGGATTCGAGCTAATATATATTCATCTGTGCTCAACGCAACTACACTCAACTTTTTTTCCAACACAAGAAGAGAGAGGGAAAGAGAAAAAAAACCTAGAAATGTCGTAATCTACTTGATTCAGCCACGTCTCTTCAAGCAAAACTCAAGATTGGTTTGAAGTAGTCGTGCTTGAGGAAGAAAGAGATGATGACTATCTCCTCAAATTAAATAGATTTTGCCTCATGGAGAAGGATTACAGCAGGAAAAAGTCCCAACTGTTGAAGAAGCATTACGCGCAGTGCAAAGAAAAATTAGGAGAGTTGGATGAAGTGGAAGAGGAACTGGAGGATGCTACCAAAAAGGAGGCATGTGATTTTAATATCCGCTACTTTAAAGATTGTGCACGCCCGCCAATTGGACCAAGATGAGAATAAGAAATGGTGGGAATAATCAGTCTGTAAAATTAACATTCTCCAGCAGAAGATCATGGCTTTAAAATATGATCAAGAATCCTTAAGCGAGGAGTTGTAAAAATAATTATCTTAATAATGATGGTTTTTTTTTAGTTTCCCATTATTGTCTTATGTTGGTTTTGATTTAGAAATAAGTTATCTTAAGATAAACGTAATACTAACAAATAACAATATTCATGCTTAGACATGATAAATATTATTCTGACATATAATAAATTTTAAGCAATAAATGACAAGAAATAAACTCAGAAATGATAAAAGGAGTAGTAGCAAATGACACACAACTCTAAATACTAATTCCAATTACCCATCTACAATCATTTGGCCTCTTATAACCCTACCAACTACCAACAGTCTAATTTTAAAATTTTCAACTACAACATTAAAATTTCAACTACAACATTGAATATATAGCAATTTCAAGTATGACACAAACTTTAACAATCTCAACTACAATATTATCATATTCTGATTTGCCCGAACTAGGGGAAGGTGCCTATCAATGGAAGGCGCCTTCATCAACATTTGCGCAACACTTTGGTATGTATTTATTGTTATTACATATTGCTGATAAGACAAATGTTAAGTTCTCACCAAAAAAAGTGACAAAAGTAGATCAAACAGATGATAATAATAGTTAATATGTTGTTAGAGAAGCTTAAATTCATTTGCCCAAAAATACACAAATTCTATCTTCTCATTCCCAAATTTTTGTGAAAGTAAAAGAAGTAGTTCAGTTGTTCATCATCTACAAACATTATGTTATCAACGCAAACTGGTTATAATATCTTCATCTGGGATGGTAGGTGGCTCAGTGCTCATCATAAAAGTTGGTGCCATTGTCGAACGTGCATTGTCGTCAGATGGGATTGGCGAAACCTTGCAAGAATGATAGTTGTGTCCATTTTTTAGGCACTTACAGTAAAATCTTAATCGGGTGACCAAACCTCGATCGCACCTTTGCCCTTCTTTTTCTTTATGTACGAGGACAAAAATGTTGGCCAGTTTTTAAAAAATTTCACTGCTCTATTCCTCTTATAGGAATCCACATAAGTTCATAAATTGCCTCGTATCTATCATTTGTATATTCCTCAAAGACACATGTAGTTGGATCAACATTGGCAAGACCGAGAACACATACTTCATGTTCACAAGGTATTCCTATCGTTTTCCACCAACGACAACAGCAAGTACCATCTTCGATATTAACAGAATTACTTCTGCCATAACTAGCTATCTAGAAATATTGACATGTGGTTCGAACCCTGCAGCTTAGTGAATCTACCACAAACTTTCTACTCGTACAGTAATCCATAGCCCATGGCATTAAGCGAGCTTGATTAATGTCAGCTCCTTCCCTATACGTATAGGAAAATTTGAAGTAGATTCTATGTAATTCCTCGATAAACACATGGATATGAAGATTTCTCACTTTTATAATAGCGTTATTCCAACTTTTGACGTAACTCGTGTAAGCAACTTTGTACCTGATAAATAACAAAATATTCATAACAAATGATAAAATACAATGAATAGATAAGAAATATCAGAAACTAACAGATGAAAAAATGATCTTAATAAATGAGATATTATAACAAATAGATGTCAAACGTTGACTAAACAAATGACAAACAAATATATCAGCTTATAGGAATATACAGATTAGGCCAGGATTCCTTGGGAATACTTAGTATTTATTGGAGACCCACTGGATCCGTTGTTCAGATAAAATTCATGTGCTTTTTGAAATCAATGTTGTTTAGAGCATCCATAGCCAACCTAAATGAGATCCTCATACTTTCTAAGGTAGTTATAATGTTGTTCGATATGTGAAAGGCGCAAAATGTATAGACAACAAATGGAAACCACCTTCGGCACAACATTCATAATTTATGGGTGCCAGTCAGAGAGTAGAACAAATCAAGTATCAAAACCATAAAAACTAGAACCAAACATCTCTAAGAAGTATGCCAAACTTTCTGTGGTCTCTGACTCCGCCGTTGAGAACGATAATGGAAATATATTATTATTTGGGTCAATGGTGATAGCTGATAGTAGAGTTCCATGATTTCTCCCCTACGAAAATGTTTTGTCGATCACTACAATGGGTCTTAATAGTTTATATATTTTTTTTTGGGAGCACCAAAACACCAAAAACACATTGTGAATCTCTTATCCTTACAACTGGTAGTTTGCTTGTATGTTGAACAATAACCAACCTAACTTCCACAAAGTAGCTTTTAAGGAGTTAGTAGGAGTGATCAAAACTGTCTCGCATCTAAAAAAGAGAGATAAACAAATGACTATAACACATGAACAAATGAGGGATGAGGGGACAAAAAAATAATAATAACTTTTGAACAAATAAAAGAAAGGGACTAACAAATAAATAATAAAAACTTGAACAAATAAGAGAGTAGAAAATGACAAACAGTAAAAAAAATAGAACAAATAAAAAAGAGAAAGACAAACAAAATAGACAAATGACAAGGTAATTACCTCAGCATTCGCTTTTTCGTTGGAATTACATGCAAGCTTTTATGTTACATCGACATTGTGATTAACATGTATATCTTTAATAATTTTGGGTACTTTATAGTTTCAGTCTTTTCGAGTTTTTACTTGATTATAGAAGCAACGCATCTTCTAGACATTGCCTTAAATGCATTCCCCTTATCTATTTCTACGATGATGCAGATATGAAAAGAACAATAAGTACTAACTCTATATAGGGGTGAACAAAGCAACCTTGTCACGTAAATCTGCCACGAGCAGTTATGACCTTTACAATGTATCAAGAGTTTATATTCGTTGCTCAGCACATGGATGAAATTGAACTTGCTTACAATTGCATAAGCTCTTATGTGATTCTTGAGTACAATCCTATCTCGAAATACATTACCAATGCTAATGCGTTTATTGAAATAATAGAGATCCTTAGTGTATGCAACGGATTTGAACCAAAAATCAAGGAGATCTTATGCATATTCGGATCTTGATTCAAAGCATAATTCAACTAGAGGACAAAGGACAAAAAAAGGTAGTTAGTGTAGTGGCTTATTCCGCATCTCGAGCTCATGTCTCATCTTCAAACTACAGATGAACTTTCGACCTCAACAACAGAGCATGTGGCACAATCACAAACATGTACAACACGAGGTTCTCAAACAATACCACTCATCCCTAATGACACTCATGTTATTAGTTGAGAGCCATCTTATAATAGCTTATTTGACATCTCGGACTCAAGCTTCATCCTCGATCTCATCAGTATACAAGAAGTACTACTAAAGACGTAACCAAACTTTCCTCAGTTTGAGACATCACTTTCGACCTCTACACCAACAATTCGACCTGTGCGAAGCACACAGTCAGCAATAGAGCCATTGTACAGTAACAAAGGTCGGAATGTTACACAATCTAGTCAAAGGTTATCTCACACACATTTTGTAACGTCCATCATTAAGGGACTTTATGGTCGTCAAATGGATATATTAGAGGACTGATAAAGAGGCTTGGAGAACTGTAGGTGAAGTATGGAACATTCATCATAGAAGATTTCCTACTCTATCACCCTATATTCTCATAACGCCCATTGTAATAAAATAGGAATTTCAGTAAGATCATTACTTTCTCGAAATCCTCAGGAGAGGTCGTAGTTTTTAACCTATTCAAAGGTTTTCCATGCTAAATCATCTTGTTGTTTAATGTTTATTATTCTTGAACGTTCTGAATACATTTGGTGTAAAGGCTAAGTCTGGATCCCAGAACTAGGCTATTACATTTGGCGCCGTCTGTGGGAATCAAAATTCTCAAGCCCATTGTCTCAAACGCCGCTAATCATTTTTTTCTCTGAATGTTGCCTCCAGGTAAGAGTACGCCGATCGTCCAGGTGGAAGAAAACATAGCTTTTGCAGACTTGAGGACCACTCTGAACTCAAAAACAGAAAGGCATGCAGCCCTGAAGCAACAACTTGTGAGTATACAGGATGCGCTAAAGGTTTTACAAGGTCAGTAGGTCGTCGCCCAGAAGAACAAAGTCGTACAGCCTGAAGGCTCGTAAATTTCCATCCTTGATAGAATATGACCTCCTCCGAATTGCATTCATGCAGAAGGTGCGCTTTGATCTAATAATCAACAATAATACATGGAGCCCATCCTGATCCAGGAAATCCAATAAGAAGTAGATGACGGCCTGGCAGGAGTCAGACAGACCAAAAATCTACCTTGAAGAGTTTGCGTCCCGGCAAAGGAATGTCTAAGTGAAGGAAGTGGTAACCACAACCCTAGAAAAGGGTGCGTCACACGACCAACCATAGCAGCGCGACAATATGTCACTCAGGAACATGTAAAAAAGTGAATCAAAGAATTGCTTGTAACCCATACGTCGACTAAAAGGATCCATAATAGACTACAGAAGAGCCCGATTGCCCAGGAGTTATTAGATGGTGAGGTCCCTACCAGGTTTCACACTCTGAAGATCCGAAAGTACAAAGGAACTGATCCAGTGGAACACGTTCAAGAGTTCCAAGATGTTCAAGGCCTGCATTCCACGTCCAGCCACATTTTATGCCAGCTCTTCCTTACCAGCTTGTCAAGCGAACCCCTACGACGGTTTTACACACTGCCCAAAGGATCCATCACAACTTTTGAACAATTGCGCGAACTCTTCGATAAGAATTACTCGCATAACAGAGATAAAGATGAGAACTTATATTCTCATTTCAACCTCAAACAGATGCCAGGTGAGAAACTCAAGACGTTTACCAAAAAGTTCTTGGAGTTAGCCTAAAAAGTAGATCGACTCGGCCAGAAGATAACTATTTCCACTTTCACTAACGCTTTACTCTTCGATGGCCAGGTGAAGGAGTATCTCATCCTCAACAAGCCAACAACATTGGAAGACATGATTAAAAAGGTCAACATATAAATCAACCTGAAGTGGATGATGTCTAACAGGCAGAAACCTCAGAAATAAATACTGACAGCTCAAGTTCAGTTAAACTATTCCAATTTCAATCGGACACCAGACCAAGGAAGAGACAGGAAACGAACCAAATCCAACAATGAGTGACCTCAAAAAGGTAGTAACTTTCCAAAGCCTTATCTTCTAAAGATAAATGTAACTATAGCCAGCATCTACCCTATATTACAGAAAGACAGATTCTTCTGCAATGCACCGTACCTTCAATCGATTGAGAACAAACCATACTGCATCCACCATAAGGTCCGACATCATGAGATAGAGATATGTTTTTCATTACAACGGTTGTTGGAATGCATCTTCGCAGATGGACGAATGCACGAATACATAGTGGACGTGGAGAGTTATAAGAACGGGAGTTACAAAAACCCCACCGAAGCTGTACAAGTCGAGAAGCTCGCAGCCGAAAAGATTTTATCCCATATCTCACTCTGCCATCTCGTGGAGACTCAGGTCATCAAAGAATCAAATAGGAGCAAGCGAAGGCATGTCGGCCAATGTCACGACTTATCCATGCAAGATAAAGATGCTCGTTTAATTCCGGTATCCAGCTCTCAGCTAACTGGGATTTCTTTTGATGATTGCTACGTTCGAGATGCCAACTATTCTCACCATGATGTCTTGGGGATCATGTTGAAAATGTGGACTATGGTACATCATACAATAATGGTAGACACCGGATGCACTATCAAACTCCTTTTTCAGAGCATGATCGATCAGATGGGTCTGGTCGATAAGGTCCAACCCAGCGACGTTAATATCTGCAGTTTTAATGAATCTAAGGAGGACCGTGTGGAAAAGATTATACATCATTTACCGCAGGACCGGTAATACTCGACGTTGTCTTTTACAATGTCAATACTCGACGTTGTCTTTTACGTTATCTAGGGATAATGGGACGTTGCTGGTTTCACAATATCCACGCTATTCCATCAACCTATCACTTGGCATTATGTTTTGAATGGGAAGGTAGCATTTACGAGATAAAAGGAAGTCATAAATTAGTATGAGCGTACAAAAATTCTGACGTCATTAGACCAGAACCTTCCGAACATCAACTCCTATAGCAATTGCAGATGACAACAGATAACATTACAAAGAACTATACAGTCAACTCCGTAGGGCAACATCTGCCCAACGCAGAAACTACAAAGTATGTTAAAATTAGTAGACCCAAGCGTGGGGCATAAATTGGCTTCGCTTGGACGTTTCACGAGATGCCGGGAATTGATCCGAACCTGGCCTGTCACATACTCAACTTGAAGGAAAAAGCCATAGCTATCAAACAAAGACAGAGGTCTTTAGCACCAAGACTTCGAGACGAAGTCAACAAGGATTTCAAAAAACTCATCGAAGTTGGTTTTATCAGAAAGGACAATTATCCAGAATACATATCGAATATTGTGGCAGTACCGAAGAAGAACATGAAGATCAGGATGTGCGTGGATTTCACCGACTTGAACAGACATACTCCAAAAGGCAGTTTTCCAATCCCTGTCATAAATATCATGCTCGATTCTATATCAGGACATGTGCTCCTATCTATGATGAATGTCGCGTCAGGATACAACCAAATACCTATGCTACCTACCGATCAAGATAAAATAGCTTTCATTACAGAGCACGACCTATACTACTACAAAGTCATGCCATTCGATCTCAATAATGCTAGAGAAACTTATCAGTGATTGATGACCCAGATGTTGAAAGATGACCTTGGAAAAGCAATGGGGGTCTATATAGACGATATGTTGTGTAAAAGTCTTAAGAAGGAAGACCATATAGTAGATTTGCACACGGCTTTCGATATTCTTTATCTTTACAAGATGTGACTCAACCCCGACAAATGTCAGTTCGGAGTCAAGTCAGGGAAATTATTGGGCCACTTAAGTAGCAAGCGCAGTATTGAAGCATATCCAGATAGTATTCAGGCATTATTCTCTATGCCTTCTCCGAAAATGAAGAAGGACGTCCAAAAGTTAGCAGGCAAGATTGCCGCAATAAACTGTTTTGTTTCAAAATTGTTTGATCGCTGTCGATGGCTACTCAACTTATTACGTGAGGGGACAACAAAACAAAAAACTAAGAAGGACCCTGAGATTGAATGGACAGTAGAGTGCGAAGCAACATTTCAGTAACTTAAACTTTACTTGGGTTCACCGCCAATGATGAGTACACCTAGTGAAGGGGAAGAGCTCACCATTTACCTTGCAGTTACTGAAGATTCATTAAGTTATGTTCTCATTCACCTTGATAAGAAGATTGTGAAGCTTGTCCACTTCATCAGTAAAACTCTAACTCCGGCAGAATCCCGATACAGCAAGGTCAAGAAATTACTTTTAGTTCTCGTTTATACCTCACAAAAATTGAGACAATACTTTTAAGCCCATATCTAACCAGTAGTGACCACTACCCTCTGCGTGAAATCTTATCCAAACGAGAAAAATCTAGACGAGTCTAGCAATAGTCAGTCACTCTTGGCAAGCATGACATCCATTTTGAACCAAGACATTTTAAAAAGGGTCAAGTCGTAGCAGATTTCCTTGCGGACTTCCTCGTAGAAGATCCTGATTGGGAAGAAGAAAGGAAAAAAATTCATGAAGAACAGGTCGAAGAAAAAGTAAACTGGATAACTCAAAAGGGATGGCGCCTTTTCACTGATGGATCCTTTAGAACCATAGGATCAGGCATCAGAATCGTGTTGATCACACCTTCTAATGATAGAATCAAAAAGGCAATCCAATTAAATATTGAAGCTACCAACAATACAGTAGAATATAAGGTAATGATTCACAGTCTAGATATGGCTATAGAGATTGGTATATTCGAGTTGTCCGTATATACGGAATCTTTACTCATTGTCAACCATTACACACACAAAATCTAGAAGAATGGAAAAATGATCGATTATGTGGCTTAGTAGCCGACAGAATGAGTAGATTCAAGAAAAATATTATCAAATATTTATCGCGCAGAGAAAATAGACATTCTGATTCCCTCGCATATCTCGCAAGAGTCCTTGTCCCAGAAGCTCGATATCTCAAGATTGAAGTATTATCAACCACCAGCATTAACTTCATAAGCTTAATTATGTTAATACTGTGGGCGTTGAAGAGGATGAGGATGATTGGAGATGACCTTTCCTCAAGTATATTGGAACCAAAAACAAATTCGGCGGTAAACTCCTTCAAGACCCCACTGAAAGAAGATGCATACTCGATAATGCAAAATGCTACATCGTGGAAAATGGCCTCATATACAAGATTTCTGTCACAGGACCATATCTCTAATGTTTATCCCACAATGAAGCTCAAAAATTCCTACTCGAACTACATGAAGGTACTTGAGGTTCCCATACAACAGGAAGATCTTTAGCAAATTGAGCTCTTACCCAAGGCGTCTTCTGGCCTAAAACAAAAACTCAAACAATTGAACCTGCAAACAAATATGATGCCTGTCAACCTCATGGTCCCCAAATTCGAGCTCCTGCTTTAGAACTCCATTACAACAATGTTGTATGGCCATTTAAAAGATGGGCCCTAGACCTTGTCGACAAATTTCCCACTGCACAAGGAAAACATAAGCATCTTTTAGTCACAATAGATTACTTTACTAAGTGGGTAGAAGCAGTTCTTTTATACCGCACACGAGAAGATGAAGTCATCAAGTTCATTTGGGAAAACATCGTCATCCATTTCGGCTGCCCCCATCTTATCAGGATCGACAATGGGCCTCAGTTTGTTGGCTCCAAAGTCGTCGAATTCCTCAATCAACACAACATCATACATTCTCCTTCAAATCCGTATTACCCACAAGGGAAGGTCAGACCAAGATCATTAATTACACTATCATGGATGGGATCAAAAAGTGCTTAATAGAAAATAAGGGAAATTGGATCATAGAGTTACCACATGTGTTATGGGCTTATCGAACTACACCTCAAGTTTTAACTGGATGTATGCCGGTCCTCTTGGCTTACGGTACAGAAGAAGTCATCCCTACTCAGTATCATCACCCAATTCGCGGCCATATCATGTCCAATAAAGAAAAAAAATTCCAGTTGCCATGTAATATGAATTGGATCGAGGAGACTCGGGATGGGGCAGTCATGAATTTGGGAAGATACTACCAAGCTTTAGCCTGAGAGTTTGAAATTATGGATCTGGTCCTCCAAGATATTCCTAAACATCACAAAGAACTCAACGCAGGGAAATTATCCAAAAAGTAGGAAGGTCCTTTTATCGTTATCGAAAAAAGCAGCCTCGGTTTCTAGGACCACGCAACTGGGAATGGCGAACATATACCTAATCCTTAAAACACAAGGCGACTGAAGTTGTATCGCAGATAACAAATTTATCACAGTGTACTTTCCTTTACTCAATCTCAGATCAATGAAATGCTTGTATTCGATTACCCTAGCAAGTACTTTTATACACAAGTTACAGATCGTTTGTTGCTTCAGCCAAACCGATCTATCTAACATATTCGCTGTATGTCAATCTTACACAAATGAAGCACTTGTGTTTGATTGCCCTACATTACAGTACTTCTTCTAATATATCCAACAAGTACTTCTATACACAGATTACGAATCATTTGTTTTTTCGGCCAAACTGATCATCTAAATACATTATAGATCGTTTGTTGCTTTGGCCAAACAGATCATCTAAATACATTATAAATCATTTGTTGCTTCGGCTAAACTGATCAGCTAAATACATTATAGATCATTTGTTGCCTCAGCCAAACTGATCATCTAAATATATTACAAATTATTTGTTGCTTCGGCCAAACTGATCATCTAAATGCATTACGGATTGTTTGTTGCTTCGGCCAAGCTGATCATCTAAATACATTACAGATCATTTGCTGCTCTGGTCAAACTGATCATCTAAATACAATACAGATCGTTTGTTGCTTCAGCCAAACTGATCGTATAATTACATTATAGACCATTTGTTGCTTCGGCCAAACAAATCATCTCATGCATCGCAAATCGTTTACCACATTGGCTGAGCCAATTACATATCACGCTACCTTGCATACATTATCGTTGGTACCTCACACGGTTGTATAGTTAGCTATTTTGTCCTTCACTATTGTTTCATAAATCTATATTGTTATTCTTGCTTCGTATACATGCAACATAATCACATTCCTCACCCTTCACTAAAGCTTTCACTTGAAACGTTACCTACATTAGAGGGACCAGGTGCGTCCCATATAACACCTCCAGCTAACCGCCGACTCATAAATTCTGGCACCTCCCCATAGCAGTTTTCTTTCCCCCTCTAACCATTCTCTATTTAAGCGATTCAATTCTTGAAATCATGGGTTGTAAATATTCAGATCGGATTACCTCCATCTTACACTCTACACCTTGGGCAGTCAAACAATCATATACCCTCTTAGTTTTAGCTTCCAATCTCTTCAATTCCGCCGTAAAAAATGAAGTTACTGCCACCATCTCTCTCTCTCTCGTGACTTTCACCCACCTCACTTTTAACCTGTTTACTAAGAAGGAGTTTGCTCAGCTTATGCTGCGCTTCCCTCAGTGCAATTTCCAATCACTCACAACGATCGTCCACTCGTCGTTTTGCACAACACACATCCAAATTCTGAGATTCTAACACTATCATAAATTTTTCCATATGGTAAATCAAAGACATTGATGATTTATTAGCCCCGCACTCTACCCTCTTGGCGTCGTAACTTACCTCCAACTGCAACAGATCCTTATTTAGCTTCGTATTCGCACTTCGAAGTATGTCATTTTCGGACTGGTATAATTCTAAGATATTCAGATGCCGTATTTACGCAATCCGCTCTAACTCACATATTTTGTTCTAATCCCTTTTCACGACATCGTTCTGTTGGGCACAGACCTTCTCCATCTTCTTTTCCATCTTCTTAGTAACCAACAACAATACTTTGTATTGGCGAGCACGAGCTTGAACATCGCATATCTCCGCATATTAGCTTGAAACTGCAACTCCTTCACAATATTTCCTTCTCCCTCTAACGCGCCCAGCAATTTTATAATTTGTGTTCGCGCAAACATTAATTCAGCATTTTTTTGACTAGCTCGTACCGAGCTACTTTCGACTTCAACACCTTTTTATCCTACCTCTTCTTCTAAACTATCTATCTTTCTCAGACTGACAGCCAGTACGGCCTCTTTCTCTCAAAGAGTATCAGTCAAGAGGGTAACAACATTTCATTCTTTCGACACCTCCACCCTCAATTTTTCATCTACTTCAGTAGCACTTTTTTGGGCACCCTAACTCGATCTTAGCTCATCACTCATTTATTCATTCCTGGCACATAATGCATCACACTGACTTTGTATAGCAGCCAGATCAACATATCACAATAGATAACATTTATAATAATTTTTCATAACAAGAGAATACATATAGCAGTTCATAAGGTTACATCAAGAACGTGGTATCTGAGTAAGTCAAATACGTCATTACGTTCTAATAACAAACATATTTCATTTATCATAAAATAGTACAAAGGACTAGTCAAAAGAAGTCAAGAATACTCTATTTATGACTCTTTCAGACATGAAATGACTGCATCTTATCTCTCACTATCTTCCTATTCGATGCCCGTACATCTACCGGTGTGGTAAAGGTTACAACCTCCTATTGACGTTATTTGCGCCACATTCGGGGTATCAGCATCTTGACCTGCTCCTCTTCTGATGAATCCTCCCACAACCTAGGGATGGATTACACACCAAGAATCTCTCCTTTATCTCGGGTAAACCGTAGGTTATCTGCCTTGGCATTTTCCACTTCAAAATCTTTCCCACACCCCGTCACGAACTTTTGAAAAATGTTCTCTACTCTAGATAGTTCTCCCCCAAAAAACTCAACAACACTGTCTATATGGCGTTCATGTTCTGTTCGAGCAGCGACTTTTGCTCGCAATGGATAAAGGTGCTCCTTCAGTATCATTTGTGCTTTGTGAAACCGCTGGCGCGTGTTTTTCAGTAACACACCTAAAGCCTTCACATCAACCTCTACCTTCATTCGAACAGCCACTTCTTTCGACAGCCGCGTTGCTAAAGACATTTTTTGCTCTACGTGTCGCGATAGCTCGTCCTATAACCTCCTTAATTTACCCTCTAATTACTTTTGGACCTCTATTTGTTCTTTTCTTACCTTAAAAATCCAATTCTCATGGCCCACTGATCCTACATAAAGCCAAACGTATTAGATAAAGGTTCTATATCACCCCATAGAATAGACACACCAGCTCAAGCAGAACATTTTTTTGCCACTAAACTATGGCGATTGCGTGCTTCTTGAGCTAAAAACATAACTCGAGCGGGATCTGGAACTACACCTTTCTCCCTAAAAAGCTCTATATAAGCCTTTTTTAACTCTCGTTCACTATCTACTTCGACCTCAAAATACAAAGTCAGAGCTAATAGCATACTCTGACACCTTGCCTTCTCACTTGGGTCGTTAAAACAAGTAAATTCTTCTGGCTTTCAAACTAATATCCCCCTTTCCCCTTCCTTTCATAACACCTCGTCTCTCTCTACTTTTATCTTAGCATATTTACATTGTAGATAATATAACTCTTTAAATGTTTTCTCTGAATTCAACTTAAATTGCCTTCTCTCATATTCAGTTTGATAAGTAACTACAGAATACGGGCTACGGAGTCCCTCGCTCTACTCAATGAATTCTCCAACTCGGAGTTTGTTTTTCTCAAATGTTATATCTCCTACACAGATTAAAGATATCTTATTTTAATACAACCATTCACGAAAAGCATATTTCAAAAATATTACTCCAAATAAAAATAGTGTACGATTATATAGAGTACTATCTTTTCCAAATCTAGCGAGCTAAAAAATAGAATAAAGGATACCACAGAACGTTTAAAGGGGCTTACTAATATCTACCTCAGAAAGAGATTTCAGCGTCTTCCCCAAAGAGGGAACTGTTTCAGCACGTTTCACCAGAGAGTTCACTCTTTGCTCAGTAGCGCGGACTGGCTCTTTAATGCCTGGAGGATGGTCTGACGCTTTCTCAGACAAACCAGCCAAATCATCATCAACCTCTTCCTCCTTGTCCTCAGCAGGGACCTCTATTTCCGCATATCTACCATTCTGGGTCAGCTCCACATCATCAACACTCAATCTAAAAACATAGTACAAATTGATAAAGTGGTCACTCTCCACTAAGGCTGTTACAACTGCATCAGTCATAGGCTTGTCATGCTTTGACATATCACTGAGATTTTCTACAGCTGCGGTAGCATCTGCAGCCCTCCCCTCTTTCTCTAACAGAAGGTCGACCTCGAGTCCTTTTACACAAGTTGACTGAGCCCCGAACTTTGCCATCAGAGCATCAAATTATTGGCCTCTCTTGTCCAAGCAATATCTTGCCCACTTCATCAATGTTGAGAGCTGCCAATACAAACAAAAAGGAAGAGTTAGTTCAACAAGTTCACTCAATTCGAAGGTAATATCAAGTTAAAATTTTCGACTATATACCGCGAATGTGTACTCGAGGTACTCATCCTTGAGCTGCTATGAGTTCATCATGGCCATATTTCTTCTCTAACTCTTTCATCTTGGCCGCAGCAAGAGGTTTAGTTTAGTCATTGTCCTCCTCTAAATATCATTTTCTCTTCAACAAACTCTTCACACCCCTCCCCCAAGAGTGGGCACGTTCACTTCGGGTCTTTCCTCCACACCACCACCACCAGGCTTTGCGATCTCTTGTTCAGCGCGCACAACCCTAGCAACTGAGGTACTCTGTTGTGCTGGCTTTTGGACTTTATGAGTAATCTGTTTGGTAGTCTGAGGTACAAAAGGTGGAGGACTAAAAAAGTTAACAACGGTCTCTATAGCTTTCCCCTCGGCCATAGCCCATTTTTCTTGAGCTCACTAAACTTTTGGCACTACCGAATCTACTCTTTTGTGTCTTCGGATACCCAATTCACTAAGTACCTCTGTTAGCTTGTCCTGATCGCGAGCGACACAATCAAACAGACTTGTCTTATCTAGAGTAGCCAAGGGTTTGGGCTCTGCTAATAAAAAGGAACATAACATCAATTAAAAAGCATGTGGACATAGTTATCGACTATTCGATGGCTGGTCAACATTACTTACTTAGATTATATTATCTATAGTTCAGCTTGAGCGCTGGTTCATCTGGAACCTGCAAACAGTTACCCTCAACCCACACAAGGTGGTTCTTCCATGGTCTACCCAAAGATTTAAAATCATAGAACTTCGGCCTAGCCGAACAACTATACAGGAAACCACTACTCTGACTCCCCATATACTTAAACTTATAAAATTTCAAAACATCTTCAGCTACGAACTGCTTCGCAGTCCCTTCCTTCCTCTATTTTTCATTCAGTATCTCACATACCCTCATCATCTCATACATATTCCCATTCAACTGGGTAGGGCAGCATTGTAACCCATTCATAACCTCTTTCTAAAAATAGGTCAGCAAAATTCTAAGGCCTTATACGACCTGATTCAAGAAACATAAAATGCTCCCACTTAGGCCTGATAACCCAAGCCCATTGTGATACGAGAGGTTAACCCCCCCACTAATACCTTTATCCATCTTCCTCTTTTCTAAACATAGAACTTGATAGTACATTGCTTCCTCCCTTTTTTCAGGGACATAGGCTCTGAACCAGAGACCTTGCCCCTCTACATACCTCCCCTACTCTCCTGGATATTTCCTTTAATTTCTCAAGTACTTTTTCCCTACATCCACCCCCTCTAGGTATAAGATAAGGACTCTCTCTTTCTCCCTTTCGTCATCCCTCTCCTTTATGCCCTATGATCTACTGGGCCCCACCAGCTCTATCGTCGTCCCCATACTATTAACATTTTCCTCCATTACTCTATACTCGTCCCCCCTTCCTGAAGACTATATTTCCTCATAGCTGGACGATACTACAAATTTACTAGCAGGAATACTATGTTTAGAATCCATGCATAACCTATAGATACAAAGACATATTTTATCATTATCGCTACATAACAAATAGTATAAACAACCCCACCTTCTGCCCAGTCAACACGTTTATTTTCTTAATTCCCAAAACAAAAGGCCAAAATCAAATCATTTAAAATTTCCTCTTCTTGTCCAACACACATATTTTTTTCTCTCTAAAAGGATCAAAACATATCCCACAATTCTTACATTATAGGCCTTCTCTTATGTTTATTTTCAAAATCCCCAAAACCCCAGATTCAAAAACAAGTAATACAGATTACTAGAGTTCACAAATTACTACATAACACAGATTACTCACAAATCAAGCAGACAAAAGTTTTCCATCGCCAACCTATAGATGTAGAACAACAATCATCTATTTTACCCGGACGTCCCTTCGAATATGAACGTTCCCGTCGTCTCTTCAGCAATCTCCTATCACTCGATGAAGATTTCTTTCTCAAATCATAATCAGCACTCAAACGCCCCTCACCTTGACAATGATATCTGGAACACTTTTTTCACTCTTCGAAACTATAGACAATTTATGAGGGAGAGAGATGTGAGTTTTTATACTCTCCCTCAGTTTATGAAACGACAGCTCCTTTTGACATGTGCCAATCATCCCCACTGTTGCTACTGGTACATCTTTTCATTTTACAACATCATCATGACATCTGTGATAACGTTTGCCATCATCACGTTTATCTCTGTTATCTACCATTGCCAATCCTACACCTCTTTTCAGTCTAATGCCAAAATGACCAATCATCTTACTTATACTCTACCAAGATCGTACAAATATTCCTAAAATAACTCATTTTTCAAAAATTCAAAGATATCCATACAATTGTTAAAATCTTACAGCTATCATACACTGTATCAGTACACAATCAATAAAGCATAATACTTTAATCAACCAGATCGAAACATCACATACTTTATTCTCTCACCATCTCTTATATTATATTTATTCAAACTCAACCATAGAATACTCCTACAAAAAGATTACTTTTAGCAAGACTCAAGACTTCGAGCTCACCGAGCTTCCCGGTTACATCTAAAGCAACCCCGATGGTTTGGTTCCCGACACAGAATTAACTCCCCATTCGCTGCCCTTACATCCACTTCCATAATCATATCGTATGCGAGTTGTAGAACAATCAATTCTCGCACCCAGGGATCCAACAGAGACTTACAAAAAATGTTGCACCAAACAAAGCGACTATGTTCGACACGCCTGCCTTCATCATCCAATCTGACCAGATTTAATGGCCATTTCGGAAGAGTTGCATCATAAGGCAATTGACGAAAATAGCGTTCATGAAGTTTAACAGCTTGATATGAAGCTGGCCATCCGCCGCCTGCTGTGTACACTGAGAATGAGTCATCACCATGATCGAACACAACAACTCTAGAGCAATGCAAATAACAATAACAAGCAATCTCTACTTATAAACAAAGGGCGATCTCCACAGAATCAGGCACCCTACAGATTTTCCTCAGAGAAATATTTTTGTGCACATTTCAGGAGCAGTAGAATATATATACAGAATAATGTGACATATTATTATTCCCATAGCACAAAATATCCCCTCAGATGTTATACATGGCAACAAACAAGATGACAGCTAACTCAACAGTTGTACACACAGCTCCACATCAACCCTGTCCCCCAGCCCGCATAATAGCGACACCAAGTTAGCATCAACAGCTCGACTTTCTCCAAATTTCACCTTAACTCTCACTACCATTTTTCCCTTTATACCCATAATACCTAAAAATTGATGTTACCAACGCCTATGTTACAAACAAAAACTGAAACAGACAAGCTTGAGACAAATTATTATTATAACAGAACACAAATATTTCATTCAGTCTGAAAGTATCCCTTACAAAATACTTTACAACAAATTACAGAGATTTTATAGATTACTTCAATTTACATCAAGTATCAGCCTGAAATCCTTTTCTTGGCACGAACAGTCAACAGAAGAAGCAGATTCCAAACTTTTATCCCATACTGAAAGACGCATGGAAATCTGAAATAGGCATCACAGATGAAAGATCTTCATCATGGCCAAAGAGGTATGGTCCATGGAAGAAAATGATCCTCTGCATCATCATCACCTCCCTGCATGCTAGAGACAGATGAAAGGCCTCATTTCTTCAACAAGACCCACTCATTAGCAGGATATTGACGAGACTCCCTCAGCCGAACGCCTACCGCTTCATCTTCAGTTGTAACAGCTTCCTCCACCTGCAGCCGAAGACTGTTACAACATTCCGCCTCAGATGTCAACAGGTAATGGAAAATTACCATTTGGAAGTAATTATCTTTTGCCTCCATCACTTCTTCATAAGACATGCGATGAAAAGTGGGAAAAACAGGAATTGGAGTAGGTAGATGCAGCGGTTGATAGCCAAAATACCTGATACACAATTCTATCATCTTCTTCCGAATCCAAGACTCTCGGGCCTGAGTCCTAGTCGTCACAATTTTTACCACAGTAAACAAAGAGGGCAGAGATTAAAGATAAAGGGCTTTCTCCTACCACTCAACTCAGAGTGCCTTTTATATGCGGATCAGCATTTAAAACAGACTCACCAAATTCCCAACGTTAAAAGGATTCCCCATACAATAATATTGGACTACAGTCATTGGTTCTAGGAAACCAAACAGACACCAACAGAGATTCATAAATATACATTGGAAATGAACATCAAATATAACTATAGCATTTAATGATACTTCTCAACCAACACCACTCGCCTAAAATAATTCTCATACTGTGGCTGAGAGGGGGCGGTTGCAGTGGCTTATTCCACATCTCGAGCTCATGCCTCATATTCGAACTACAAACGAACTTTCGACCTCAACAACAAAGTATGTGGCATAATCACAAACATGTACGGCACGAGTTTCTCAGCCAATACCGCTCATCTCTAATGATACTCATACTATTACTTAAGAGCCGTCTTGTAATAGCTTATTTCGCATCTCAGACTCAAGCTTCGTCCTCGATCTCATCAGCATAAAAAAAGTACTACTAAAGACATAACAAAACTTTCCTCAGTTTGAGACATCACTTTTGACCTCTACACCAACAGTTTGACCTCTGCGAAGTACACAGTCAGCAATAGAGCCATTGTACAGCAGTAAAGGTCAGAACGTTACACAATCTGGTCAAAAGATATCTTGCACACATTTTGTAACGTCCATCATTAAGGGACTTTATAGTTGTCAAACGGTCATATTAGTGGACCTATAAAGAGACCTGGAGAACTGTAGATAAAGGACAAAACATTCACCATATAAGAGTTCCTACTCTATCACCATATATTCTAAAAATGCTCATTGTAATAAACTAGCAATCTGAATAAGATTATCACTTTCTCGAAATCCTCAGGAGAGGTCATGGTTTTTAACCTATTCAAAGATTTTCCGCGATAAATTATCTTGTTGTTTATTGTCTATTAATCTTAAACGTTCTGAATACATTTGGTGCAAAGGCTAAGTCTGGATCCCAAAACTAGGCTATTACAGTTAGTATGATAAATTTTGTATAATCACAAGACAAGTATTAATGTGAACATGTTACTTGCTTGACAAATACTAATAACTATAGTACAAATGATAAATTCTACGTGATTGTCTGATGGTTTATCTAGAATAGGGTAATTAGCAATCATTGGTTCAGGGTATTTATTTATAAGAGGGAAATCAGCAATAATAGGTTCATAATTTTCATTTGTAAGAGGGAAATCAATAATAATAGTTCAGGATATTTATTTATAAGAGGGAAATCATTAATAATAGGTTTAGCATTTTTATTTAAAAGAGGAAAATTTGCAACAATAGGCTTATTTGAGAGAGGATCAGTATCAATAGTTTATGGGGGTTCATTTGATTGGGGAACATCATCCACCATAGGTTCAAGCCTACGTGGATCATGCCCTCTGCCATTTGTTTCAGGGTAACTCCAGTATTCGAGTTTGGGTTTAGGAAATAAGTCATGATGCAAAGGTCCCTCGTGTCAAACCCCCCAATAATATTTTAAGACAAACCTATTACGCTTGCTGAACAAATATTTTTGGTGGTCAACCCCTTACCTGTACCGAAATCAGAACAAAAGCTTAAGAAAAGGACCCTACATTCATTAATAATCCATATATGAAATTGTATGCCGGGATTGTTTTTATGCATATTGATCATTACAGAAATGTCTTGGACTAATGAAATTTTTTATGCATAACCATGAACAAAGTTGTACAGCATACAATTCTTATGATAAAATTTGCTAGTTTCTTCAAGGAGTTTAATGATATCTAAAAAATGTTGTTTCTCTCTAAGTGAGGTTAGATTAGTACTTCCTCCTTTGTAATTAACGATTGATCTTTTTTGGGGGTACGATATTCCCACCAAAATGAATAATGGTGTAAAGCTTAACTCCAGCCATTCATGTAACTACTAATACAAAAAAAAGATGATATAGATGTAAAAGTCAAATGATAAACTTGACAAGATAAGTGATAAAGATTCCTAGACCAATGTTTAATAATTCGAAACTAACTAAGTCAAGAGAGGATGATAACTAGTGACAAGAATAAAACTATGTCAAGAGAGGATAAGTAAAGACAAGAGTAACGTAAAACTACAATAGTAAAGATATAAATTATAGTCTAGACAAATGATAAAGATGCGAGGACAAATAATAGCAATGGGAGGATAAATAATAACAATACAAGTGACAAATGACAAATGACAAATGACAAAATCAATAAGCATCGCTTTCATATGGTGATGCAGATACAAAGTTATAGATGATATTTCATTCAAAAATAGATAAATTATGCAAAGATTGGATAGGGATAGCAGCGAGAAAATAACAATGATTTTAGTGGAGATAAACAGTGGGAAGAACCTGGTGATACGGATACAAAGTTAGAGACGATATTTCATTCAAAGATAAGATAACCTGTGCAAAGATCGGAGAATGATAACAATGAGAAAATAACAGGGATTTTAGTGGAGATAAACAATGAGAATAACCTATATGTGGACTTCAGTGGATGCGCACTACATACAGGAGGTTGTTAGTACGGTGGTTGGAAGATATTAGAGTAATGGTGACAAACAGGATAAAAAAAATTAGGGAGGAGAAAGAAGCTTTTAAAGGTTTGGTAGAGTACAATGGAAGTTTTTCGTTTGGGAAACTTTCCTCTCTTACTGTAGATGATTGAAACTACTCATCAATATTTAATGCATCCCAAATAAAATATTTGTTTCACAATAGGTTATTTGAGTATTGATACTGGAACATGTACATTAAGTGGTCTTTTTAGTAAATTGCCGTTATACAAATCGCAGTAGAAAGTATTTAATACAACTCAGCACGGAAGCCTAAATAGTAATAAAAGTTAATAAATACAATTAAATACAAGTTTGACACAATTTAGTCAAAAGAAAGTACAGGACCGATTCAAGATAGGTGTATCTATGAAAAAATCGTACTTCGTTAAATGGTCGCCTAGTGCGTCTTTCAATTGGGCAAGGCGGCATTTTGACTCCATCAAGAGTGAGGTAAGAAAGGAGACCCAGTTCATGGAAAGGGTAGTGACTTCACATGCTTCGGATTCGGTAATAATAATGGCTTGGGCAGTGTCTTGGGAAGCAAAATAGTGGGTATGACGCCTCTATTTGTGTGTCAAGACATAATGGAGGAATCTAAGCAAACCATGACTAGCGCTTACATTCATCTCAAATTCAACTGCACTAAGAAGAGAAGAACGTCAAGAAATTGTCTTTTTCTCTCTCTACTATTACTTGCAACATCTTTCTCTACAACACCCTATATTTTCTCTCTAAGGAAACTCTTCTCAAAATGTAACACCTCATATAAAAAATTTACATCCCTAATCTAATTTAAAACAACTCTCCCCACCATTATCATTCTCATCGATTCTAAAACCCCCCTCTCTTTATCCATCTGATCTTCTTAGTTAATGTTATTGCAGCAATTTATTCCACTATGTCGAAGCGATTTTGTCGTAGAGATTTCCACAGTGATTTGTTGTTGCTAAATATGGGTTGATTATACACTTTAATTTGCCTCACTATATCGAAGCAATTTTGTCGCAGGTCGCAAGAATTTCCACCATTTGTTGTTTACGAATATGGGTTGATTATACATTTTAAAATTTTAAGGGATTCGAATCAATACTTTTTGTAGATGAAAGAAATAGAGAAGAGAAATTAATGGAGGAGATTTTTGCTTGAGATAGAGTAATTTGCTTGTGAGAGAAAAGCTAGAGAGAGAAAAAAGTTAAAAGATTGCAACCAGATAAGGAAAGCAACTTAGCGGGTCTCGGGTGTGATGCCCTAGCGAACGCCAAGCAAATCTACCTGAGCATTTTGAGTTCTGACCTTGGATATATGTTCTTTATATCCTAATATAGCTACATGCAAAGTTTCGTTAAAAACGGAATTGGTTAAGGGGGCAAGAAGTGCCAGTACGCTTCATCTCAACTTTTGATAATTCCTTTAAGAAACATGCTATTTACTTAGTAGTTATATTAAGAATGTACCTTGGTCCAAACCTCCCCATGACAAAGTAAGTTTTATAGCTTTGGTCACCTTGGACCCCGGCTCATGGGCTATCCAGAAGGGATGTTCATGAGCTCTCCTTTGCCTATAAAGGGTAAAGAGTCATTGCCTTGTAATGCGGGCCACTTTCCCAGATAGGGCTTCATAGGGCACCATTACGCTGCCAGTATGCCCTACAAGCCAACCGAGATGCACCGTCCCTTATAGATGGACTATGAAACTAGTTCAGGCTCGTTACCCCTTTATATATATATATATTTAATACATAATAATATACATATAATACTATAAATCTCAATAATTGTCCTACGTGACGTGTGAAAGCTAACTGGGACAAGATGATGTGGCATCTATTTCCTTCTAAAGAATAATGAATTTATTATTCTTAAAAAATGAATTTCAATGCATAAGTTACCATTTCCCTCCATCTCTTTAATTATAAGCATTTATGACTTCCTAATCATCAACGTCTCTAATGTAAAACAATCTACCTTCCTCAATCCTCACAAATCACTTTTCACCTAAAAAGTTTTGTTTATTCATCATTTGTAAGAATTATGCCTCTATTATATCGAGCTTTAATGTCAATTTTAAGCTTCTCCTTTCCCACTTTCTATCTTTTTCTCATGATTTATTTCAAAGATTTATGGACACTAAATTCTCTGCAATTCTATTTTTATCAATGTATTATAGGTTCTTATTTTTAAGTTGTATGTAATGTTTCATTGTTTGAGAGGGTTTCAAGAATAGGAAACCAGGTAAACACTATCAATGAGAATTTTCTTTTTCTTCACATGGCATCTCTCTTTTGATGGGGTTTTTTTAACTTTGTTTTCTCTTATTTTAACTAAAGGCTACTTTAGGTCTGAAAATATCCATTTACCCAAATGTTTCTATGAGGTTTATTATTGGAATACGAGGCAAAAATATATCATTAACAGTTAAAATAAAATGCCCCAACTAAGTCAAAGTAGAGAGCTTTAAAAATGTCAATCAATATAATATAACAAGTCTCATCCTCCAACAAACTAAACAATTGAAGAAAAGGTAAGATTGAAAACCCATCTCTTTAGATTTATACTTAAATTTTGAGCAATGTGTCATTAGCTTAGACTTGTGCTTTTGTGGATCAATCATATACTGTAGTTGTTTTTACAATGTCCCTTCAAAGCGATAGATTCGAACCTGTCTTTTATGTGCCTGGAAATCAATATCATTGGTGCTGATGGGAAGGAGATAATTACGTATGTAAGGACCTTTATCAGATTCTTTAACATCAGATTGATAATGGTATATTATATGCAAGATAACTGTAATGTCCCAGATTTTTGGGTTATTTTATTTATTTATTATTAAGTATTATTATTATTATTCCTCCATGTTAAGTTCCGCACATATATTCCGTATATATTCCGCATGTACTTTATCATCCATTACGCATCCATTTATTCCTTTCGGCAGGTTTTGTATGGTAGATTTATTTTATGTAGTTTCGGTGGTACGGTGGTTATTCGGAGGAGGAGGTGGCGTTGTGGCCTTGGGAACCCCTAGATGGGTTGGTGGTGATATTTTTTTGATGTGTTTGTGATTTGGTGTGATTTCGGTGAGCCATTGGATTGGCCGATAGGTTTTCGGAGTTTTTCGAGCAAAGATTCTTATTCGGGGCTTTAGGCATTTTGGTAGCCGTGTGCGGTGGAGGTGGTGTTTATACCTTGTGAAACCCTTGTTGGGTTTGTAATAGTATTTGTGTGGTGGTGTTGGTGGTTTGGTTTGATTCCGAGGTGTCCAGGGGTATCCGGGGTTGGCCGTTAGGTTTTCTGGAATCTTCTTTTTCTGAATAGTCCAGTTCTGTTTGAACATGACCTTCTCTGTTCGAATAAGATCTTCCTCTATTCAAGCAGGACCATATCTGTTCGAATAGGATCCTCCTTGAACAGTTAGATTTTTCCTCTAAATTGCTCTGTTCGAACAGGACCTTCTCTGTTCGAATAGGATTTTCCCTCTGCTCGAACAGGGCCTTCTTTGTTCGAATAAGATTCTTCTTGAGCTGTTGAGTTTCTTCGCTGACCCTTTTTATTTGAACAAGACTTCCTTTGTTCGAATAGGATCATCTCTGTCTGAATAGGAATATCCCTATTCGAACAGAGGCGTATTTTATATATATCTTCTTTTTTCCTCACTTCCTATCTCTTCACTCCAAATTAACTCTCTCTCTCTCTCCCCTCTCCCCAAACCATTCCCCTCTCCTCCTTACTCTTGATCCAATCTTCCCCATCACTCTCAGATTCTTCGCCGAGCTTCGCCGTGATCTTCACTCCTATCCTTGGTGAGTTATTCTCGAATCCCTTTTCGTCAATTCCTCTTGATTCGGGGTAGGGTTTGATTTCTAGGGTTTGTGATTGTGGGGGTTTGTTTGGGTTCGCATTGTTGGTGATTTGGGGTTTTTGGCGTTTGCGATTATCGCAGGTATTGGGTTTGATTATGGGTTGTGATTGCTGGAGGATTTGAGTGTTCGGTTGTGGTAATTGGTTGTGTTACGTACGATGTCTGTGGCGTTGCGATTGAGTTGTCTTGTGATTCGCGTGATTTGTTTCAATTTCGGTTTCGGTGGAAACCCTCGGGTTTAGGGTTTGTGATCGTAGGGTGATTTTAGGGTTTGTGGTTATTGGGTTTTTATTGATTTACAGAGTTGTGATGGTCGTAGGTGTTGGGTTTGACGGTGGTGGTGTTGTTTGGGTTGTTGCGATGGCTGCAGTATTGCGGTTGGGTTGTTCTGTGATTCGGGTGGCATGTCCCCGAGATGCTGTCGTTGGAGCTTCGGGTTGCTTGCTCGGATTGATTCTACTTGAGCATTACATCGGGTTACAGGCGAGTTTTATCTTCCTGAATAACTAGATTATTATGCTGATTCATGAGTTATAGAAATGCATAGTTTAGTATATTATATCTGTAACATGGTTAGTATGTGGGTTAATTGCTTAGGACACTTTACTGGTTATCTGTTTAGCATTACCTTAAACGAGAGTATTTAAGGGTTTGATAAGTTAGCAAAACCCGCAATAATGTGAGTTTAAATACTATATAAAATCTGTAGGTTATGATTAGCCAGAGGAGGTTATTCTCTGTTGTCGTCGATGTGGCAATGACTCCTGAGATTCCTCTTAGACTGATTTCATTGAGGGTGGTTTCACGAATTTTTTCTTCATGGAGGTTGAGAACAATGCATTTCTCAGTGTGTTGCGATGCCTCAGTATCGCTATATATATATAATATATTGAGTGTGGAATATATATATATATATATATATATATATATATAATATATTAAGTATGGCATTGTTGGCTAGTTATTAGGGTGCCCAGCTTGTTTCAGGGCACTAGTAACTAGGTTTGGCTATTAGTGGAGATGTATGGACGGTTGTGGTTTAGCCACCATTTCTCTGAGATAGTGTAGTTCAGGGACTATAGTTCTCACCTTATAGTGTAGCACCTTGGTTAGTTTAGGTTGCTGGACTTGGTTCCAGGGTAGTCTTGGGGCGACATAGCTTCAGTAAGACATGGTCTTCAATTCGGAGCTTATCCTCTTGCCTGCAATTATTTTGATTTGTCTTAGGATTAGCCTAGGTGTACTCTGTGTTCTCGAGGTCTGGTCCTTGAGCACTATCATTGTGATTGGTGGTTGGTTGGAATGTTAGATTCCCTGTGGGAGTGTAGAATCTCCTAGACTGTTAGTAGTTGGTGATGAGCAGACGGCTTGTCCGTGGTAGTTGGTCGTGGATGTTGAACTTCTGATAGTTGCCTTAGGATTGTTTGCTTATCGTGCTGTGACACTTATTATCCTCATGATTCTTAGATCTAATAGAGCTTACTCGTAAGCCTTCCTTCCCTGGGATGAGACTGTTAGGGCTGTGTTCCCTTCCGTCATCTAGGAAGCAGCGAGACAGCATGGCTCAGTGAGGTACGCGGCTGAGCTAGGTGGTTATGAAGTTGTACGTCACCCGTGATGTTAGAATCTGCTGGGGGGGACTGTTACATCAGCGTAGGGAAACTGTCACCGTCGAGCATCTGTTTGCGGAGATTGTTACCTTGGGTGTAGACAGACTTGATGGGTTCCAGTACATCCGTCCTGGTGACTTATGTACATGATTAGGAGGATTGTGATACGGTTTGGTTATTAGGGATTGTTGGCTACTTGTTGGATACTTGCAGGTTACCCCATGAGTACTAGTCTGTCTTGACAGCTAGGGTACTATTGTACTTTATGGTAATCATATTGCTTTGAGAAATCTTAGAGACTGATGTTGTTTAGATGTCATGACAGTTAAGTTGTTATTTCATCTAGGTTTAGATGGCGCAAGTGAGTCACAGGAGGGCATGTGTGTTAGTTTTGGCTGCCACACTCTTAGGCAGGTAGTTATCCTATTGTGTGCTGGCTGTATTGGCAGTAGTTGTGTTCAATCTTTAGGATTTTTGCTCACATCCATAGATAATATATTCTCTTATCTTATTGCGACCGGATACATCCCCTGACCCGTATTATATGTGACATGTGTGCAGTAAGGACTGTGGTTCCTTGTGTGTGACTGAGGATGTGACTCCTTGGGGTGCTCGTGACGCCCAGTGTAGTTCCCCCAGCCTAGTCAGTTTGGAAAAATCGTACATGTATCCATAATGGTCCTTTAAGGTAATCCTTCTTTAGCAGTTGTCAGCCCACTTTAGTCATGGGGGCTAGCCCTTTGGGTTGACATCGCTAAATCATTCTGCATCATAACGCATCATCATCATCAAGCATATCATTGCATCTCTGCATAATTCCAATTCGTAGGTTCTTCTGATAGAAATCCTTAACCCTTTCTGCATTATGTTTAATATAAAATCTTCTGCACTTGGGATAATCATAAGATTATCTCATTCCATCATATCATCATCATAACTTATCATTGCATTGGGATAATTATGGGATTATCCTAGTTTATCATATTCTTCTCCTCTTATTTGAATTCCTCTTCTCCTAATTGATTTGCGGTATAATTAGATTCATCTTCCTTGTGCATACTCCTCTCCTTTCTGCATCTATTCCTCCCTCTTTTGTATCTGGTTAATTTATTAGATTAATTAGTCTGGTTGGTTGTTGTGAGCTTCAGGCTGGTATTTGGTTATGGGCAATCTCACTCAGCTTGTGATAGCTTCGGGGTTATGCCTGGTTGGGGTTTGGGTAACCCTGTTAGATTATTGTGAACCGAGGGTGTTTACCCTCGTGTGTGATTGTACTTCTGAGGTAGGTTAGTCGCTTGTGGCGCTGAGGGCCACGGTAGTGATTAGAGTATAGTTAGTAGTCCTTGGGACTGGAGTGTAGTTATAGTCTTAGCACTCCTTTGCTCGAGATGTGTATGTATAATTATAGTATAGCTACATATAATCATTAGACTAGTTATGTACCTATTAGATGCCTATTAGGCATCCTGTATATATTTAGATATATATATTATTTATCATTAGGTATTATTATATCCTATTATCATTATTATATCCATCACATTGGTTAGTATAATCATTTAGTTATTCTTGGGAGTTAGTGAGCTCGTTGTTTGCTCACTCTCGCATCCCCCTTTTAGTGGCAGGTTGTTTCAGATTTTAGTTGCAGTTGTAGTGATCTTTGGGGAGTTGAGCTGGAGGCTCATTCTCCAGTTATTACTATCGAGCTTGCTACGTAGAGGTTTGTAGAATCTTACGTTTAGATATTATTATCTTAGTCTTCTGCTGTTTCTGTTTTTCCTTATTACTCTATTGTGATACAATTGCGAATGACTGGGCCAGAATTTGTCTACAGCTCAGTTGTTCGTGGAGAAGATCTTTGGATTCCCTGACCTGCACATCCTCGAATCTCAGTAATTGGTCTAGCTACCGATTACTGGATTTTGAGGTGTGACAATAACTCTTTAGCATCAATTTTGTCTATGTAGCGTGTTTGTCCAACAAGGCAGAGATTGTCCCATGTGGCGATGTTTATCTTATGTGGCATCAACAAAGAAGGTGCAACATCCCAGTTGATGGACCAATTAAGTATTTTTTTAATAATCTTAAGGGAAATTTTGTCCAGAAAAAAATATAAATACATTTAATTGTGATCTTTGATTACTTACATTTCTCCAACTCCTTTATCTTCCCTTTTACGTTTTTAAATCCACTGTTTCATCTTCTTCCCCCAACAAAGCAAAATGCATCATTCTTAACCAAGTTTACTCTAATTTTGGATCTCTCAATTACGTTGGACCTCCCACCTCTACATCTTCGAAGTAGGTAATTTCTATCAAATCAATTTTCAATTCTAGGGTGGTTTTCTCATTGGAGCTATGATTTCCATGAACTATTCTTCAAATTGAGATTTTGAGGTTTATTTGTGACTTTAAATCTATTTGTAGGTAGAGAGCCTAGGCTTAAAATTTATCCAGGTGAGCTTTTAATCATTGTTATGATTCTTATTAACCTTTGTACCTTCAAAATTTCATAACTTATCTGAATATGAAAAATATGATGAAACTTTGGTTTTGTTACCTTCAAATTAAGTCGTATAGTTAAACGAATATTATAGAGATTACCTTTCAACTGACATTGTTTCCTCTTAGTTAGCAGGTATTTCATTCTATAGCTTCTAAGATTATATACATGGTTAGTAGGGAACGACCTCATTGATTAATGACATCAATGCTTTAGAATCCTTCGGAAGCTGTAAGTTTTCTTCTTAATTAAAACATATATAAAGGCTTATTGTTTTCCACCTCTTCAAACTTTTGCATCATCATACCCATATTTTGTTGCTTCATAGAAAATGACAATCGGTCTTACACTAGCAATTATGATAGATGTCAAAGTAAACCGCCATGACTTGAGGAAATCGATTCCTTTTCTTACACTATCAAAGACCTATGAGCATGGCCATAACTTTTGATTAAAATCAGACACAACCAGTAGTAACAAAATGAACCCAAAAATCAACGAGGAGAGCCTCTAATAATTCTTCCTTTCTTCACATATTAGGAAGACATTGACATGCCCTATCATACTGTGAATAACTTTTGAAGCCTTGGCGTTCACTCATGAGAGTTTTAGTGCTTGTAGTGATAATAATCCCATAATTGAGGGAGATAATTCCACAACCCTTTTCGCAAAATACTAACACGTTGAAAACAACAGTGTTCCCACCATTGTTTCCTTTTAATGGGGGAGAAGGTGATGGTGGACTTGGAAGAAAGGGAGAGGGAATGGCAGAGGAAGAAGGAGGGGAGGGAGATTTTGATTTGGTGCCTTTCCCATTGCTATTATGGGGGCTTTTACCTTTCTTATATAGGGAGGCGGAGGCAACTCTATTTTGCCTCCAATGTTTTCCTCTTCTAGCATTTCAAGTCTTAACAAGTATCTCAAATAGTACAAGGAGAAGTAAAAGTTCAAGAAAACAAAATAATTTGCAAACAACTAAAGATCGATACAAACTTATTCAAGATTATGTCAACTCCATGTAGATGGCACATACCAGCTGGAAAACATATCATTTTCATGTTAGCTCCTTTTAAGGATAAAGTAAGTAATTTTCATTTAATGAGAAACATCTCCTAACAACAAGGACTGCAATTTGGATGCACACATAATATAGCCCGCATAAAATCCATTAGTGAAAAAGATAGAAGAAAGTGAAAGAGATGGCAAGGAAATGAACAGTAGAAAATCAATAGTCACAATAGATCATAAACAATCCCAAACCAATAATATTAAAGTTGCATGTCAATTTCTACAAGCTCCACCAAAGAACGCAATGATTTAAAGTAAGGCTTACCCCCAGTTAATGGAAGCCCTAATCTCCTTTTACCTTTTCTTAAGAATGCAAAAACAATGTCCCTTTCTCTTCAAACCGTGCATATGATCAGTTGAACATTCTCATCTTCTAGGTTGAATATGTGTCATAGGGGCCACAGAAAAATAAAGCCAACTCATACATAAAGTAGGTACAGTTGGGGTGTAAAAGTAGTTATCTAATGGTGGAGTCCAGAACTTTATTAACAAAAGATAACAAAAGAGTTGAAAAGGCTGGCAGAGTTAACATTCCTTTCATGAAGTACAAATTATCAATTGCTTGAATTAAGGATACTCTTACTGTGGGGAACAATGATTTAATTTGATCTCATGAAGTCATGATAGACCCTCTTCTTGGAGATGCTATTATGCGCATGTAACTGGGTAGTTTGTAAACATGAAAATGACGAACTTACAAACCAAAAACTTCTTCCAGTTTATAGTAAATACTAACTGCAATTGAACACTTACTACACAGAACTGACATAAATTATCCTGTCTATTTTTATTTCTTATTTTTTATTTTTTTGTGTAAATTATAGGTAGACGATGGTCTGGCAGATCCAACTATTTAGTGTTTCGGAGGTCTTCAGCTAATTCTTAGTTCTCTTAATGGTACGAACAAGGAGCATTCGACACTATCATGGATCATTTACTATAAGACTTTGATGGAGATATATTTCCATTAAAGCATGTTTCGTGCCTTTAATAAAACTTTAACATTTCTATTTTATTTCCTTCTAATGCTCTTATACTTTAAAAGTTTGATGTATATATATTTCCATATAATTATCTTAGAGAAAAAACGTCACACACATTGTTCACATGCTATTCATAACTAATTACAGTGCTGCCCATTATGAGTTTTATGCATGTATGAATGTTATTGTCATATTTCCTCAATAAGCGTGGCAGGGTTATGAGTAATTACTTATAAACACAATCCATTGACGTAAATGAATTACAAACTCATGAATTACAAACTCTGGGTTTTTCTGAGCAATTAACTTACTAGTTTTGCCTTCACAAAAAATTTCATCATTTGAGTACTGATATCTCATGCTTAAAACATAAAAAAGAAGGGTTTTTTCCAGGTAGATACGAAAACGCTCCGATGTTACTATCCTTAAAGGGGTTTCAGCTAAAAGTTTCATTTGCACATGATTTTGTCTTTATATTTCTTTTTTGTCTTTAAAATAAACCAGTTTTCTTAAAATTTCCAGTGTTCTGTGTAGCTTCCATGATCAAGTCAATCCAGTGCCAACATGCCCACATGCTCATGGCATGCACAAAATCAAAGGCAAATGGGAGAAACTAATACTGATGACGTACCATGACCATGATCACTTCATTTAGCAAAGTTTTAATGTTGATGGTGCACTTTCTTGGGGATAGTGTAACCACCATTGGAAGAGTTGCAGTCTTTTTAGTGATACTGTACTAAGAAACTGATAGAATAGTTTGATGATTTCATAACAATAAGGAATTTCTTAACTCTATCTAGAGATAATATCGCAATACTTAGGCAGTAGGTGATAACTGAGATGGATTATATAAAGTTATTTTTACATTACTTCAAGCCAAAGCCACAGTAAGATAAATCTGCTTTATGGGAGCTGGATTTTGACTAGTCTTCATTGTTCTAGAATTGGTGCTAGCCCGTTCCTGATAAAAGTGTACCAAAAAATATTGGACCTCCAGAACTATAATCAAAATATATTTTTGCTTATATACCCTCCTGCAGTGAAGACTTCTTACGAATAAACATGATATCTTTTGATATACTAATAAAGAAAGAACACGAGGTTTTGTAGTGCCATATCTAAAAGGATACACAAAATCTTATTAAGGACACATGATGCAGCTGAAATACTACCCAAAATCCTCAATTTTCTCTTTTGCGAGAGAAAGTCTAAAGTGAGTGTTTTTGTTCCAAATGTTTATATAATAAAATGCTAATAGAGTCTCAAGATGCGATAAATGTCAAGAGATTATTTACTAAACAAATGTTGTGTGGAGGATATCTTCTAAGATGCATCTTTTGCTGACCTCGAGAAATGAATCAATGGTTTATACTATAGAAATCTATTGTGTGATTAAAATGAAAGTGAAACGATATATGTAGTAGCCTACTCACAACCTTCTACTACCAGTCGAACACTCGAAGGCTACCTCGAAGCCAACTCGAATACCTTAAACCCCACTCAATCCATAAATAAGCATTGTAAGATCATTCGAAGACGAAACATCGACTATGAACAAGCCTTGAAGACGAACTCCTCATCAGCATCAAAGACTTCGAAGACAAAACCTCGACTCTACGTTAGCATCAGAAATACTTCGCAGACATGTCAGACAGACAGCTCATCGGATAAGAACGACGCCGTTGTCGGTCCTGTCAACAACAGTGACAGAACTAACAACTGCTATAGTGTTAGAGTATCTTGACAGACCTAACAACTACTACAGTGCTAGACCTGACATTTCAGCGTCAGCACCAACTCCGGGCTACCCGCTCGATATTCGGAGGATACCCAGAAGGTTCACTTGTAATGTGATCAAACCTTGGTGACTCAGCCCTTTCTATGCTCTATAAATAGGAGAGATGGGGAACCAAGGAGAGGTTACAAAATCTCTCCCTTGGGCCCTTACTGTTTACCTTCGACTACCCTGTAAAACACGCAGTACTCAAACCTTCGACTACTCGACAATAATATAAACTTTCTTAAAAATTCTCTCAGAGGTCGTGGAGCGTCACATTCAAAGCCTCCACCCAAGTATATTGTCAGTAGAATCCTTATGCTATAAATTATATACTTGAACCCATTTGATTGAAGACAAAACCATGTGGTGTAAGAGCCGACTTCCCTCTGTACGAAGTTAGGCCCCTACATTTGGCGCCGTCTGTGCATCCCTGCCCTACGCTCCCACAGATTATTCTCAATGACCCCAATCCTCCGTTCTAGTTCCACCCATGTCGGCAACTCCGTCGACGGAGTGGCTGCCCAACTCGCCCTACTGTCCCAGCAGTTCATTCAAGCCAAGAAGCGACACCAAACACAACTTCACCAGGAACGTGAAAAGTACCGGCAAGAATTTGAAGCCAAACGGCATCGCCATTTAGATGATGTTGATAGACAGAATTGCGCCATCAATAAACTGTATAACATAGTCTAAGAGTCGCAACGTCTACAGCCTCTAGACGCCCCTCTACTATCCCAAGCACCTTCCCCGCCTCGTATTTCTGCTACACCTGATTGGGACCCTTACCGCATATTCAAGCACCTCCGGCCCACCTTGGCGCCGCAAGTGTTGTCCCTACAGCTTCTATCCATCTTGGAATCCACCCCATAGAGGACTCCTCTGATTCCACCCTTCGTTCCTCTAGACACCCCAAACGCCGCCCTGCCCAAGAACGTCTCGAGGAGCACAGCGTCGAAAACATACCAAATACTCGGCCTCATCATCCTCGAACCCTTCGATCCCCCCCTCATCTTGCCTATCATGTACAGCAGGACTCCGATTACAAAATCCAGCCTGTTATGCACGTCAGTGTGAGCCTCGCACCAAACTCATGAAGTCAGTTGAATAACCCCCTCTGCCACAAACTTCTCGCCCTCGAGATGCCTCCAAAGTTTTGTGCCCCCAAGCTCAACAAATACCGCAACACTGACCCTCAATCCCATATTCTCGAATTCCAAAATGCTCTAAGCCTCTACTCCACAGCTGACCACCTAATGTGTCGCCTTTTCCCCATAAGCCTAACAGATAGCCCTCTTTGATGGTATCATAATCTCCATAATGGCTCGATTCAAAGCTTCGAGCATCTATCTCAACTTTTCATCGCTCAATTTGCCTTCAACAAAGACAGAGAAGTCAGAGTCGATGTTCTTTTCAATTTCAGAAAATCCAATAGTGAAACCCTTGAAGCCTTCACCAAGAGGTTCCTTGATGAGTCGCAAAAAGTCAAAAACCTTGACTGCGCAAATGCTGCACTCCCATACTCGAATGCTTTGCCAGATCACAGCCGTGTCAAAGAGTACCTGGTCCTCCATAAACCTCGAACCCTCGAGGAGATGCTTTTAAAAGTTAATGGCTATATTGACCTTGAGCGCCTCTACAAATCGCGTAAACAAGGGCAACCTTTGGCCATTACCATCAATAAACCTTGACAAGGCCCATCTTCTACTCCCACACCCCTGATCACTTCCATTTCACAGGAAACTGAGAGCCACAAATGCCCTTATACTAGCAATAATGTTGAAGCTCGCAGAAAGCAACCAAAGCCGGTTCTACCCACACTCACTGCCCCTCCCAGCACCCTTCAACCACAGATCCAAACAGACCTCATATGGCGTATCCCTTTTCCCATCGAGGTAAAACCAGGCGAACCTTACTGTGCCAACCACAAATGTAACTGTCACCACACCAACAAATACTTCACTTTGCAGTGTTCCCTCAAAATCATCCTCAAGGCAGGTCATCTACATTAGTATGTTACCGACCTCCCCAGCTACCTTGACGGGTTGTACCTCAAACCTCAGCCTACCTCTGTTGTCGACCTGGCTGAGGTTCACATCTACCAAATTTCATCAAAGTCAATAATATCGACAGTGGCCGTTCCAAGAGTAAGAGTAAGCATGTCAAAGAATGTTACAAACTCACTTACCAAGAGAAGTTGTCCGCCCTCCTGCCAGAATCAAGCCTCTCTCCTCGACCCAAATGTATCTCTTTCATTGACTGCAATACATCGCATGTTCGCTTTCCCCATTTCGATCCATTAGTCTTCATGATTAAGATTGAACACCTCGTCCTTCACACCATGCTTATCAATAAAGGAAGTGCAGCCGATGTACTTTTCCTTCAAACTGTCCAAGCCATGAAGAAAGCAAACCTCATCACAGTCGCCAACATCGAATTGAAAGGTCTTAATGGGGTCACAAAAATTTCTGTTGGTCGAATCAGCCTCCCAGTTACCACCGGTCCTATCACACTACAAACCAGCTTTCTTGTCATTGATAAGAAATCTAAATACCTTAGTATCCTCGGGCGTGACTAACTCCATGCCATGCGCGCCATACCTTCGACCTATCACCAGACCCTTTGTTTCAGCACCTTTTTTGGTACATAGAATTTAAAAGGCTCTCAGTGCCTCGCCCGTTCATGTGAACGCCCAGAGATCGAACAGACCTGGAGACTCGTCAAACTCCCATAGCAATCACTGTCTCTCTCAATCCCCATACCTTCGGCAACCACCACCTCACCCATCAAACCTACTGTCTATATCGAACTAGACAATCCTGGTCGAGGTACATTCATTAGAACTTTTCTCGATGAGGCCGAACACCTCGAACTCTCATATTTCCTTCGAGGAAACAAAAACGTCTTTGCATGGACGTTCCAGGAGATACCCGGTGTCAACACCAGTTTGGCATGTCACCACCTCGATCTCATCCCCCATACCATAGCAGTTAAACAGAAGAAGTGTACCTTTGTACCATGAATTCGAGAAGCAATAAACCACGAAGTAGACAAGCTCATAGTCGTGGGTTTCATCAGAGAAGTGAAGTATGCTTATTGAATATCAAATATTGTTGCAGTTCCAAAAAAGAACGACAAGATCAGAATCTGCGTCGACTTTACAGACCTCAACAAGCACACACCAAAGGACAATTTCCCCCTCCCGATCATCTCACTACTCCCCGACACCACTGCTGGACATGAGCGCCTATATATGATTGACGTCCTCGAGTTACAATCAGGTACCCTTCCTCCCCGAAGATCAACTAAAAACCTCATTTATAACTGATCAAGGCCTTTACTGTTTTAATGTCATGCCCTTCGGCCTTAAAAATGATGGTGCCACCTATCAACACCTTGTTACAACCATGTTTAAACCCTTACTTGGCAAGTTGGCCAAAGTTTACATCGAGGACATGTTATGCAAAAGCCTCAAAACATACCCATGTCCAGGACCTAACTGAAGTCTTTTCGTTACTTCGAACATATAACATGAAACTCAACCCCGACAAATGCCAATTTGGAATTTCGTCTGGCAAATTTTTAGGCCAACTTATCAGCAAACGAGGAATCGAAATCGATCCTACCCATATTCGAGCCCTTATCGACATGCCTTCTCCCCAAACATAAAAAGATGTCCAAAAAATGGCTGGTAAAATTACGGCCCTCAACCGTTTCATTTTTAAATCCTTAGACCATTGTGCTTGGCACTTTTCTCTCTTACGCGACCAAGGGGTCCACAAAACAAAAAAGAAAAACAACCCTAAGATTAACTAGACACCCGACTGTCAACAGGCCTTCCTCAAACTCAAAACTTACCTTGGTCGACCACCCATCATAAGTATTCCTATCGAAGGCGAGATACTCACTTTATATCTCGCTGTTACAGATACCTCAATCATCTCCGTTCACATTCGACTCGAATCAAACATTGAAAAACCTGTATATTTCATTAGCAAAACTCTAACACCCGCAGAAACTTGATATTCAAAACTTAAGCGTTTGCTCCTCACCCTCGTTTATTCAGCCCACAAACTTAAACCATATTTTCAAGATCACCCCATCTGTGTTATAACAAGTTATCCCCTTCGAGAAGTACTCAGTAAAAAAGAGAAATCCAGAAGAGTACAATAGTGGTCTGTTTATCTTGGTGAATATGACATCACATTCGTGAAGCAGATATCCCAAAAAGGCCAAGCAGTAACAGATTTCCTTGTTGACTTCCCGGTCGAAGAGTCGATTGGGAAGAACATAAAGACGACCTGACAGAAGATCAACCCGAAGCAACAGATCCATAGAACCCTAACAATGGATGGCGTTTATTCACAAATGGATCTGCTGGACCTAACAGTTCAGGGATCGGTTTAGTTCTGGTCACACCTACCAATGATCGAATAGATAAGGCCGTCAAATTAAACTTTGAATACTCTAACAACGAGGCTGAATGTGAAGCTTTGATCCATGGCCTCGACCTCGCACTCGACCTCAGCATCCCCAAACTTGCAATTTCATAGATTCCCAACTTGTTCAAAGATATTACACCGATAAAAATCAAGCTAACAGTCGTATGGTTGAATATGTTGTTCACGTTCGACAACGCATGAACCGTTTTCCTAAAAAATCTACTATCACTCATTGCCCTCGAGGAGAAGGCAGACACGCAGATGCCCTCGCCTAAATAGCAGCTATGTTAGGCCAATCAGAATCCCGAACCCTCTATATCTGGTCGAACGCTCAAGTATCGACCAGATGGAAATCAATGCCATCAATACTAAGGGCGAGAGTCACGATCTAGATGACTAGCGAACACCATTCCTCCACTACTTCAATAATGTTACCCTTTCAGATGATCCCAAAGCCAAATGGTCATTATTAGAGAACTGCCGCAGATACACCATTAATAAACACAAGTTACATCGCAAATCCCCAAATGGCATCCTCCTTCGATACATCTCTCAAATCGAAGCCTCTAAAATTCTAGCCGAACTCCATGAAGGTACCTGCGGTGCTCATACTGGTGGTCGATCTATGGCCTTTCGAGCCGTGTACCAAGGTTTATTCTGGCCCAATATGAAAAAACAAGCCAAAGAGTACGCCAAACATTGTAATAAATGTCAGCGTCATGCCCATGATATCCACAACCCTTTACAAGACCTCCCTTTCAGTCAAGTCCCCTTGCCTTTCAAAGGCTGGGCCATCGATATCATTAGCCCTTTTCCCAAAGCTTCGAGCAGCCGAGAGAATATCCTTGTTACAACAGATTATTTAAATAAATGGGTCGAAGCCGTACCCTTGTGTCAAACCAGAGAAGAAGATATTATCAAATTCCTATGGGAAAACATCATTACACGTTTCAGATGCTATCATATGATTAGATGTGATAACGGTCCACAGTTCATTGGAAGCAAAGTCAAAAACTTCCTTAAAAAGCACAACATCACCCTCTCACCCTTAACACCTTACTACCCCCAAGGCAATGGTCAAGTCGAAGCAATTAACAAGACCATAGTCGACGGCCTCATGAAATGTGCCTATGTGAAGAAAGGTCGATGGGTTCAAGAGTTACAGCATGTCCTCTGGGCCTATCGAACAATACCAAGAAAATCAACAAACTGTACCCCTTTCTTTCTAGCCTACGCTACTGAAGCAGTGCTCCCTACTCAATTCGAAGTACCCACACGAGATCCCAACCTCCCAGACAAAGATAATGAGTTTGAACTAGGGTGAAATATGTTTTGGATCGACGAAACCCGAGACTGAGCCATCGACAATTTTGGTCGTTACCATCTATCCCTCCAGAAGTCATATAGCAAACGAGTTCGACCACAAAGTTTCAACATCAGAGATCTTGTACTTCGACGTGTCAACCAATCTTCGAATCCCCAAAATGTTGGCAAGCTAGCCAAGTCCTGGGAAGGACCTTATGTCATTTACGATAAAACTGACAAGGGTTCATATTACCTAGTGATAGAAGACGAAGAGCCTCTACCAAATCCGTGAAACAGAATGCAGCTGGTCTCATACAGTAAGCCACGGCCTCCACCTTGTACACCTGAAGTAAACACAGAATAATCAATAAACAATTTTTTCCATCCACACTTTGTCTTCTGTTTTCCAGTTAATTTCTTAATTAAGCCTGAGTATCATGTTAACCTTTCAACCCGACTGATACTTGGGGGCGACCTTGAAATTTTTTAAACCTCCAATTTTGAGCAAACTCAAGGGGCAAGGATAGTCGAAAGACCGGACCCACAGGAATGCATCGGGGGCGAACATGTTCTACTTTGAATAGTCCCTAAGCCGTCGAAGTCCAGTGAAATTCTTGGTTAAGTCTGAGTACCATATTAACCATTCGACCTGACTGATACTTGGGGGAGACCTTGAAATTTTTCAAACCTCCAATTTTGAACAAACTCGAGGGGCAAGGATGGTCAAAAAACTAGACCCTCGGGAATGCATTGGAGGCGAACACGTTCTACTTTAATCAGGCCCCAATCCGTTAAAGTCCAGTAAATTTCTTGGTTAAGCCTGAGTATCATGTCAACCCTTCGACTCGACTGATATTTGGAGACGATCTTGAAATAATTCAAGCATCCAACATTAGAGAAAACTCGAGGGGCACTAATGGTCGAAAGACCTGTCCCTCTGGAATGCATTGGCGGTGAACATGTCTTACTTCGTTGTGGCCCAGGCCTTCGAAGTCCAGTGAATTTCCTAGTTTCCTCTAAGTATCATGTCACCCTCGGCCTGACTGATACTTGGGGGCAACCTCGAAATTTTTCAAACTCCCAACATTCGAGCAAACTCGAGGGGTAGGAATGGTCAAGAGATCGGACCCTCAAGAATGCATTGGGGGTGACCACGTCTTACTTCATTGTGGCTTAGGCCTTAGAAGTCTAATAAATCTCTTGGGTCCACCCAAGCGTCACAACTATCTTGAAGCTCTTCAAGCCTCGATCACGCTACACTCATTCTACACTTACAGCATATGCAGATACAAATATTCAAGAATATCAATAGCTTGCTACATACGAGACATTCTAATACAGTATATATCAGAGAATCAGGTTCAGCATAGTACAATTCAAATCAAGTTCATAGCATACAGCAAGAATCCAGCACAGCAATTATGTGCAATTCAAGTTAATACAAATCAGTTTCAGTACAGTCTGCAATCGCATAGAATCAGTACAGTACAAGTCAGTTTCAGCCAGTAATTCGAAGCAATCACAAGTTCAAAAATCAAGTGCAAAGAAAGCTTAACAATTGCTCAAATATTACAACCCAGCAAAAAAATCAGAAAAAGCGGGATGACATTCTAGTACAATGCCTCATACCGGAGCGGCTACACCTTCTCCCCCAACAGGATCTTCAATGCCAACACCCCCAGCACCTCCAACAGAAGATTTCGACCCTGCAACATCGACGACCACATTAGTTGCAGTTCCAGCATTGGTACCTTCGATCACAGGAGCCTCCATGCCACCTTCAGCAGCAACATCTGCCTCTATCCCTTCTATCCGCGAAGAATCTTCAAAAACATGATCTTGGGTAATAGGAAAGCGTTGCATAATTTCAGGATCATAATCTAAATCCTCTATGAACTCCTTCATCCTGACATTATCAGAAACTTCATAATCAAATTTCCCTTGGTAAAGCTCCCTCTGTTCTTTCTTCTCCTTCTCCTTTTCAACAAGCTTCGACCTCATGATTAAAATGGTAACCCTCCAATCACTTCTCGAATGAATCATTGATAACCGCAAGATCTCGCTTTAAAGTTTTATCCTCAAACACCACCGACGCTTCAGTCCATCGAGCAAGCTCCAGACTATCAACCGCCTCCAGTAACATCATCTTTAACATTTTCACCGCCTTGTTGAAAGACTGCGACCAAGTATCCGTCTGCTAGAAAATTTGAGCCGTCAGTACCTCTCGAAGAATCAAGCACTTAAGAAAATGTCAGAATCTCACAGACAAATAGATAGTTACCTGGTACATACACCTCTTCATCTACCTTGACGCCTCATCGGGGTCATCACCATAGAGTTCCGCCATCAAAGCAACCACGGCTAGGGCCTGCTCCTCTCTCTCAGCCTCCGCCATATCTTCGCCCGCATCCTCCGCATCATCTTCCCCCAGCGCCCTGCGCCTTTTGCGTTGAGTAACCTTCATTTGTGATACCCTCGGAGAGTCGGGAACGACCTTGCCTTTCCCTTTCTCAGCCTGGGTTGATGCATACTTCGGCCTCTATCTCGAAGCATCACTAGCTACTTCCGGCATTATCGTTGCCTGCTTCGATGCCCATTGCGCCTTCCGAACATACTTTACCTTTCTTGCCAAATTCTCCTCCTCTATTCCTTCGACCACTTTTAAAATACCTTCCCCTCCCCTCTTTTTCGGTGGCTTCGATGTAATGGGTACGTTTTGAAGCAGGGAATTTGTCTTCTTCTGCCTCTTCCTCTTGATACCAAGACTCTTAAAAATAGAATTTACCTACTCCTCGTATGAATCGATTAAAGCGTCAATATAATCCCTCGGATTCGCCCCAAGTCTAGCTTTGAGGACCTACAGAACAGGCAGAAAAATGATCACAGTTTATTTGAGCAATACATCAACAACCTTCGATAAAAAACTTACTCGAATTATAGACTTTATGATGTAACCTATAAGGGTCCTCCCCTTCGGTATTTTCATAGTTACCCCGTACTACAACTAAATCTCTATTCTACCCTCGACCCGTCGAGCACAGATCAAACAACCAGGGCTTATCTGCATGGCACAGGATGTGGTAGGTGCCCACATTTTGATTCGCCTTCCTCGAATAAAATGATACAACATTATACCGCTCAATTAAACCCCTTCCCTCACTTCTCAATTTTGCATTCATGCCTTCGATTACCTTCATCATCTCATAAAAGTTCCCATTCATCTAAACTGGGGAAACTTCCCAAAAGTTCAGCACCTCCTTCACCAGCCTTTGATGGGGCAATCGCATCCCTAGTCAAATTTGGCCTCTATAAGTCATGATACCTTCTAGGGGTTTCTACTGGAAGTTGTACCCTAACCCCGCAGCATATAATATAACCCCTACCTTCGGCAGCCCATATTTAGTCATAAATTGATCTAACCTCTGCTTCTCTCTATCTGAAACAGAACCAATAGCCCCATCCAACTCAGTCAAATCCTCATCATGGTCACCTTACTCCCTCTTCCCCCTTTCTCCACCCGAAGGCTCAGCCCGACCTTCGCCTCTCTTTCTCTATCCTCCCCCCATCTCCTCATCGCCACTATCCTCAGTCACTACTATCTTACGACACCTACTACTTGAACCCCTAGTTTCTGGATACACCACTGTCAGTGGGATATTTTTTGTTATGACTAGTTCTTCTAAGTTACTGCCCTCATCCATCGAAGCACGACCAGACATACTAGCCTCATTTTCATCGACCTCCTCGTCTATCAGCCTGAGTCTCAAAGCATGGTGGATATGCATCTTATCCTACAGAAGATGAGGCACATAATTAGATTGATACATTCAACTATTAATGTTAATAACTCATTGTCATCTGCCGTCTCAAACTGATACAAACACAGTCGAAAACTCGACTCCAATCTAAGTTCCCCCATCAATACCTTCAGAATCCCAAATGACCTAGACCCCAGACACATGGTTTCCCCCTGCCCTCGATCATATCCTCACAACTACAAACCCAGAAGATTCTACTTACAGATAAAGAAGGCAAAGACAAACAAAAATAGAGATAGATTAATCGACATACCTGTATTAACGAAAGTGCACTCGAAGCAGCAAGTCAGCCTGCTCCTCAGTAACAAATCAATAACTTCTCATAAGCTTTACAAAGCAATGGCGCATGCTCTCTTCCTCTCACTCTCTAGTTTTCTATGTAAACAGTACATTTGTTATTGCCTCTATATATACCTCTACGGAATACCAAAAACCACCTCGATTTCCAAGCCACTATCATTGCCACTACCCCTGCTTTTCGGCTAAGATATGTTTTGACAACTTTGCCCCTTGTTAACCTCATGTGCGCATCGCACGCTCATGTTGACATAACTCTAAACTTATAACAACTCAAACCTTCTGATCCTCACTCGAAGCTGTCCAATCAAATCCCTACATCAAATCAACATTTTTCTATAAAAGAGGAAATATCATGATAACCTGCACGGCACACTACCCCAGGAACCAGTACCGATCTGACAGACCAGCTGTCTAGGCTGTCAGTTCATCTAGTCAAATCCAACAGACCTTCAACACACCCATTTCTCGTACACGAATAATTGATTATATCGTGTATCTAACATTCATCCGCAGATAACCTCACATTCGATTTTAAAGTATATCAAGCATTCGATTTACGGCACATTCGATATTCGACAATATGATTGCGCCTATATCACTTTCGAATTTTATGTCTTTCCTACTTACACACAGTTCAGAATTATACTTACACACAGTTCAGAAATATACTTCGACATTTATCTTATCAACTCCCAATTTCATTCAATACAAATCAAAACAGTACAAATCAACAGAAAAACCCAAATACACCTACATACCATCAAATCTTAACAGTCAACGAAACAGTCAAAGAAGCCCCTATTTATCGTCGGGACACTTCTTCTCGCACTCGGCCTCAGCAGAAACATCTTCCTAGTCTACCATCTCCTCAGCAAAAGACACCAGCAGGGATAACCGGTGGCTGGGAAATGGTCCCATCATCTGTAACACCCCCCACCAATACGCAAAGGCATTCCAGCAAGGGGTTCCCCGGGTTCCGCTTCAAACAAGTCCGACATCTCCGAGTCCAGGTCTTGATCACCGACAAAACTTAGTTGTAACTCCAACATATTCACCCATACACGAATGATCTTTGTTGTCACCTGGTCCTGGTGTTTAATCTTGGGAGAATCGCCTTTGCTTTGGGAAGAAGAGGCAGACATTATACTCAGAGACGAAGGAACAGGCGTATGTAATTCTCCTAGAAGCAACCTATTTAAACTGAAAATCATATACATTTAACCCCTCCTTAATCAGAGTTGCATTTATTACGGTATTTAATTCTTCTCCTTGAAAACTCAACAGTCTAACCTCTGCAACTTCCCAGACATAACTGTTTCATCAGAACGCGTATTCAACCCTCTTTCCCGAGGACTTACAGTCGAACTATTACTAGCCTCGAAACATCGACCCCTTTAATCTAATGCCGACCCTTTTCCTCAGCCTACACATTACAATTCAAAGTTAATTTCCCCTTGAAGGTAACCGTTTCTATATGTTATCATTCGAAGATATATATTCGATACCACGCCTTCAATCTATTCGCATACATTATTTATCAGACACCAGAACACAAGTTCAGCAACCTTTATTCTCATTGCATTACTTCAAAATACAAAAAATAGAGGCCTCCTAGTACAATCATACAAAAATCTACAAAGATCAGTAAAACAACATCAGAAACCTTCTAAAGACAGCCCTACAAAAACCCATCACCACCACCTTGTCAGCACTTTAAGAAAAAGCTACCCTATTTTCAGTCGGGCCAGGTTCGCTCACTGAGTCCTACTCCTCCAAATGCTCCTCTGCCTGAATGAGACACTCGATCAAGCTCGACAGATAGATATACTATTTCTCAGTAGTGGTAAACTAAAATTTCATCTGCCCCCACAAATATGTGTAAGACACCCCGTTGATGGGTTCCCCAGCTTCTAACTCTACCAGATCAGGCATGTCCCAGTCAAGCTCATGATCACTGAAGAACTTTACCTTCAGTTCAGCAGTCTTTCGCCCTATATGACGGTCTCGGGAAAATCCCATCCTTTTCTGGTAGCGGGTGTTGGGTGTGATGTCCATCACATTTTTTAGGAAATTCAGATAAAGGAGAAGAAAGTGCAGCAGAAGAAGACTCTATAGCATTACCACCTTCATAACCCATATTTATAAGCCTCATCAAACCCATTTATTACTCCCGAGCCACCAACATTTCTTAATTACCCTCTTTTAGTACCCCTCTCGGATGCAACAGTCAACTTTTTAGCAGTCAACCTTTCAACTTTTCAACTCCCAATAACCAACAGTCTTTCTCAGCAAATGCCTCTACACCTATTTTTGAGACCCTTGTTGAGAGGGGGTGAATGTAGTAGCCTACTTGCAGCCTTCTACTGCCAGTCGAATACTTGAAGGCTACCTCGATGCCTACTCGAATACCTCAAAACCCACTCAATCCATAAATAAGCCTTGTAAGATCATTCGAAGACGAAGCATCGACTATGAATAAGCCTCGAAGATGAACTCCTCATCAGCATCAAAGACTTCAAAGACGAAGCCTCGACTCCATGTCTGCATCAAAAACACTTTGTAGACATGTCAGACAGACAGCTCATCGGATAAGAATGGCCCCATTGTCAGTCCTGTCAGCTACAGTGACAGAACCAACAACTGCTACAGTGTTAAAGTACCTTAACAGGCCCAACAGCTGCTACAGTGCCAGACCCGACATTTCGGCGTCAACACCAACTCCGGGATACCCGCTCAATATCCGGAGGATACCCGAAGGGTACACTTATAATGTGACCTAACTTTGGTGACTCGACCCTTCCTATGTTCTATAAATAGGAGAGATAGGGAACCAAAGAGAGGTTACAAAATCTATCCCTTAAGCCCTTACTGTTTACCTTTGACCACCCTGTAAAATACGCAGTACTCGAACCTCCGACTACTCGACAGTAATATAAACTCTCTTAAAAATCCACATTAGAGGTCGTGGAGCATCACATTCTAGGCCTCCACGCAAGTATATTGTCAGTAGATTCCTTATGCAATAGATTATATACTTGAACCCATTTGATTGAAGACAAAACCCCGTGGTGTAAGAGCCGACTTCCCTCCGTACGAAGTTAGGCCCCTATAATATATAAATATTATGGTTAACTTTTTGAGTGCCAAAAATGATATAAATGTTGGGCAGATATGAAGATTGCTCACGTGGAGTATAATCTGATATTTCAGATCTCATAATTGTTCCAACACATGAAGATTTTAGGTGGAGGGTCCAAGTAGGCTGACTAGATAAATCTTTGGGAAAGAGAATTGGCAATCAAGAACTTGCATAATCATGTTTGCCGTTATTTGTTTTCTTACTTTGATGTTAAGCTAATATTAACATGTCAATGGGAAAATCCTTATCGGGTTATACTTTTGAGTTATTCTAAGAATTTACAAAATAAATATAGCCCTCTAGAGGTTATACATACATGCTTTGATTTTCTTTGAATCAAGGTTTTTTACATGTAAATTTCTTCAACATACTGTGATTTTCCCTGAATCTAGGTGTTTTAACAAAAGTATTAGATTTTATTGACCGTCCCTTCTAATATTTGGTCAAGGGACTCTAAAGAACTAATTATCTTCATCATTTTTGTAATTACCCTAATGAGCTTTAGCAACCGAGCGTAGTACAGGCTTATAACCTATTATATATATATCTGGAACTCAGCATATTGAGCTATCCTAATCTGCTATAGGACAGGTGTGTTATCTGTACCTCGTGCCCAGTCATGAGAAATTATATTATAGGCATTATTAAGTGAACCTTTAATGATGCCGCCTATACATAATACCTATTCGATGATCCCTCACGAGTATCCAGGATTATCCGGATGTCGCTCTGGCATTCGTGGCTCTATTCCACTGGCGCCGCCGCACCCAGTGAAGAAAGCTTGTGCATGTCGATCGCATGTGCATGCACGCGGCACGCACTACGTGAAAATTGGTGATTAGCAACGTTTGTGCGCAACCATTAACTATTATTATATATGTCGTTAAGCCAATGAAATTCTCAACAGATATATATGTTGAGAATCAATAAATGTGTTATACTTCATAAAAAATTGGTTTCTAAATTACAGCACATATATCAGTCGATGTTAAATTAGTTTACGACATTTTAATCTGTCGTTATTGTAGTTGTCTTTTGTGATATGACTTTTTTCAAAGTCACTGACTCCCATCTTTCTATCCCTTTCTACCTAAATCCTGTAGGGAATATCCCCCTTCCTGCCCTCTATCTCTCCCTTTCTCTCTATTAGAATTGAAAAAGGCTTTGTAGATATGACATTCAATCTTCTCTAGTTCACCCAAAGAATCCCTCTTTCTCCTCGATTACCTATATATAATTTCTTTATGACCAATCAATATAAAATACTCTCTCTTTCTATTACACCCAGCGGAAGCATCTTTGAAGACCAACCTACCGAGAACATCAAAAAGGGTCGATGTCGATGGAAGCGCTTTAACCAAATGGTAACTAAAACCCACCCAATATCGTCTCAGATCTGTTCCAATTTCATCTAAAATTGCTCTTATTTTCAGTTTTCTGTGTTGTTGTTGGTTATGGAGTCAGTTGATTTTTCAATGATTAGTGTCAGAATGATGTTCAAGTTGATTTTGTGATTGAGGTTAACATAGGTATTAATTTGTTTTGAATGTTGGTTCTATGCGAAAATCCACAATTTCTCAAGTCATGCTTCTTTTGTGAAAACCCCCAACTTCTAAACTTAGGGTTCATCTATAAAAGCCCCAATATCTATTACTATTAAGGTTCTTATTCATTTTCAAAAGTTGAATGGGTGGCAGAAGCTAGGAAACCATTTCAAAGGTAACTTTTTGACCTCATTTTTTAACTACTTCGTTTCTCGTTAGTCGTCTTGATGAATTGGGTAATTATGTACTGTTTCGTGCAAATTTTAGTTGGAAGAAGGTAAACATAATCAGCTCCAAAGTTGAAGAAAGCTAATGGTCATAATGCTCCAAAGTGTCCCCTAACTGCACTCTTCCTTTTCATTTATGTCTTAAGTTTACTTGAATTAATAGTTTATTTTAAAATAAACTATGTTAACGCAACTTATCTATCTACACTTACAAGATGTGTATCCATCCATATGTGTAGGCTTGTTTGTATGTTCTTGTAGCTTGCTGGGTATTCTGCATATATGAAAATAGTATGTAATGATGTTTGTGTAAAAAAAACTCACTTTTTAAGATGTTTGTCTGATACATGCTTTCTAAATTACTTGAATAGTTCCATAATTTTCTGATATCCTCTTTATACGGATTTTATATTACTCTTCTTTATCATCTATAAAATACTAAAGGCTTCAGAAGTTACATAATCTAAAAACTGAGTGGCGGTCTTCAACTGAAAGTTATGTATAACTAGCTCACTAAGACTCATCGTGTATGTCTTGTAACTCTTAGTAGTCAAAAATCAATTCGATCTCAACGGAATCTTTGTGCAACTGTCCTATTGTTTTCAGTTATCAGGGCAAGTGTGCCAAAATTGGACTTGGATTCGACATTCGAGCAAAAGAATAATATCGCAAGATCTGTAGAAAGTGAGCTCTGAAAGGTAATCCCTTATACGAAGTAACGTACTTTGATAAGTTTTTCACCAATTTAGTGTTGTTATATATAACAGATTCTAACTGTTACAGGCTATGTCTGTATATGGATACGAGATAGTCCAAACTCTCATCGTAGATATCGAGCCAGACGTCCATGTGAAGAGAGCAATGAATGAGATCAATGCAGGTTTGTTTTTTTTCTTCTGAAGTAAATGTTTTTATTTTTCCTTTTTTAGCACCAAAACATATTTTATTTGAGTTTGATGGGAAATGTCTCAACAATAGCCACTCCACAAACAATTCCCTTTACAATCAATCTTTACCTCTTTTCTACATGAAATCCTTAGACCACCGGAATCGAATTGAATCAGCTTATTGTCTTTAGGAGTAGCTTTTGTTGCTTAGGGGGTAGTTTAGGAGTGGCTTTTGTAGCTTAGGGGAGTAGTTTAGAAGTATTTTTTTTAGCATTTAAAACTCTGTAGTTACTTACTCAAATTTGTTTATATTTTTGTTTTCTAATCTAATCAAAAGTTACGTATCCTTTTTATTAACGCAACTTATCCTTTCAGGGTTATTGAAATGGGAGCTTCCTGGTATTTCCAACTTGTTAATCTTATTATCAACGGTGAAAATAATTCATTGCTTGATGTCAAGGATGAATTCAAGCACAAATGTAATTTCAATGAAAGTGAGGACTTGAAATCTTAGGAGACTGATTTCTCTTCCATCTTGCATTTTCTATGCCATGTGAGTATTCTTTACAAGCTTCTAATATCATTACTAATCTTTGTGAGTGGTATGTCTTATGGATGGATTTATAATTTTCAAATTAAAGACAAACTCTTTAACGCTTCATTAATTAGCGTGTATATTAAGCTTATCATGAATGTTTGCATATCTAGCATAGTTTGAATTTGTGATGAATAGTTGATGAACTACCTTTACTTTGTTCAGTTCATTAGAGAACACTTACTAACTGTAGCATTTTATGAGGTCAACATATATATTGCGGTTGTAACTATCTTTATTCTAGTAAGCATCCTTTCTATAATTATGATAGTCGGACCTATGAGAAGGGGCTTCTGGAACAGAGAATTTGAAATGTAAGAATATTGCACACAAGGAAAGGAATAACTAAACATAAGCTGATGTTGCAAACAAAAAAATTAACTCCCATGACCACTTCTATCTTTGTGGACCTTCACCTAGTTAATAATAAACCAAGCAAGATTCTTCAATAGCTTTACTATAGATCCTTAAGTGATTCTTAGTAGTTTTATTTCCTATATTGTATACGGCCACATTATTATTGCATGAGCAAAAGCATTATCTTGCAACATAAAGAGTTCATCAGGTTTATTTTGTACTCACCATGCTTCTCTTTAGGATTTGCCTAAGCATTAGGTACTTAATGCTTTGATGACTTTGGAATTGTACTTTACTCATTAATATTGTCTTAAGTTTGACAGCAATCAGTTTTTTTTTCATCAGTCTAACACCAGACACCATAGAGGTCCATCAATATTATGCTTGTGTGGCTTTTCAATATTATATTTTGTAGAAGTAAATTTCAAGTTGATTCATGTCTTTACTTTCAGGTTATGGAGTTTGTATATCACACTGCCACTATTAATGAGTTTAGCTTTGACGCAGAAGGGGGGTGGAGGATATTTTGGGAGTTGCTTGTAGCGGATATGTACCAGTGAACAACCTTTTAGTTGGGGTAAAGGATGGTATCCATACCCAATTGGTTCTGCAATTATAATTCACATTGGATTCTCAAATAAGATGGGATATTGCTAGGTTAGGGCATGTGAAGAAAATTCTTTTGCAAGATGGGTGGTCTAGAGGTGTGCTTTATTTAACTATCCCTTTAAGATATTTCAATGTTCTACTCAATTATTTGTTTTGGACATTGTTTTTTGTTTCCTATGGGTTATGGGGGAAACGTTTAATGTTAGTAGACCATTGGAATTGGTGATTTAAGTTTATAGATATCAGGTTTCCTGTGAATGAGAACTTGTATTCTTTGTGTTTAACAGTTCGAATCCAACATTTTTGCCATACTGTTTTGAGTCCCACTTTTTATAGTTTTTGTGCTTATGTTGATCTTTCAATACGGTTTGAACCATAAGTAGTTTAGAGTTTCGCTTCAACATGTGGACACTAAAATTGGTGTTTTCTATCAGTACCTTATGGTTTCATTGCTAGTGGTTTCAATCATGAGAGATAAATAATGTTTAATTTTCAAGTATAACTTGTTGAATGTTTTGTTAATGTTTAATGGACTAAAAGCTCAAAACGGATAGAGCGCTCAAAATCTTTGAGAGGGAGATGGTTCAAATCCATCTAGTCCAGGGCAATAATTTTTTTGTTAATTTTTTTTTAACAAAACAAATTAGAAATTTAAAGTTTAGCAACAAATGTATCTGTTGAGAATTTTATAATGAAATAGTCATTTTGTAGATAATGATACTTATTACTATCATATTTTATTTAAAGCATGACATATATAGTTGTCGTTTATGTTAAAATTAAGCTACTTTTGTTTCCTTGAAACGACAGAAAGCACAACATTTATAAATGTCGTATTTTTATAAAGAATGACATATTTATTTGTTGTAAAAGCGCGATATTTATAACTGTCGGTAACAATAACGACTCCATTTTTTGCGACAGTTGTTAGCGACAGAATATAAGTCGTTAATCAGGCAATAACGACAATTATATTTGTAGCTAATAGCCATTTTTCACGTAGTGATGGCCTCATATTACACTATGCTCCAGGCACTATAGTACCTCCCCCGAGCTGGGCCGTGATAGTTAGTATCAGAGGTATACTAGTTTGGTCTAGGCTTATCAGAGTGAGTCAGGTTGGTTGAAATAAATACCTACTTGACAGTTGTTATCTTCAGAACCGATGTTACTCATGATATATGATCCAAGTACCATTGTGAACACTTGTAGAGTGGGTTGCCTACATGCCAGTTGATATTTGAAGTGAGACAAAGGCTCCATATCTGAGCGCGAGATTGCTCGAGTAAGTATGCTTTGGACAAGGACGCTAAGAAGAAGGACTGATATTTAAGTTAGACGCAGTGACCCATATCGTTAGTTGTCTCAAGAAAACTGATCAATATAGCAGATGTTTTATGAAGAATAGTAGTAGGGCGATCTAGCAGGTCATTATTTGCATTTGATCCACCTACGTACTGCGAATTATAATAACAGGTGTAATCAAGGACGATGCCCACCTCAGTAAAGATCAATATGGTCAGTGTTTTATGCCAAGTACTTACGTATGGAAACCGCAAAGCTTGGTTAGGTTTAGTGTCTATAGAAGATTGAAGAATCCTGGGTTGATACTCATTTTGATTATCCTGAGTTAGACACAGAGACGTTCTAGAGCTAAACATCATAATTTGAGAATGAAGTAGAAGATGATGACATGGTTTGAGTCCCAAGATAAGTACACAGTGATTTTCGTCTGTATTAACGTTGAGGGTAGAGTTTATCTTAGTTACGCGAAATGAACCGCGACCCCCCCCCCCCTCCCACCAAGTTGGGTTGTCGCCTATCCGCAGTTGGTCCCATAGTAGCACAGGACACTGCTTTGCTCACTCTAAGAAGGCAAGAAGGCCGAGTGATGCTTGTACTATGGCTCCGTAGTTGATTTTTAGGTCTGTCGCCGTGCGAGTGCTCTAGCCAAGTTGATCCTTGTTATTCCACAAGATGGTCCTAGATCGTTTCAAGCTCACAGATTGGTAGAGACTCACGTTTCCGAATAGTAGCAAGTTACGTGGTTGTCGTAGAATAGAGTTTAGATACAGTCAGTTGTGCGGGTTACCTCAGACATGATCTCAGATGGATCAATACTCTATAATAAAAAATCCTGAGCAGAATTGGATGGTTTTCCCAATTCCTTTTCACATGGTGGTTGGCGATAGGTTCAGAGTTCCCGTGCCTCTTTGCATTGATGGAGTGTCTTTAGAAAATTACATCCAAATGACCGGTAAGAGTTCGCTGCATTTGTAAAAGGTAGTTTAGAGATAAAATGGCTACGCTTCAGTTTAAAGATGATTGCGATAGTATGAAGTTTGGTCTCAAATTTTGATAGCAGTTGGAAGTGGCAAGCCAACGAGCTCAAGGCGACAGGTACAGTAACAATATCTTGTTCCCAAATTCCCTAGGTTACTTAGGTTCGAGTAGGGATGAATAAATGGAGAAACGCTTCAGCAGTCAATCAGTTATATATCACAGCTTTGTTCTCGACGAGGACGTCGAGCTTATTGACTGTAGGAAGAGTTGTAAGTTATGACGCAGTTGTACGTAGATTCCAGCAGGGTCATTACCACCATAGTTTAGAACGCACATAAGACAAGTATAGATGCAAGTGCTAAGTCCTCCTTGAAGACTGAGGCAGATTGGAGTCCTCCAAAAGTAGAGAGACCTTGGTAAAGCCGGAGTAGCAATCACCCTTCATGCAGTCGAGTTAGGTGTATATGCCATTTATCGCTCAATAGGTTAGATGATGGAGTACCATGAAGTTTAGTAGAGCATAACATTACTGCACAGATAAATATCTAATGAGTTTTCCAAGTTCACACAGAACACCTTTATGGCGGACCTCGATAGTTTTGCTAGCGGTAGAGTCAATCAAATTTCCTGCGCCTTGGTGGGCTGCCATGATTGTTTATTGGCGGTAGGATAAAGTATATGCACCTTTGTTGAGAGTAGACTACCTCCTAGGAGCTACCCTCCCTCGCTCAAGTGAACAATGAGTGCCAGTTCAGTTCTATATTGGTAAGGTAAGATTACCGCATCTTAATCTTGTGTCCCAAATGTTCTGTAAGAAGGCGGACACGGTTTGAAGACCTTTGCAGATTTAGTTGAAAGAGTAGTCACACAGTTTCATAGCGCAGCAGGTATTCTATAGTAGATGGGGAGAGTTTACCCCAGGTTTTTAGCATACTTGCTTCTCAGGTTTGAAGCCGAGAATCACAGAACATTGAACTCTCGAGCATCAAAGGCATAGTGCATCTCAAAAGAATAGCACACTGGGATGACTCAGAAGGGTGTGCACCTCGTAGATGGGATTGCAAATATCCTCGTTGGGCTATCAGAAGGAGATGTCAGGTTTGTCAGGGGAGAAGGTACTTTGCAGTAAGATGCAGCACATTTCAAAGGGCGCAATGCTAGAGGCACCACCCATGCACATATCAAAAGGCTAAAGGCCGCGGGATAGTATCTCGAAGAAAAGGTAGACTCTAGAGTTTGAATGAAGCTCCAGTCACCGATGCACTTCAGTTAGAAAGGTCGAAGATCAAGGTTCAGTCGTGAAAACCACAGGTGTCAACATCGAGTCTAGCAGTTGGGTTTAGTGCCCGCCAGTGCAGAAAAATGTGTAGTACTCTGAATTGAGTGTGGGAAAATATTAGTTTCTTGAAGATGTAGCAGATTGAATCCTTGCAGAGCCATGTTAAAGAAAGGTTCTCGACGAGAACATCGAGATTATTTTAAGTGCAGGAGGGTGTGACACCCTAGCAAACATCAAGCAAATCTACCCAAGCGTTTTAAGTTCTGACCATGGATATATGTTATTTATATCCTAATATAGCTACACGCCAAGTTTTGTTAAAAATGGAATTGGTTAAGGGGGCGAGAAGTGTCAGTGCGCTTCGCCTCCACTTTTGATGTTTCCTTTTGGAAACTAGTTATTTACTTAGTAGTTATCTTAAGGAGGAACCTTGGTCCAAACCTCCCCATGACAAAGTAAGCTTTATAGCTTTAGTCATCTTGGACCCCGGTTCATGGGCAATCTAGAAGGGATGTTCATCCCTGGCCTAGGAGGGCCAGGAGACATTGCCTTGCAATGCGGGCCGCTTTCCCAGATATAGATTCATAGGGCGCCACTATGCCCCACGAACCAACCGAGTTGCACTGCCCTTATAGATTGACTATGTAACTAGTTCAGGCTCGTCGCCCTTATATATCTGGAACCCGGCATATTGAGCTATCCTGATCCGCTACATAACAAGTGTGTTATTCCTACCTCGCGCCCAGTCATGAGAGATTACTCTGTAAAGATTATTAAGGGAACCTTCAACATTGCCGCCTATACTGAATACCTATTCGATGATCCCTCACGAATATCCAGGATTATCCGGATGTCGCTCTAGCATTCAGGGCTCTATTACACTGGCGCCACTGCCCCCAGTGAAGAAGGCGTGTACATGCCGATCGCACGTGTATGTACGCCGCACGGCCTCATATTTCGCTGTGCTCCGGGCACTGCAGTGCATGCCCTGAGCCGAGTCGTGACACTGAGAGTAGGAGAGAGCTTCCCGCTGTTTAAGGGGATTGAGGCTTGTGTTAGAAAGTTAAAATGCTTTCACTTCAATTTTAAATGCCCAATCTACCCTTTGAAAGATTTTATATTTCTAAGAATTTTCACCAAGGGGGAAGTCATTGCCTTGTATTTTTTTATTTGCCAAACTTTTAATGTTTTTTTACTAAAAAGAAATGACTCCCATGGTATTCTTTTCTACTCGATAGTTGAAGGTGATGCATACACCCTTGGATTTCGTGTATGACATATTATTATTATCCTTTCTAAAATAAAATACAAAGCCATTAAATGTTTATGCAATGGTCCATAAATGGTGTAATTCATAGCACAGCTATTGAAAACTATAATCCAAATTGCCGATAACTAGTTGTCTTCCTACGAAATGTGCATATTAATAGAAAGGTAATCATACGAGTCATACCCATGTCACTTGTCATCCATTTGGTAGTTGTTCGACAATCATTTTATTCAGTTGCCGATGTTCATCATTTCTCAGTTGTCACATGGAGAGAGATCAGAGGGCTTAATAGCTTTGGCATACTAAGGTATCGTTTATTTTTTTGGGTGTGAGTGGATCTGAGCCTGAGTGGGTCTAAGTCTGAGTCTAAGTGTATCTGAGTCTGAGTGACTCTGAGTCTACTTAGAGGTGTTTACTATTTGAATAAATGCCTTGAAGTATTTATTTTTTTGGCTAGTTAGATTTGACTAAAATAAGCAAATACTAAAATACCTTTATCAGTTTATAAGCAAACACCCCCACCTATTCATCACCAATACTACCCCTACCACCACCCCTCTGTCACCAACGTAACGCCACATATACATACCAAACACAAATACATATAAAATAACTTGTATATATAGTCAACACAAATACATAGAAAAATAACTTGTATATATAACAAACACAAATACATTGGTTCCTAATCTGTATATATAGCAAACACAAGCACATAAAAAAATAACCTATATATATAGCACACAAATACATTGGTCCCTAAAATTTAATAAAAAATAACATTGGTTTGAAGTTAATACAAATAAGCAAATATCATAGCCTTAAGAGTTATTACAAATACGCAAACAAATAAGTTCCCATCAGCTTAAAAGGGCTTCAAGGAAACCAACACACTGCTCTGGCTCAAGCCCCAGAAACATCACCCTGTAGTTGTGCTCATCTTTTCGTCCTAAGAACTTCAAACCCTTGAAAAATAGTGCATTATTTATCTCATATGAACTGACCATATCTTTCAATACCTTCAAAACTTCAAAAGTGGTATCGTCATTGCTAGCAGAAGTAATACTTGTTCCTTGGGCAGTGAACGCAGATATCAGAGATTGGACCAACTCCATTGGTTCCAATGGTTGAACTGTCGCAACTGATCTTTTCCCCTTTGATTGAGTTCATACACCAACTTGAAATACAGGGGCACGAGAAGTACTACAAGGAGTAGGCTCCCTTACTGGACTGATAGGGACATCATCAGAAGGAATGTCATCACCTTCCCATGTATAATCAACTCCGGCGTGGGGAACTTGTGTATCGTCAATGTTCATATTATCAAGTAGAAGAATATACTATGTCTGCTAGGTAGAGGGTATACTTCCCATACCTGAAGACCATACAAAATCCCCAGTGGCAAATAGGCCATCAAACAATATCTTGAGCAAATATCTATGCTGAAGAGAAGTGGTCTTATACTTCTTTGCCTCATAATTCACCTGTAAACAAACATGTAAATAGATGTTTAAACATGTATAAATTGTTATATAATTAAATAATAATGTCATTATTCACATTAACTTACCGCAATGATATTTTCCCAAACATCTTCAAGCCAATCAAAGGTGCCTGATACAGGATTATATCCATGGCCAATCTGGTTTATTAATCCTCTCTAAACATATTATTGCTTCTTCATGTAATCCCATTGGTTTTTAAGTTCCTTCTATTTTAAAACATGTTGATTTTGCATGTTGTCCAGATCCTCTTCAACTATCTTCCAAGCTAGAGCATTAAGAAAAGTTATAGACACTCTATTTAAGTCTATTTGTGCTTGACATTTCAGGATAATGTGAAGTCTGAACTCTATTGCTGGAAAAATCTTTTTTCTTTGATGGTATCGACATAACTACACAATAAGAACAAATAGACAAATCAGTTAAACAAATTCAAGTCAAGCCCCTATAAAGTGCAAGAGAAGGAATATTAGAAACTAAAAACCTAAAAAATAATTAGGATCAGAAGCATCACAAGAGAAGCATCACAATAAGAATTTCTCACCTGGAAATATTTTGAGATGTGCAATATCGGGCATAACTTACAAGGTTTTGGGTTCAGCTTTTGTAACAATGGTTTATCATGCCTATCAGACCATACTAATAACATGCAGAGCATAAGAAGAGGTTTGCCATAACTGTAAACAGTTTACCTTACAGTTTCTACAGATTCTGTGCAGTTTCTGCAGATGCTTGTAATGCGCCTTGATCACATCCTCAACTAGATAATCTTGTATAGCTAATTCAAAACTAATTTTTTTAAAGATTACCTGTAATCACATAACACATCCTCCTACCTATCAAAATGACTTAGGGTGAGCAAGGTTTTTATAGTAACACTAAAAGACATAGTAATGGTTTTCATAACTATACAACGAAAATTCCTTCTGGCCCCTTTCATTAATTTGGAACAACTACTTGCATGGATTACTTCCATGCTAATTTAACACTGTTCTAAGATATGCACAACGAGCTGGTATAATAAAAATAGCAGATGGACTTGTGATTTTTATATAGCAGATATAGCAGTTCCTTCTTACAACTGCCTAACTGTTCCCTTTGTATAAACTGATAACTGTTATTTGCCATTAGGTTTGTAATGCCTTGTATAAACTGATAACAGATAATAGATATAGCAAATAATAGATATACTTACATGGGGTTGTAATGCCTGTAATAGATTAGAGGTATATTTTTAGAATTTGGAATAACCCCATGTAAGTTGATTTTATAACTGGCAACATATTCTGCCTAATAGTTCCCTTTGTATAAACTGATAACTGATAACAGATATAGCAATTTCTGCAGATGCTTGTAATGCTCATTAGAAACTCTGAAGGGGTTAGTAGCTTTTGCTGGTATGGTAAACTCTGAGATGCAAGCTAGGCTCAAAGGGCTGGAGATAACAAGGCATATGGGCTTCCAAAAAGTATGGATAAGTACTGATTCATAATGTATGGTCTCATCCCAGGGAGAGTATTTTTCCTCTAAATCCTCAAGAGTTCATTGAATTTACACATTGTATATCTCTTCAAATATACACATGCAAGGAATTAATAATTGCCAGAAAATCAAATAATACCATTAACAAAGAATAATGGTTCTTACTAGTATGAAGACTGAGTGGAGATTCAATTTCGAGTCCTCAAAATGAATTGAACAAAGCTGCAAAAAACACCTTAAACTAATTCACAGATTACTTAGATATAAACCTATGATTGATTTGTGAATAAATACGCACCTTACAATATATATTGATTTCTTCTTGGAGACCCAGAGAGAGACCAAATCAATTAAAATATACACCAGCAATTGAGTTTGATTCCTCGGAGAGAGAGACCTAGACCATTAACAGATTTTGATTTCTTCACGGTAGTCGATCAGGAGGGAAAACTGAAATTGGGGAAGGAACTAGGGCTTAGAAGAATAGAAATGAAATTGAAACTCAAAAGCTTGAGGAGTTACTGCGGATGAGATCGAGGAGATTGGGGTTTGGGAAGGGAGGAGCTGTGGAGAAGATGAGTGAGGGCAATTTGGGAAGGGCAATTTTGTTTTTCGTAATTTTGATTTTTTGTGAGGGCAATTTGGGGAAAAAATTTAGACTCAGACCTCCCACTCAGGTGGCTTATTAGATCTGAGTGGAGAGAGGAGTACTCAGATGTTTTATTCGAGTCTGAGTCTGAGTGGGTGAAAAACAAATGCCGCGTAAATTATATAATTATACAATCAGCAAAATTTTCAACTATTTGAATAAGAGTGGAGTTTTAGCTTCAAGGGTAAACTGGGAAGTTTGTATATTTAACCAAAAGTTATCTCTTTATTATTACAGGGCAATGTTTTTGCCACTTGGGACAAGTCTGTCCTTATGTCCAGAGACAAAGAGGGGCGGCAATGCGATGTTGACGCCTCGAGATTAGCACATATAGGGGTTGTTTTGGAACTTCAAGTTTTTAGGGAAAAAACTAAAAGAACCAAGCCTGACAAAAAAACTCACTTCTCCTCCCCCGACTCAAAACTTATCTTCTGTTCCACAAAAAAACCCACATGGCTAAAACATACTCTGCGATCTCTCTCTTTCTTTCCCAATGAATGGTACGACCTTTCTCTCTATCTCTCTCTTCAAACTCCAAGAAGCCATAATTTTCCAATCTTTCGATTTCATCGTGAATTTTTTTTTTCATAGTTTCCTTATCTGATTTGGTTTGATTTTGTCATGGGTTTGAGTTAAATTTGCATCTTTAACGCCAGTAGAGCGGAGTGGCATTATTTTTGTTTCAATCGAGGATATTTGGGGAATGCTTGGATGTGTTGAATTAGTGGTTGCACAAGGAAGAAGACGAAGGTTAGTTCGTTTTTTCAATTTTGTTTTGTTTATTGTAATAGTTGAATGTGCAATTCAGTAGTTTTTTATTCAATTATCGAAAACAATGGAAGAAAACGGCAGAAGATTTAATGGTTGCAAAAAGAATCCAGATGTTCTCATATGAGAGCTGCAAGGAAGATGAAAATTTACCCATTAACTCATCTTTTTAAATCACTCTTTGTTTCTCATGAAATCCAATGGCTCTAGAACTTTCTTTTTCTGGAAACCTCCTCTTTGGTTCTCATGAGTTCATGATGTCTCCCTCTTCAGGTTATTAAGCAAGCTTGTGATGGGAATGACCGAATGAGTAATTTTCTTTCTCTCTCTCTCTATCTTTTACGATTTCTACTTTCTGGGGAATTTTAGGCCGTAAAATATAAAAGAGGAGAAGATTGATTTAAGAAAATGTTGTATATAATAATTTAATTGCTGATTTTAAGCTTTCTGATGTTACCCGTTTGCAAATTCTCTGATTTCAATCATGACATTTACATTTGAAGAAATTTATAAGTTTAACCATCAATTCTTAAATTTGAATCTTTCAATTCTTCTGATTTCTTAAAATCTTATAGATTTATTAGTTATAGAGAATTCAACTGAGTCTGAAATAAGTTATTTTACTTTTGTAAATAGTTGTTAATTAACCCTTAATTTTCCTCTAATCTTACATAACCAAGGAAATGTGGATTCTTGCAATCTAGGGAATGACTTAAGATGTCTTCGGTTAAGATGTTCTTCAATAGTTACAATAATCTGCGAAGCGGTGAGTGATCGTAATCATTTAGCCTTTCTTGATTATTTGTTATACTGAAATCATACGATTTTATATTACATTACACAATGGTGTTTTTTCAAATAGACAAGTTTGCCATTGTCCCAAAGACAAAGAGGGTCTGGGATTTAATATTATTTTGTGAAGAATGGTTAGAAAGAGCGAAATGGACGGACCAGATCTATTTAAATCTTGGTAAGAGTAAAATAATTAAGGGTAATTTAGACAAAACGTAGACCATGGGCAATTTAGTCTTAATAAACAATATTTAAACCACCCTTCACCCGACTATCTTTCTCTTCTCATAGTCTATCTTTCTCTAAAGTTGTATCTCGCATTTCTACAACTCTCTATCTCTCACATCACTCGCCTCTCTCTCTTTCTCTCCCTCTCAATCAGTAAATCCAAACCAGAAACTAGAAAAGAAGAGACCCCAACATCATATCTAATCAAACTTAGGGTTTCCAAACTTATTGATGCAATGTTAGGGTGATTGATGAATTTATTGCTTCTCTCTCTCTCTCATGAAGTTCAATGCTTTCTCAATATTTTCTTTGATCTATATATGGGTTTCGTATTTCATGATTTTTCAGGGATTAAAAGATCCAAGATTGTTACATTCTTGAAACACGGTTTTAGTTTCATAATTATCTCATTTGTACAAAAAATTGAATCATTGAAAGTTAATAATCGGTTTATTGTTTGTTTCAGTGACGAGCAACAGCTTTTTTGTTAGGAAAAAATTGGGGAAACAACTGGGATTCAATTGGGAGTTCAATTTAAGTTATATCATCAGTTGCCATTGTCATTTACAACAAAGCTCTAATGAGTAATCTTGGCTTCACATTTGGTAAGAAATCGATATCACTCACTTTTATTATTAGTTCTTAACCAACATCTAATTTTACTTGAATTACTAAACTAGACTAAACTTCAACAAGGCTATCAGAGTTCTCTATTTGAACTCCTTGAATGTAACTCTTTCTCTCACTCTTTTGCATCGTGTGGCAGGTTTTGTTTTGTAATCATTTTTCACGGGTTTGGATCGCACTAAAATTTGTTGGTTTTTTTCCTTCTACCATTGATTTTTCACTTGCTTTGGACTTAGGTGAATGTACTACTCTAAATCTAATGTGTATATCCTTTTTTGAGTGATATTATGCTATCAACCTGTTTCGGTCAAATAGACATGTATACAAGTATTTCTTGAATAAACGGAAAGTTGGAAATAACACTCAATAAATTTAAGTTTGGTTTTCTTTTACGCCTTTTATTTTTCTGTGTTTAGGGATCTCAATGGAACTATGATCTTGGGTTGTTGTTGATACATTTTTTCAGAAATATATTTTTTGTGTTATTACAATATTTTTTTTTTGCTAATTATACATCTTCCAGTATCTCCACTATTTTAACTTTTTACAGAAGAACTGATTGGGATTGATTGGTTGGATCAATGGTTTCTTTCTATGGTGTTCAGGCTCTCTCTCTTTCTACTTGTAGTTTGAGTGAGTTGTCCCCACTTGTACACGTTTTCTTTTCTCTTTATTTATTTTATTAACCGTTCAAAAAAAAAAACTTTTTACACACGTTTGTTGTATTTTCCAGGTAATATCTTGCAAATGGTGATATATGTAAATAATGATGGACTTCAATTAGTAGAAGTAAAAAAGTAAAGGCTTAACAAGAATGGAATAAGTACATAAATTGTCTATTAAATTGTGGAAACTGAATGTAGAGCCCCCAATAGTGGTGTATATATTGTCAAGTGTTCAATTGTCAATTAGAATATTAGGTTTGAGATTTGGGATTAAGCGCATTTTGACTTAAAAAAATTGAAATCCATAGTGTATTTGGATTTAGTATAGCGACAAACCCACAAGGGCTCAAATGGTAGCAACAAAGGTGTGTCAACTTATTCACCGTGGCGAGCCACGGGTAGTACTAGTTTTACTTATGATAGAATTGTTCACGTGTCACTAAATCCCATGAAGGAGCAGGAAGCTCTCTCCAACTCCCACGACTCACTAAACTACACTCCCTAATAAGGAAGTTATCTGGTTACACTTTTCTTGCTGCCAGTATTTAATAGGAGGTTAGGCAAAACTCACCTACTTGTGGCTGATATAAGTAGAATTCCCAAATAGAGAACTCATCCTCGTGAACAACAGAAGCAAGATCAAGATCAACATATCCAAGACGGTCGCCAGGACACTATCAATAATTACAGAGGAAATTACATGTTCTTGAAGTATGAAGGAAGGAGGGCCAATTAAGAAAATTGTTGTTGGTAGCATCAACGCGACCATAAAGTTCAGCATTAGCCCGAGACATCCACGCTCTAGAAAGCATAACAAGGCCATCCTCTGAATCGGGCACCTCATTAATAGGCAGTTCCTCGATAGCCTCCTAAAATGAAAGCACGAGTAAGGAAGAGGCAGATATCCCATAGTCAAAATGGATTCGAGATGTGATCGTGCTCAAAGCGACGGAAAGCTAATGAGAAAAAGTAACGGTGAACGTGCTCATTACCTTTCTGATGCAGGTACACCCCAGCAACCTCACCACGCTCGAGCTCAAAGCGACGGAACGTTGCGGGATCCAAACTCGGGGATGAGGAAGTCCCCTCCTGCACAATGAAGTGAAAAGTCGTGGTGAGTACAAGAGGTGTATGTCACACAATATCATTCACCACATCGGAGATGTGATCGTTGCAAAGGACCGAGCATCATCTTCTGCCACATCAGAGCTGTGAGGGACATAATTGGTTTCAGGATGGGCTAACAATCATGAAGGCTGCGTTATAAAGAGGACCCCTAAGAGAATCTATAAGGGTGGGTGGATTTGCCTAAAATCAGGGTTAATTCAATCAACCCCAATCCACTCTACAGCAGTTGATATCGAAATCAAGGTGAATATCACTCCCCGCAGTTTGCACAATCAATACACAGGATTAACCCACGTGGCCCCATCTCAAACGTTCAAAGCTGCAGCACAGTTCCAAATCGCGTGTAAGAATTGCGGGGTACACAAATCTCATTATCTCATTGGCTAACTCCCTACGCGCAGTTCTGAACTGCGCAACATCAATTCACTAAAAATTCACCCTGAGGGTGGAGAATCTACCCTCAAGGTGGATATTAGGTGGACACGTGGAAAATTCACTTAGCTACTGGGAGGCGGATTGGTGCTCAAAAGGGTGGAGAATGAAAATCCACCCTCCGCGTCATCCTTCACCTAGCTGTTGTGGGTGCTCTAAGGAAAGAAAAAGTGAAAATGAAGTAGAAATGAAAATGATACGGTACATCGGGGGTCACATAATGTGTATACGATTGTAAGAATTGTGTAGTGGTTACAACGGTTTCAACCACCAATGTGGTCGTGTTATCATTGTACAAGGGTTATTAAGCATTTAAAACCATGATTGGCCGACCTGCTATATTCCTATAGTAGCATATTATTTCTCAGGTTCGATAAGACTATCTATTAGAGGCATGTCGAAATGCATTTGGTCGGGAATACATCTATAAGTCGAGAATACTTCAATTTACAACTACAGAGCTCGACCATCTGCAGCAGCCGTTATACTTGGTCAAATCCACCATCTTAAATAATAGGAAAAACGTTCTAACTTCGTAACTGCTTGTATACAACTATAAATATAGGTAGAACATGCAACAGGAAAAGAGAGAAAATTCCTTTACACACTATCTGTATTATTTTCTCTATAGGTGTAATAGATTAGCAACATAGTTAATCTTTCATCCAAATCCTCATCGAGGTCATGATTTGTCTCAGTCTTTTCTGAGTTTTCCATATAAAGTGCATTGTGCCCTTCTCTTTTTACACTTGAATTGCATATTATTACCTAAAGTATAGGCAAAGTTTACCTACTGAAAACTAGCCATTATAATTGGCACTGTCTGTGGGAATAACTCAGTTTTTTCCATTAAACCCTCATCCTTGCAAGTAACTACCATGACCAACATGAACCTCTGAAGCACCTCCGGTACTCGGAGGAACAATAAGGAAATCTTGGCCACGGTATTACCAAAAACCATCAACTTACAGAACGTTATTCTCGAACTTCAAAGGCAAATGGAATCTGATAGAGTACATCGACTCAAAGACAAGAATGTTCACGCGCAAGCCCTCCAAGAAGAAAGACACGAGAAGAGAAAATCCCTAGGCAGCAAAGCCGGACTCGTCAGAAGGAGATGGAAAGCTTACACAGGTAACATGATCGATTCACCACTCGTCACCTATCCATGCCCGAAGTGACCACCAGTTTAGAGCATCTCGGAGGAATATTGGATCACCAAGAGATGAACGACACTGAACTTCGAGGAGCCGATCAAGAAATCCTGACAGAGTATTACTACATTTTGGCCTTACTTCTTCAGCTTCGACCACTCAGGGGAGTCAAAGAACATAACGTCAGAACCCGCCACCTCCTCTAAGGCAACTCGTAAGAGAAAGACTGGGCGTCAAAGGTCAAGGAGACTTAAGCCCTCATGTGCCTGCGATAACACCTCTAGTTGTCCCACAGTTCGTCACTTTGGATAACTTGAATACCCGAATCTAGGCCATTAATACCAGCAATTCCAAGTCAAAGATCAGCTTTGGACAGGATCAAGACAAACCACATTTCCTCTCACCTCGAGAGCATACCTATTCTTGAAAACTTTCATATGTAAAAATTTCCTCAATACGCAGGCCTCATTGACCCGTAAACTCATGTCAAACATTTCAAAGCTGCGGTCGGACCTACTCAAAACTCGATCACATGTTATGCCACCTGTTTAACGCAAGTCTTAAAGAGGAACCTGTCAGATGGATTCATATACTATTTTGGAAGGATTGATAACCAATTTTGCTCAGTTATGGCTCCTGTTTTAATCAAATTACAGTCATACCATTGAGCAAGAAGTAACTATCTATTCACTTTTCTTTTTTAAGCAGTGAACAAAAGAAATCTTAACGAACTTCTATAAATAATTCTTAGAAGAAACAAAATTCAGATCCAAAGATCCAAAGATCATGGTACCTACATTTACTTCGGCTCATCACATCGACTCTAAGGTTCGAGAAAAGCTGATTCTCCATAAGCCAATAATAATGACCGAAATGATAGATGTGGTTAGTAATTATATCGAGCTAGAGAGGTCAAACAAAGATAAAATGAAAAGCTCGTATGTTATTCGTTCCATGGATGTTGTGTCACCAGCCTTCTCGAAGCAAACAAGCAATGGGAATGTCAAGCGGGACTGTCGATCTAACAAAAGCTTCAAAGGAAAATATAGGAAGATGGATAGTCCAATCCTAGTTCTGCTAGCAATGAAGACAACCTTATTGAACATCTTACACATTATAAGAGAAGATGAAATTGTAGTAACATATTTCCCATATTCGATAAAGAGAAACCAACAGAACTTAGTCGAATACATTCTATCATTCGATAAGATGTCAAGTTTGCAACCGCAGTTCTTGGCCTACAAAAAGTAGCCATTATGCTTGGTCAAATAGAGCCGTTGGGAGATCCGCAAAGTTCACCCACTACCACCGAAATAGAAAACTATTTTTCTTTTTATAAACTGCCTGTATCTACTATAAATACAGGCAGATAAAGAGTAATTCCAATCCCGCAACTTCACTATTCATTCATCATTACTTTCTTATCAAACAGCAAATTAGAATAACTAGCAAGTTATTGGATTTTTTTTATCAAAACCTTCCTCGAGGTTGTGGTTTTTCTCAGCCTTTACTGAGTTTCTACGTAAAATTTTGTTTGTTTAAGCTTATTATTGCATAATCTTTACTATAAGTATTGGCGAAGATTATTCTCCCAAAAAACAAAACATTATAATTGGCGCCATCTATGGGAATACCATACTTTTATTTACTACCTGCGATCTAAGGCAGTCCGATGGCAAACATGAATCTCTGAAGTGTCTCCAATACGCTAAGGAACCACGAGATCAACCCAATACAGGAAATAGTCGATCTGTACAGCGCAGTGATCGAACTTCAGAAACAAATCGAATTTGACCGAGTCCGGAGACTTGAAAATTAGCAAATTTACGCCCAAACTATTCAAGTTGAAAGAGAGGAGAAGAGAAAATCCCTGGATCAATAGAGTCGGACACATTAGAAAGAAATGGAGAATTTACGAAGACATCAAAACCGGCTCACTATCTGTCAAATGTTACCACCCCAAGCCCGAAGTATTCATTGCTCCAGGGTAACCCAGAGAGAGATCCTACCAAAAGAAGAACGAGTACAAACTTCTCGATCCAGATCAAGGAATCCTGACAGAGTTTTTCGATATTTTGAACTTACATCCTCAACATTGGCAACTCTCGGAAGTCGACATACACGTCATCAAACTCTACTTCTAACGGTGAGATGGCCTATGAGAGACAGATTGGGACCCGAAGAACAGGGTAACTTTGATCCTCAAGTTGTCGCTGCCCTAAATACTCTGTAACAATTTATCGCCTTAAATGACCTAAACAATAGGATCCAAGCCATAAACACTGACATCCCATGCCGAAGATCTGATAAAATTAAAACAAATCCCATTTTTGCTCATCTCGAAGTCATGCCCATTCCAGAAAATTTCCGCATGCCAAAATTTAATCATTATGCAGGCCTCACTGACCCTCTCACCCACGTCCGGTACTTCAGAGCTGCAGTTGGATTGTACTCCAAACTTGATCACATGATATGTAGGTTATTTAACATGAGCCTAAAGGAAGAACCTCTAAGGTGGTTCCAAACTATCCCCGAATGCTCTATCAATACATTTAGCCAATTACAGCGCCTCTTCGAGTCAAATTATGCTCATGCTAAGGAGCGATAAATAACTATGGATTCATTGTTGTTCTTCGAGCAAGGTGCGAAAGAAACCTTGGCGAGTTTTTACAAGCGTTTCTTTTAAAAAATACTAAAGATTGGGAATTCAGATCCCAAGATTGTCGTTCCAGCATTTACCTCAGCACTACATATCGACTCCAAAGTTCGAGAAGAACTTACCTTGTACAAACCCAGAATGGTGACAAAAATGATTGATATTATTAATAACTACATCGAATTAGAACGATCTAAAAAGGATAAAATGAAGAGGTCCTCAATCATCAATTTCAATGAAGCATTTTTATCGCCACCTCAAAAGTGAGCCAATACCGAAATACCCAAGCAACGCGGAAGAAACACCAACAACGCTAAAAGAAGAGATGAAAAACCAGACATACCAATTATAGTCTTACCTCCTATGATAACCTCATTCTCCGTTATCTTACCCACGATAAAGGGAGACAAATTATATCGAGAAGCACAGGTAGTTCCTGATATACCCAACAAACCTTGTACCAATATTACAATGTGCATAGCCACAAGACTGACAACTGTTACTCTCTAATTTGGATTTTTCATCGTATTCTGTTAGCTGGAAGACTTTACAATTATGTACTTGACGTTCAGAAGTTCCTCGAAGAAGAAACTAAAAGAAAAGACGTTGAACAAGAGCAAGGACAAGGGCAAGCTCGTTATCTTTACATGATCGAGATTTAGAAATGAAAAAAATAGAAAATAAGACGATAAAATTTCATCTTGTTGCAAAATGACATCCTTAGACAAGTCATTAAAACTTATCCCCAGCTCCAGCAAATTAAAGCGTCCGTACCATATTTCATTCGAGGACTGCAACACAAGCCATGTTAAACACCCACGTGATGACCCTCTGGTCATCATGCTCAAAGTAGAATAGGACTACCTACATACATTTCTTATAGATACAGGAAGTGCAGCTGACGTTCTGCTCAAAAGAGCAATTGACATTCTAGGTCACAAAGATTCAATAAAAGCTTCGACAACCACCATCACAGGTTTCAATGGTTCCAAAGAGTCAGCCACAGGAGAAATCACATTGCCAGTTCATGCGAGATCAGAAACCACTTTTGTCAAATTCGTTGTCATAGATGTTGAGTCAAAATATTTAGGAATCTTAGGTCAAAGTTGGCTACATTCGATCAAGGCAGTACCTTTAACATATCATCTGGCCTTGTGATTTCTAATAGATCATGGAGTTTATGAAATCAAAGGGAGTCAAGCAGTTGTACGTATGTGCAAGAATACCACTACTAACTCTCACGCAGCGAAACTTCTGAAAACATAACAATTATAGCAAGAAATGCCCCCTACGTTCGAGCAACATAATACTGAGGTAATGGACTCCATTAACTCGATGACCCAGAAAAAATACCTTTATTGGCTCAAAGCTGCCATCTTATGAAAAAAAAGCCATGATTCAACTTCTGAAGAAAAACATCGGCATCTTTGCATGGTCTTTTCAAGAAATGCCCGGCATTGATACCTCGATCGCATGCCACAAGCTCAACCTCTTTCCAGACAGCAAAGGAGCTATGCAGAAGCGCCAAAATTATCTCCCTGCTTTCGCGAAGCCGTAAATGAAGAAATTGATAAACTCCTTCGTATAGGATTTATTCGGGAAGCAAAATATCCAAAATGGGTTTTTAACATAGTGGTGGTCCCAAAGAAGAATGGGAAAATCAGAGTTTGTGTCAATTTTACAGAGCCCAACAAGTTCACACCGAAAGATAACTTTCCTCCCCCACTTATCCCACAACTCTTTGACTCTATAGCAGGGCACGAACTTCTCTCTTTGATAGATGCAGCCTCTGGTTACAATCAGGTTCCTCTCGTCGATGAAAACCAAGAAAAAACAACTTTTGTCACAGAAAGAGGTCTCTACTGTTACACAGTAATACTTTTTAGATTAAAGAACGCATGAGACACTTACCAACGTTCTGTTACAAAAATGTTTAAAGATGATTTAGGCAAAATCATGGAGGTATACATCGATGATATGATCTGTAAGAGCTTAAAGCGAGACGATCATTTTAACAACCTGCAAACTATCTTCGATATCCTTCACACCTACTAGATGAAACTCAACCCAGAAAAATGTCAATTCGGTGACGCATCGGGTAAATTAATGGGACACCTGGTTAGTAAGTGGGAAATCAAAATTGATCCCGCACAAATCAAAGCACTCATGGCCATGCGCCATGCCATCTCCTCGAGCCAAAAAAGATGTACAGTAATTTGTTGGCAAGATTACAGCTCTTCACAGGTTCATCTTAAAGTCATCTGATCGATACAAACTTCTTTACCTCCTTCTTTGTAGAAATCCAACTCCACTGTCCAAAAAATAGCCAAGGAAATTTATTTGGACCTCTGATTGTGAATTGGCTTGCCAATATCTTAAAAAGATACTTTGGGCATCCTTATATAATGAGTACTCATGTTGATGGCAAAATGCTGACAATGTACTTATTAACCACTGATGATTCAATTAGCTCTATCCTTATTTAAGAAGATGATAATATAGAAAAACCAATCTACTTTATCAGCAAAACTCTCATGCCTGCTGAGAAAAGATATACAACAACTGAAAAACAACAACTCGCCTTGGCATACAGCTCTCAGAAACTTCAACCCTATTTCCAAGCTCACCCCATCAAAATCATTACCAAGTTTCTTCTCAAACTTGCACTCTCTAAAAAAGAAAAATCTTGAAGAGTTCAACAATGGTCTATATTCCTCGGCGAATATGACATCTCCTTCAAGCCTCAAATTTCTATTAAAGGACAAGCAGTAGCTGATTTCTTAGCTGATTTTCCAGTCGAAGGCCCCGATTGGGAAGAACTCGAAGAAGTACTGACTGATAACTCAATAGCTTAACCAGACGCATGGTCACAGAGTATAGGATGGTGACTCTTTACTAACGGATATGCTGGACCACGAGGATCAGGAATCAGTATTGTCATCGTTATACCGTCCAATCATCGCATCGAGAAAACTATTTAACTAAAATTTTATGCCACTAATAATGAAACAGAATATGAGGTTATCCTCCATAGACTGGATCTTGCTATCGAACTTGGGGCAGAAGAAATAGCTGTTTACATCGACTCCTTACTCGTCGCCAACCATTACAGCAAAACATTCAAAGCCTCAGGAAAGATGGTTAATTATGCGGCCCTGGTCGAAAAGAAAATGAACAAATTCAAAATAGCAACAATCACGTACCAGCCTCGAGTCGAGAATCGCCACGCTGACGCGTAAGCATACATTGTTGCAATGCCCGATGGCAGTAAAAAAAGAACTTTGGACATCAAGGTCATAGAACATTTTAATCTTGATATAAGTTATACGATGAAAATCAATGTTACTGAAAATGAAGATGTTGAAGATTAGAGAAGACCATTCAATGCATACCTCAATTCCAACATCCTCCTAAGTAACAAAGAAGATGCCCGATCACTCTTAGCAAAATGTCCTCGATTCACAGTTCAAAATAAAATCTTATATTGCATCACATGAGGAGGACAACTTATTGAATGCATCTCTCAGAAATAAGCCTAAGTCAAAATTAAAGAACTTCACGAAAAAATCTACGTAGCTCACATTTTGGGACGATCCTTGGCCCAACGGGCATTTACTCAAGGGTTATACTGGCCAAAGATACGACAACACTGTGAAGACTTTTTTCATAAGTGTTAAGAATGTCAAACCCACGCTCAAGATATCAAAAGCCCAGTACTCGACTTGCACATTAGCAATGTCCTCTGGCCCTTCAAAAGATGAGTATCAATATCATTAGACCTTTTAACCCAGCATTGGGAAATAGAAAGTTCATTCTTATGGCAACAGACTACTTCACCAAATAGGTTAAAGCAGTACCTCTATGTCACACTGACAAAGATAAAGTCGTCAAGTTTCTTTGGGAACACACCATAACAAGATTTGGCTGCCCATAAATAATACGATTTGATAACGGCAAATAATTTATCAGCAACAAAGTTCTCAGTTTCCTCCACAAATATAAGATTCATCTATCTAATTCGGCACCATACTACCCTTAAGGAAATGGCCAAGTTTAAGCCATAAACAAAAGCATCAAGTCAGGGTTGCACAAGGGCTTTGACAAGAAAAAAGGCAGACAGGTGGATGAACTTCTTAGTATTTTATGGGTATACCAGACGACTTCTCAAACATCCACTGGTTGTACACCATTCATGATGGCCTTCGGCACTGAAGCAGTCATACCTTCAAACCTCGATCTACCAAGTACTGGAAGCAAAATTACATATGAAGGCAATGAACAAGGACTCCTCTGCAACCTCAACTGAATTAAAGAAACCTGAGACCAAGCTATTACACACTTGGGGCGGTACCATAACACTCTCAAGAAAGCTTACAACAGGAAGGTTCGAAAACGAACATTTGGCATTGATGACCTTGTTCTTCGGCGCATCCAGGACAGTACTCGATCTAAAATTCTGGCAAGTTATCAAATAGCTGGGAAGGACCATATATTATCAGTGACAAAATGGTAGTGGGACTTACTGGTTAATAACCGAAGGTAAAATATAGCACGAATATTCGTGGAATACATCCCAGCTAAAAAATTTCTGCAGATAACCTCTGTAATCGCTATTGACAAATTCAAATAAAGACATCTTTACTATCGATTTTATCTTTTCACTATCATTCGCTTAGTATCGATATATACTTAACAAGTATACATCATTGCTAACTTTCATCCCTTCGACAAATGCTTATCCAATTACAGGATAACCATGCTTGCCCTTCATTACTTATCAAACAAAACATGTCATGTTTTTGCCCTTATTTCTCATCGACATAAAACCCAGGTATCCCATCGAGTTAAAATATTCGGTCATCATTCTCAATTAAAATGAGCCATTAGATGGCCCTCTTTCAATCATCTTAGATTCTTGCTCCAAAGCAATATTCTACATATTATCTCTGTTACTACTTACTATCGATCTTGTCGAATACCCACACTTAGCATAAATTTTACAAATTCTATGCATAAATAACTCCCAAAATATTCTTTAACAAAACATCAACATAAGCATTCAAGAAATAACAAAATATTTATTCGGTCTCATCCACCATTTTTACATCTTTCATGAAAACAAACACTTTTCCAACATAATTTACTCTGCAGGAGAAGAGATTACAGCATCAACCTTCACTGGAACACCTGAAGTTAGATCATCTAATAAATCCTCGACAAGAATGCCCTCGGGGATAGTCATAATAGGAGCTTCCCGTGCTTCAGGTGCTTCAGGAACTTTGTACTCCGCGTCTGAATCGAGAAAGAACTGGTTCCCATCAACAGCCAAACCTTTGTAAAAGTCTTTTCTCTCCTCCAACGCCTCGAACTGTCCAACAAAATTGGCCTTCATCTTCTTGAGCGTGTCAAGATTATCTCGAATAGCTTCAGCCCTTACCTTCTCCAAGACCTTAGCGTGCTCCACCTCCATCGCCCTCTACGGATAAATAATTTGTTCCCGAACATCACTCTCAAAATTGGTTTTCTCCAGAGTCAGGGCCTCCTCTCATTCCTTTTCAAGGTTGACCCTTATCACCTAGACCTCCTTATCCCAAGTTTTCTTTGCCTCATGAAGAGCAACTTCCTTTGCCTTCCCAGCTTCAAGCTTATACTTACCCAGCCTTACCTCCAATTTCTTTTTCTCCTCAATCAAATTATGTTTCTCCGTTACCAGCTCATTCTCGATATTCTTATATGTAAGAAGGTGGTTTGCCAGAGTACCAATACCCAGAATATGAGGTTTGGCCTCGATCAACCACTTCTTAATCTGCATTACAGATGTAATATGAGTTTTCGAATGAGGTACTAAATTCTTTAATCAAAGCAAAGCATAAATATTCCTAACCTTATTCATATTTCGGTGGCTCTCACAAAGGAAAGTAGAAAGGTTTTCTGCCCCAACAAGACAATCATCAAATTCCTCCTCCAAAGTCGTTATCTGGACACATGCATCCATGGTCTTTTGGACCTCAATTTCTGACTCCTCAACAAACTTCTTCTTTATCGACTCAGAAGATGCATTCTTCTTCGGTAACACGCTAGTAGACGATTTAGGAGGTCGACCATCCGGAACACCAAATGATGTCCCATCAACTTTCTCCACCTTCTTCATAGTTAATCTACGAGAAGCCCTCTTCGGGGGAAGGAGGGGGCCAACAACATGGCTGACGACCCTCTTTTTCTTTCCTTTCCCGAAGGCTTCTATCAGCATAGCATCTTTTTATGCAGTTGCAAAATCTATGGTATAACCACTAGGTGACGGATTCTCGAGGGGCAAACTCGAGTCAGCAACTATCTTATTTCTCAAAGACATCTTTCCGTCGATAACAAGAATTTATGTTCCCTTAACCCGAGTTCTCATTAACCCAGCTTCTTGAAACAAAGTATCAACTTTCCCTTGGTCAACAACTAAGTTATAGATCCGACCAAAATAACCCCTCCTAATATTGTACAACTTTTTTGAAACGTCAAAGTTTCTATCAATCTCCTTCAGAGCTACACGAAGACAAAAAACAACCAAACGTTAGAACACTAGCTTCACACAAACCAATCAAAACTTCAACATACAAATTACCTAACCACAAACTTAAGTGAAAAATCTTCCTTTTGAGGGACTCCCATGGATTTCTCCAATCAAATTCGTAATTTCCCAATACAAGGAGACATTCCACGAAATATTGCCCCCTGTCGATACCATCTCGTAAAAAGAAGTACATGTACCCTATCTTCGATGGATTTTGTTTTTAAGTATGTAATACGCACATAAATCATCTACGATGATTAACTCTTCCCCTCTTGCCTTTAATTGACCGTTTATCACTCCACAAACCTGGAAGAGGTCATATACATTAGGGTTAAATTAACCAGGGGCAACATCAAAGAAATTCAGGAACATTTTTTGGTTTGCTCGAAGTGGAAGCTTCAGCCCCTTTTTATCTATTCTCGATGGACAAGTATGCCATCCAAAGGAATGTCTTGATCAATCATTTCATGATGATATTCCTCTAATCTAATGTCCTCAGAAATACCATACTTAACTTTGAAACGCAAAATCTCACTCATTTCTGGACTCTCTCCATAACATACATTATCCTCATCCTCGATATCTTCCTCCCCCCCCCCCCATCACTACCTTCTCGATCACTAACTTGTGGCCCGTGATCCACATCTGTCACGGTACCCTCCATGTCCAAAATTTCCACATCCCTGGGTACCACCTTAAACTGGTCAATACTTGCCACGTCTACACTACTCGACCAACCCTATATCTCCCACCCAACTTTTGGATACAGGCTATCACATTAATTAGAAGGGGATTTACATCTACAAGGTTCTCAAAGATTTCTTTATCATCAATTTGGATAGGTTCTGCCATTTTTATGAATCTGAAATCAGATTCCATTTTATAACAAAAAAATTTAGTTTATATCATATCTGATAAATTATATATGTTCATATGCTAATATTCATATAGTTGTCGAGTTTTACCTCCAATACGTCATTCTTTACATTACTATCAGCATACACAATTATTACATTCAGTTCTCGATACAAGATTTCTTTACTATTTTTTCTAAGTCATAACATCGATAACTATTTCTCCATCACTAACGTTTCTTATCGAAGTCCAGGACCTTAAGCTTCTCAAAGAGAATTCGGCAGTATCCTACTTCCTGCCAAAATAAGCCAAATTCTAAATTTTAGAATTTCGCCCTCTCCGACGTAAAATCCTGCCAATTTCATAAATAATCCGGCGCTCCAATTACCGAACCTCATCCCATTTAATGAATCAAAACAACACACCCACAGTCGTGTCGTAATCCCAACGAAGCCCAAAACTCACTCTCTCTACTCGTCATCACCTCTTTCCCTCAACCCCTCTTTTGACAATAGACCTTAAACCTTTTCAGCACCATTGCTCCATCAGTCATCCCTCCATACAGACGATATCACTGTAATTATATCACAAACCCTAAATCTCTATTTTTTTAAATTCCTACCCATTTAAACTACAATTACTCCCTACACTATCACCACAATGTCAACATCTACAAAGGGTTTGTCATAATCAATGAATAATGCACGAGTGCAAGAAAAACATTAACCTTGCAGTCGCGCTGCCTCATTATCCCTATGATTTGCAAATTTTTCCCTTTCAATTAATACACTAATCTCCTCCTTCCCTATGGTTGACAACTCCGCAAGAGATAAGAACAGAGAATCAGCACTTGAAGAAATATTTTCAGAATTAGTGTTATGTGAAAAGTTGCCAACCACAGGGTTATTTATAGGCCCCACACGACTGTTCATCGCACCCCTTCGCGACCGTTCGAGTACTCGAGCGTAATGCCTTATTCACCTCTTCTCGAATTCTATGATCCTTCGTCTTCCAAACGTTAACAGGCCTATGCATTGTTGTTCCAAACCTTTCATATCTCATTTTAACTCCTCTAATGCATCCATCCTCGCCAAAATACCTCCTATATTATTGAAAATAAATTATACATCCAATTCCCTATGCCTTAAAATATCACCTACAGGAGTGCACCAAGACATTTTGCTCCAATTTCCCCAATACATCTTTCCCTATTTACTACTCTCCTATATTCTCAGGATAATTTTAACAGAAATTCAAAATTCAAATATTATTCGACGAACCAACTACCCGAAGGTCGAGATATCATACATTAACATACCCATGCAATTTTATATCAATAAAATTTCATTCATTCCGGAACTTCTCATCATATTCGAAAGCATTTATAACACACATCGACAACAATAAATAATTCATTTATTTCATGACCCAAACCTTACAACTTTACCATTTATTACAAACCCAATAATACTATGTCCACTCTTCAACCACTTTGACCGGCCACAACATCTTCTTTCTTCACCAAAGCCTTGGCCTGAATCCTTATCTTACCGACGCGCTCAGGAAGACTAAGAAATCGCAAATTGCAATGAAATGCATACTCCTATTCCACCTCCTTTACCTCCACCTTACTCATCTCTTCATACTTGGACTCCACTGGCACCAATGGTTGCCCATTACCACAGCTCTTACTAAAATACCTATCTAGCAACTCCTAATATTTAATATATTCCCGGTTGAAATGCTCATACTCCCAAACTTGATTTATCGCCCACACCATCTCTAATCTTACAAATACACTTCAGATTACCAAAGGTATTTATATACAGCAAATCATAAATAATCAGACTAACAAACATTTATTTCACATTGAAACTCTACACATCCCAATCAAAATCATTCCTCCTAGGGAACCATGTCAGGCCCTACACAGTCAATAAACTTCAGCTCAAGATCTTACAACCTCGATATTTATATACAATTTAAGACAACTATCTCGACGTCCACATAACTAAGCCAACTATATTCAGATAATAGATTTCATTTCATTCGCACACACCATCTATATATTCAGATAATCTATTACATTTTACATTCGGCAATTCTTTCCTTCGATTACAATACATCAACTTACAGGCCACATATTCTCCTTCGACATGAAGACTCAAAACTATATACTTATTTTCACCGGAATCTGGCATATTCTCTAGTGAAAGAAGCAATGATATCCTCATAAACACAATAAATCTCAAGTCACTGAACTTCTAAGAGCTGCCTGTATGCGCCATGAAGAAAGGCAACAGAAAATTGCAAGAAGTTTTTTGTATAGACTAGAGACACATGACGCCATGCCCCCTTCACATCATCATCTTCAATATGGGCAATTACTACTTCTCTAAAAATTTGATGCGCTCTGACGCCTTCTGCAACACAAAATGAAGCTGACACAAAGAGACACACTGCATTTCGATGATTTCTACCTCCTCCACTATTTCTTCCAATCACATCACCACCAAGTTCTATATCAAAAGACAATAACGACCAAAACCCAAGAAATAACTCTTTATACTCACCATACTTCCCATCCACAAGATCTATGAACTTGTTATGCATCGCCTAGAACCATCATGACCTACTCTACCAATATCATGCCGAGCAACAACTCCTTCTTTCTCCTTCTATTTATAACCCCACCTTTAAAAAATTATGCCAATGTCCTATAATAAATGTTTCTCGGGAAACCAAATTGACCAGATTCATTTGACTTTTACCACCGAAATGACAGAACATAGACTTCTACAAACATTCGACAACCGTTTCACATTCTGAGGTTCTTCTCGATACAACAACAAGTAATTGTATCGAGAATGGGCGATTATAGTAGCATATTTCCCAGATTTGACAAAGAGAAGTCAATAGAACTTAGTCGAAGACATTCTATCATTCGAGAAGATGTCATGTCCGTGATTACAGTTCTCGGCCTACTAAAAGTAGCTGTTATGGTTGGTCAAATAGAGTCGTTGGGAGATTTACAAAGTTTGCCCACTACCACTAAAATAGGAAACTACTTTTTTTGTAAACTGCCTGTATCTACTATAAATATAGGCAGAGAATAAGTTAATCCCATCCCGCAACTTTACTATTTATTCATCCTTACTTTCTTATCAAACAAAAAATTATAATAACTAGCAACTTATTAGATTTTTCTTCAAAATCCTCCTCGAGGTCGTGGTTTTTCTTAGCCTTACTGAGTTTCCACATAAAATCATGTTTGTTTAAGCTTATTATTGCATAATCCTTACTAGAAGTATTGGCGAAGATTATCCTCCCATAAAATATGCCATTACTAAAATCTTTCGGGAACCCCAGAAATTCTTAATGTACCAAAAAAACCCCTCTGTTACTACCACAATATATACAGTCATGACACTGATAATTGTTATTCCTTTATAAGAATCTTCTATCGAATCGTAGTGGAAGGACACATCTACGAGTATATCATTGATGTTTAAAATTTCCTCGACGAAAAGGCAAAGAAAAAAAAGTAGGGACAAGGTCAAGCTCGAAATCTATATTTGATCAAGATTGAGAAAGGGAAAAAAGCTTAAAAAGGACGTCAGAGTTACATCATGCTACAAAATGACCTCTTCAAAAAAATCTGTTAAACTCTTGCCTAGTTTCAGTAAGGCAAAATGTCTCTATAGCATTTTTTTTAAGACAACAATACCAGTCATGTGGGACAAGACAACCTCTATATACTCCTTGTCGACATAGGTAATACAGAAGTTGTGCTCTTCAAGAGTACTACAAACATTTTAGAACTCAGAGATTCTATCAAAACTTCAACAACAACGATCATAAGCTTTAACAGTTTCAAGAAACCTACACTCGTAGAAATCATATTACCCGTTAGAGCATGGCCGAAAACGACTTTCGTCAAATTCATAGTAATCAATGTCGAGTCTAAATACTTAGGGATCTTGTACATAAATTGGCTTCACTTACTCAAAGCATCACCTTCAACTTACCATTTTGCCTTGCGCTTCCAAACAAATCATGGAGTCTATGAAATTAAAGGAATTCAAGTAGTCAAATGGATGTACGAAAATACTACCACGAATGCTCATGCATCAAAGCTTCTAAACGGATAGCAATTATAGAAGGAACCTCTCCCAATATTCGAGCAACATGATATCGAAACTATGGAATCAATAAAAATTGATGGACTTGGGAGAGGTACTTTCATCGGATCTAAACATTCTCCTAGAGAAAAAAAATACTTGTATAACTTTTAAAAAAGAATGTTGATGTATTCACATGGTCATTTCAAGAAATGCCCGGAATTGATCATTTCATCGCTTTCCATTAGCTAAACCAAGTACCTGACAGTAAAGTTATTGTACAAAAGCAATGTAATATGGCACCTAGACTTCGAGAAGCAGTTAATTAGAAAATTGATAAACTACTTCGGGTTGGATTCAATTGAGAAAAAAAATATTCAAAATAGGTATCAAATATTGTAGATATCCCTAAAACAAATGGGATGATCAGAGTTTACATAAATTTTGCATTGCCAAACAAATTCACACCCAAAGATAACTTGCCATTATCTCTGATACCTCAACTCTTTGACTCTTTAGCGGGGCATGAAATCTTGTGTATGATGGATGTAGCTTCAGGGTACAATCAAGTTTCACTTGCCAAAGATTAAAGAAAGATGATATTTATAATAGAAAAAAACCTTTACTGTTATACAATCATGCCTTTTAAACTAAAGAATGCATGAGCAACGTATTAGCGGCTAATGACAAAAATTCTCAAAGACCAACTAAGGATGACCATGGAAATGTACATCAATGACATGATTTGCAAAAGAATAAAAATAGAAGATCATTATGAAAATTTATAGACCGTCTTCGACATCCTTCACGTTTATCGAATGAAGTTAAATCCAAAATAATGTTAATTTGGGGTGGCTTCTAAAACATTCTTTAGCCATTTGGTAAGTACACATGGGATAGAAATTGACCCATAACATATCAAAGCACAAATGGCCATACCCTTACCTCGAACAAGAAGGACGTCCAGAAGCTAATAGGGAAAGTGACAGCTCTTCATAGATTTATCTTGAAGTCATCTGACCGATGAAAAGTTTTTTACCTCCTCCTTCGTGGAAGCCCAACTTTAGTAACCAAGAAGTAGCCCAAAGAAATTGAATAGACTCCAGAATTTGAATTAGCCTTTCAAAATCTCAAATGATACTTGAGGCATCCTCCAATAATGAGTATTCTGGTTGATGACGAAGTTGTAACGATGTACTTATCAACAACAGAAATGTCAATCAGCTTTATCCTCATTCAAAACCATAATGGAGTTGAGAAACCAATTTACTTCATCAACAAATCCTTAATGTTTGCAGAAACAAGGTACACGACTACTGAAAAATAGCTACTTGCATTGGTCTACAGTTCCCAAAAACTTCAACCCCATTTCCAGGCACATAAGATCAAAGTTATCACCAAATTCCATCTCAAGCTAGTCCTCTCCAAGAAAGAAAAGTTCAGAAGGGTACAATAATGGTCTATATTCCTAGGAGAATTTTACATCTCATTTGAGCTCCAAATCGGAGTTAAAGGACAAGTTGTCACAGACATTCTGATTGATTTCCCCGTCGATGACCCCGATTGGGAGGAGCTCAATGAAGTATTAGCTAACGACTCTATCGCAGAGCCAGACACATGGTCCCAAATCACAGGATGAAGACTCTTCACAGATGGATCTGAAGGACCTCGGGGATTAGGGATTGGGATCGTTTCAGTAGCACCTTCCAACTATATAATCGAGAAAGCCATCAAACTCAAATTATATGCAGCCAACAACAAAACTAACTATGAGGCGATCTTGTATGGTCTTGATCTCGCATTAAAACTGGGATTGAAAGATATAGCAGTTTATATAGATTTATTATTAGTGGCCAACAACTACAATAAGACATTGAAAACACCATGAAAGATGGTCGAATATGTAGCACTAGTCAAAGAAAAGGTAAAAAAAATTAGACGAGGCACTATCTCTTATTTACCATGGGCTAAAAATAAACATGCTGGTACGCTGGCCTACATTGCATCAATGTTGGAAGATAGCGAGAGAAGAACACTGGACATCAAAGCTATCCAGTATTCTAACCTCGATAACAAGAATATCATGCAAGTCTAACTAACACAATATTATGATCCCGAAGAGTGGAGAAAACTGTTTCTCACATACTTAAACTCAAATATTATCCCACAAAATAAAGAAGAAGCTCGATCTCTTTTTGCAAAATGTCAAAGATTTAAAGTCCAAGGAGGAGTGTTGTACATAATTATTGGTAGAGGTCCCCTTATCGAATGTATTTCGCAAAAATAGGCTCAAATCAAAATTAAGGAATTACACGAAAGATTTTATGCAACATACATTTTAGGTCGATCATTGGTACAAAGAGCATTTACTCAATAATTATACTGGCAAAAGATTAGGTAGGACAGCAAAGATTTGGTTCAAAAGTGTCACAAATGGCAAATCCATGCCCGAGACATCAAAAATCCAGCTCTCAACTTACATGTCCGTAATGTCCTATGGCCATTCAAAAGATAGGCAATCGATATCATAGGATCCTTCCACCATGCGTCAGGGAACAGAAGATTCGTCGTTGTAGCTATGAATTTTTTCACCAAATAGGTCGAAGCAATTCCACTTTGCCAAACTGACGAGAATGAAGTAATCAAGTTTATAGGAATACATTATAGTAAGATTTGGATGTCTACAAATGATAAGATCAGACAATGAAAAATAATTCATCAGCAATAATTCCTCCAGAAATACAAATCCAACTAACTACATCGAAACCTTATTATCCACAAGGAAATGGCCAGGCATATGATATCAATAAAAACATTAAGTTAAGGTTACAAAAGAGGTTAGATGAAAAAAAAGGCCGATGGGTTGAAGAACTACTCAGTATCTTATGGGCGTATAGAGCCACACCCTAAACATCTACAAGATGTACACCCTTCATGATGGCTTTTGGAACTGAAGTAGCCATTTCTTCAAACCACGACTTTCCAACTATTAGAAAGTAGCTGACAGATGAACAAAACATACTTGGACTTTTATAAAACCTCAATGGAATAGAAGAAACTTATGACCGCGCCATCACATATCTGAGGCAGTACCATGATTCCATCCGAAAGTCGTATAACATAAAGGTGAGGATGTGAACATTCGACATTGGAGACCTATTACTTTGTCAAATACAAGACAGTACTCTATCAAAAAAATTAAGTACTTTCCTTCTAGATATTCATTGGCACCAAGACTTCGCTGGCCTAATTCTGCCCACCAAGAAATAAAGGCTTTCTATCGGCAAAAGGTTTCTTAACCTGTATTATAGTTATAGCATGAGTTCTCAAAGAAGGAACGAAATCTACTAATCTAAATAATGTGTTAAGATTCATCACCTGATTCATCATTATGTGAACTTTGGCGAAGAAGGTATCGAAGCCTTGCTCCATCAACATGGAACCCGCTGTAAAGGCCCTAATAGTTTGGTTACTCTCTTCCTCTGAGTCTATCAAATTCCTAAATTGTGTTATTTTCAAGGAATCCAGACTTTTCTTAGTTACCGGCTGCTTAGAGCCTATAACCTTCTACTGAGACACAAATGGAAGCCCCCAACAAACAAACCACTCTCAATAACTTCTGGAACAACAAAATCGATATTATCCTTTCCATGATTATCTTTTTCTTAAGTATTTTTTTGAGTAACCCTTTTTGAAGGAGGAACAAGTAAAGGAGCGAGAGTAGTAGCCCTCTTTATCTTTCCTGCCATTCCAAAACTACCGCTGAGCAAAGCTTATCTTTCAACCGCAACAGAATCAGTCGTATAGCCACTTAAATTAGGATTATTGAGTAAAAATTTTGACTCAAGAGCCTTCTTTGTTTTAGCAGACATTTTCCCGTCGATTAGACAAACTTCGTCCCCTTTTTGAACTGGCCTCCTTAAATAGTTCTTACAAATACTATTGATCTTCGGCAAGGGAATCAATTCGACCAAATTAATCTTTCCTAAGGTTGTATAATTTCCTCTTCACCTTCGAACTCTTGTCCACTTCTGTCAGAGCTCCAAGCAAATCAAATTTTAACACATATATTCAAGTACAAAATTCGATAACAAAGAAATTTGACAACTACTAACCTAAGTGTATTTTTTTCACTTCAATGATTCACCAGGTTCGTTAAGGTCATTTTTAAAATTACTCGACACTAATAGTCGATCGGCAAAATATTTCCCACTAGTGGAAGCCATCTAATAAAATAAGAGCCTTTTAAGAAATCTGGTCAGGTATCTATACCCTGGCCTACTGGGATTTTGTTTCAACGTTTAGTATACGACCAAATCATCTACAAAGATCTTTTTCTCCCCTTTTTCTTCTAATCAGGCATTCAATACAACAACAATCCAAGCGAGATCATACACATTTAGGTTAAACTGACCAAAATCAACTTCGAAGAAGTTAAAAACTTGTTCTGATCTGATTGAAGGGGAAACTTCAATTTTTTCTTAATCTGTTTACAATGAACATGAATACCATATAAAGGAATTTCTTGGTTTGTCATGTCCCCATAGTAGTCCTCCAATTTCACATCCCTTGGAATACCATACTTCTGCCTGAAATTTAGAATCCCATTAGTCTCCTCCCCATCACCATAGTACTCATCATCATCTTCGAGATTCTCCCCAGCATCATCTCCCGCTCAACCTCTATCAGAACATTCTCCACGATCACTACTCTGAGGTTCATGTTTGATATCAGTCTCAATTCTCTTTTCATCTTCCTCCCCCATCACAGCATCTGATTAAAGATGCTACCTCGTTCACTACCCTAATCCCTATAACTTCATCCCATTCTGGATTAACGCTACTACTAACCCTATAATTTTCACCCAACTCTTGCACACAGGTGGTTACATCCATAATAATGGGTTCTATATCAGGAATGCTAAAAATCACTTCCACTGGATCAATATTAGGAAGATTAGTGGTATCAACTGGTCGTTGCATTTGAACCTGATCAATCATATCATTTTTATTTGATCTAAATCATTTTATTTCAGAATTCATTTAAAATCTCTATTTGTCATACTAGCACTTCATTTCTCTAACATCAAATTTTGAGATATAAAGTTTTCCCAAGCATGTACTTGAACATGCAGGTTATTATCATTATTAATCTCGATCATTTAAATATCAATTTATCAAGTACCATTATCGAATAGATTTAAGTATTAAATAATATTAACTTCGATATCTACATTTTTTAAACTAATTCTCCTCAAGTTTTGTATGAGGAACCAATCATCCATTTCCCTGCCAAAAATGTTTCAATGTCACTGTAATTTTTTTGGTATTTTACGGCGTAAATCATGGCAAATACATATTTATCTCCGTCCAATAAGTATTTCATTACCAAATCACCTTAACCCCTTCAAATACCATTCTAAAACTCAGCACCATAATCCATAACATCAATATTCAAATCAACATTCAAATCCCATATATTATTCAAACCAGTAATAATCCATTACAACAACAAACCCTTGTTTAGAATCCTATATATCATTCAAACCATCCACATTTAGAAAATTTTGAATCCAACAAAACCCAAACCCACCAAAATCCTAGAAACTCTACACTCAATTATTCCTCAAATACCACATATTTTTCTAATTCAGCAAAAGCATATATTTATCAAGACATAATCTACATGCGGCTTGAACCAATCAAAGAAAAAACAAAGCAACCTTGGCGACCAACGGCATCCAATTTTGTCTATTTAGCAACTTTGGCTCTCTCTATCAATACAGAGATCTCCTCATTACTAATGACAGATCTGTTATAAACAGAAGAGATAAAAGAATCTAATGCTTGAACTTTACCCATTTTGAACAAAAACAAATGAGGAACCTTAAGAAGATAAGTAGTATTTATAGTAGTAACGTGATTGTTGGACGCACTACTTCGCGAACCTTTGCCTAACCATTTGGCAGTTTTCCTCTTTAACCATCTTACAGGCCTCTCCTCAAACTCCTTAACCCTTTTCCATCTTAAAAATAGCAAACTACCACAATGTTGTTCAAGTCTATCCAAATCCATCCCAATATCCTCATTCCCAACTTTCCCCATACCACCAGTTACAGATCTCGAACTTGCAAATATAAACTGAATATCAAACTCCGTATAACTTAGCATATCACCTACAGCTTAACACCTAGCCATTGACCATTAAAAGCACCACCGTGTTGATCTTTTATTTACCTCAAACAATCTAGGGCTATTTACAACAAATATTAAAATTTTGAAAGAAAAAAAATTGAATGCAATTAGTGCTCGATGCAACTACTTATATATTTACTCAACATCAACATCGACATAAATTCAATAGAAGCAAAATTAATTTTATTTATTCCAAAAAAAACCACTAGTACATGCATCAAAAACTATTACATGTAGTTGCACTTAAATCAAGGAATGTGGTTAGGTTGACCACATGGAATTAGAACACCTCTAGCAGCAATAATATCTTCTTGTCTTATCTCATCCTTTGCAATGTACCACAACATAGCATGACGATGAGCAGCTTTAAGCACTTTTTTTATAAATATATTGTACCAAACCAGCGGTTAGCTTCAACCTCTATCAACTCTGGCAAAATTCCTACAAAATTCAAAGGGACCGTAGATGGGGAACATCAAAAATAGTAAAGCAACTAAAATACTATTCTTCCAATTCCACAACTTTGATAGTAAGACAACTTTCCTCTGCAACATGCATGTGCCGAGACCTAATTCTCACCATTGTAGAAGCTGCTTCCATAATTTTTAGAAAAAAATGATAGTTATTTATAAGAGAAACAAAAAAATTATGTAAGAATATATAGTCAAAGATTACAATAGCCAATCCTAAATTTGCGCTACCAATTACGAGATTTCTTTCTCAGGAAATCTTTTCCAATAGAAATCCGTAATACAAGTTCCAAAAGATTCTTCTCAACACAACCATTAGTACTTGTATCTAGAATGAGGCGATTGCAGTAGCATATTTCTCAGGTTCGATAAGACTGTCTATTAGAGGCATGTCGAAAAGTATATGGTCGGAAACACATCTATAAGTCGTGAACACTTCAATTTATAACTACATAGCTCGACCATCTACAATAGCCGTTATATGTGGCCAAATATAGCCATTACACATGATCCGCAAAGTTTTCCCACTTTCCTAAATAATAGGCGAAATGTTCTAACTTTGTAAATGTGTGTATGCAACTATAAATATAGGCAGAACATGCAACAGGAAGAAAGAGAGAATTCCTTTGCACACTATATGTATTATTTTTTCTATAGAAGTAATAGATTAGCAATATAGTGAATCTTTCATCCGAATCCTTGCCGAGGTCGTGGTTTTTGGCAGGATTCTCTGAGTTTTTCACGTAAACTGTATTATGTTCTCCTCTTATTACACTTGAATTGTATATCATTACCAAAAGTATAGGCAAAGTTTACCTGCCAGAACACTATCCATTGCAATTCCCAAAAAAATAGCTAAAGCTCAGAGCATGAAATACACAAAAGAAAAGGTAGCACTATAGGCCATCATTAAAAAATAATTACACTATAAACAAACAGTCACCATAGTAGCAATAAAAGACAATGCACACAGTGACAAAGCAATTATAGCAACAACATAACACATAAGGACATCGTGCACATGATAAAATAGCACACACAAAAATATCATTTTATAGCTAAAAAAGGAAGCATTAAAGTAGCACGTAAGGGAAACAAAAAACTTGGAGCATGAGTTGATCGGGTCAAAAACTTAGCACCGGAGTCTGCCTAGCATAAGCCCCCTTTCTATTTAATCTAAATAAGACCCCTCTATGATTGTGACACCTAGCATCTACTAATGGTATCTCTACTTTTCCTTTTTACTCTCTTAATCAAATATTTTAATGTTCCTTAAATCTCACTACTTTCTCATCCCTTTTTTTATTGACATATTAGCCATTCCGTCTTGAATGCCTTGGATGTCTAGTTATCAAATAATAATTTCTTCATAGTTGAACCCATCTATGTTACAAATGCAAAAATGGGGAGTGTAATGTAGTTGTACAAAATAAGGACTAATACCCCCAGGGTAACTCTGATTATTATGAGAGTGAAATTTTTGTGGAAGCATGATTTTAATCCAAACTCACATATCAAGAGCCATTTGTGTTATAATTTATTGAATTTTTGCCCCGACTAATAAGAGTATAAGCAATGGAACTATAGATTCCCAAAATAATGTCAACCATCCATCGACTTTAAAAACCAAGAAGACCACGACTGAACCCCATAAAAGAGGACTGATTCCCATGACTACCTTAAAGTCATCTTCTAATGACCGTTTAATATACTTCTGGAAGTTAACTTTTTTCCTGGGGCTAAACGAACAGTGATGAATCTGTGACGTATGGTTAAGTAGTCGGCCTTCCGAACAGACTTGAAAAATTGCCGAAAGCAGCAAGCAACATAAAATAATAAAGGGGTCCCAGTTCGGACCCCATAAATTGGTGTATGATTTCATGAAAGGCATCTCATGAGTAATCCTAAATCTTGATCGGCCATAGTCACGGGCTATAGTCTCCTGCTGCCAAACCTTCCAACCGTGAATCTTTACTATTCTAAGGAGCATCATTAATGCATTATATATTACATGAAAGATGGCTATGAAGAATATGAAGATGTGCAATTGATGCAATCCATTAAGTGATATAAGCGGCTCATATCCAGCTTTACATTTAGTAGTATCTGAACCAGCAAATAAGAATCTACGCTGATTCCACAAAATCCTCCGATGATGTTCAATCGGGTCATAATCTGGCTCATGCGTTGTGATGCGATCTACCCCATGGTCTCTACCCATAGTGGTCTCTGCCTCAAGGTTCCTCCTAAAGAGACATGACAGCATGGTATCTATAGCCTTTAAAGGAATACAAATACGGGCAATGTAGTTTTGCCCAAAGGTCAATAGTAAGGAAATGAAACTGAGAACCATCTGCTCTCCTTTAACCTTCTTAAGAGCTTCATAAAGAGCCATCTGCTTTCAATGCATAAAATACTCTCCAACCTTTAAAGGACTTTCTACCAAATGATTTACAAAATAGTAATAACATCGCCAACCGTAGCGACAACCTATGTTAGTGTTTGATCATGTTCCCTTGAATAGGTTACTCTAAGTTCATCTATTCTTCAGAGTTACTCAATGCATATAGTAAGCAAGAAACAGTATTAAAACAACAAACAAAATAAATAGTGCAAGGTACCAACTCCATTATCGTAAAAAGAACTAAACAAAATAAATAAACAAGAAATATCATTTTCTAAGGGACACTATATTGTTTCTCAAGGCTCAAAAGTTCACCCAAATCAACATAAAATAATATTATGTGTTCATCTAATTCTAGAAGAATAGCAAGATCTTTCTTGGTCATATTCCTAATTCTAGAAGAAGAGAGGTGATTGATTTGTTTGGGTTTAAGGAGGGAGAGTTCTCTGAGACTTATCTTGGCATTCCTCTGGCACAAGGGAGGATTTCAAAGAGCATTATTACTCCCTTTGTGGAAAAAATTAGGAAGACAGCTAATAGTTAGAATGGGGGAATGTTATAAATTCAAGGTAGAGTTGTGCTTGTCATGTTAATTCTTAATAGCATCCCCATATATAATATGGCTATCTATAAATGGCCTCAATCCTTAATTAAAGTGGGTAATACCATTATTAGGAATTTTATTTAGATCGGGGATCCTACAAAGAGAAAGGGGATTACTCTTAGATGGGAAAAGGTGTGTAAGCCTTATAATGAAGGTGGCCTGGGAATTAGAAGTTTGAGAGAGGTTAACAATGCTATGCGTTACAAGCTGAACTGGATATTTATGCAAAGAGAAGAGACTTGGGATCAAATTTTAAATGCTAAATTTCATACTAAAAGTAGGGATATCATTAAATACCACAAAAGGTCTTTAGTCTAGCCTGGTATCAAGAATGTTGATGTTATTACTAAGCCTTTTATAGGTTGGATTATTGGAAACGGTGTGAAGATTGATTTTTGGAGAGATTCTTAGGCTTCTGACATTACTTTAAGGGAACATATTGACCTTCCTCGACACCTTTAAAAGCACTGTAAAGCTTGGGTCAGTGATTTCATTAACTCTGAGGGCTGGAATATTCCTTCTAACATCTCTTTGGCCCTTTTGGCTATGGGGATTGACATTTCTAATATTTCTTATAATCCTAATATAGAAGATACTCAGATCTGGAAACCTGATATACATGGTGAATTTTCTATCAAGAATACTTTTTAAAAATACCATAAATCATTTAGCTACAGCTTGGTGGTGGAGATTTACTTGGCATAAGTGCTTACACCTTAGTCTTAGTGGGTTTGCTTGGAGACTTATGAATCATATTCTTCCCTCTGATGAGATTGTTCAAAGTAAGGGCATACATTTAGCCTCTGCTTGCTCTCATTGTTTTAGTGCTACTGAACCTGAAGATCATATGTTCTTTGATTGACCTACTGCTAAGGATTTGTGGTGCTGGGCTTCTAGTACCTTCTATTTTTCTTCTATATCAGTGCGTGATGGTTGGAAAAATATATTGGAAATGAGTAAGGCACCGAGCTCTTATCTTAATGACCTCTGGATTACGATGGTGTTCTCTATATGCAGATGGCTTTGGAATTCAAGAAACAATACCAGATATGATGAGAAGAAGATGTCATTTAAGGAGATTCAGAATAACGTGCTACGAGATATATCAAATAGTGCAAGCTTATCTAAGAATAGTATGCACAAAACAACTTTTGATCTACAGATGATTAAGCCTCTTAATGTCAACTATAAATTTGGTAAAGCTCCTTCTATCAAAAGTTGTATGTAGATTCTTCCTAACAATAATAAGGTTAAGTTATGCTGTGATGGATCTTCTTTGGGTAATCCTGGATCATCTGGGATTGGCATAATTTATAGGGATTGAGAGGGTAGGGTTCTTGGTACTTTCTTCAAATCAGTGGGGTCGACTACAAACTACCTGATAGAAGTTCAAGCTATTATTGATGGGGTGGAGAAAGCTGTCCAAATTGGCTGGTACAAAATGTGGAGTGCTTCTGATTCTTATGTTGCCATTCAAGCTTTTATCACAAACAAGATTCCTTGGAAATTCAGAAGTAAGTGGATGCTTATCCTTTATTATATATAGTTTATCATATTTAGCCTAACCTGAAGAGAGGCAAACATCTTTACAAACACCTTGGCTAAGAGAGGCTCCAGAGATTTGTTTCTTTTTGAAGAATGGGTTGATAGTAGACTGGACATACAGAGTAGGCTATAATTTTTTGTTGTTGTTTCTCTTTTTCTTTTCTTTTTGAGGTATTTGTTGTTCTCTTCTTTTAGTTTTTTTGGGCTTTCCTTGTCTTATGTTTAGACTTGGTCCCCTCAGTTGTTCTTTTTGGTTCATCTTTTATAAAATATAAGCTTTTTGCTAAAAAAATGTGTTCATCTAAATTATAAAAACCAATTCATAAAGTTCAATAATAAATAAATAAACACTCCATCTTCCATTTCTTATTGAATACGATTGTTACTTTTAGAATGGACCATAACCCTCAATAAGTACCAATATCAGCCAATTTTAAAATATCCTGGAAAAGTAAAAATTGAATTTAACACTACAACAAATATGGGTTTCGACGTCACTCAATTAAAGTCATTTTTTCAAAAAAAAAATGACGTTAATTAATATAGTTCTCATTTAATCCCGTAATTTAAATTGTTGAGTTAATTTACTAAGTCATTTTATTGAAAGATGGCATCGTTACTATCTTCTTTTTTTATAGACAACGTCATTTTCGAATAATGACATAAACAACATTAGATCACCAGCAGGCATTCACGTTGTTTTTCCTCAAAATGACATTGTTTCTCTTTATTAAATATCGACCAAAAGCCGACTTACTCTCTACTCCCATTCTTGTGTACGAGATAGCATTCAAGAGGGAGTAAAGGTGATGAATTTGTTCTCAATATCTCAAGAATATCCATGTTTCGTCCTCCCCAAATCCAAATCTCTCAACCCCAACCTTGAACCTCAGCAATACCAACTCTGCCACACTCTCTGCATTATCTCCTCTAACAGCTCTTCAAAATCTTCAACCATAACCCCAGATCCATATCTAGATGAAGATCCCTCAAACAACACCGATTCAGACAGAAATTTCTGGAGATTCGATGGGTATGAAACAAATACGAGTGAGAAGGTTTAAGATTTACAAAAATTGAATGTGAAGTGTTGGTATGAATCCCTTAGTTGAGGATAGTTACCATATTGAAAGTTTAAGTATGAAAACCCTAATTAAGAGGAAAAACTACTTCAAATTGAGAAATCTCCGGCCCTAATCTGCAAAGAATCAAACATTGAGCAGGTAAAAAGTTCCTCAATTTAATTTTTTGAATGTTATCATTTGCGGATTTGGCTAATTCGTTTCACACGATTCACCAATTTGGTTTGATTACATAATGTAGCATCAAGTACCCTGCCCCTTCACCAAAGAGATTGTTGAGTTTTACATCTTTAAATATTCATAGTAACTTTTTTTTTTACTTGTAACTTTTTTCTTTCTCCTTTGGGTTACTTTGATTAGTGCTTTCTAGTTTTTGTAATTTTATCTCTGTTGCAAATTGATTTTACTCAATGGGTTTCTTTGATTGATAATATTTGGTTTTTATCTATTCGTTCCTACTGTAATTTGAATTTGTGTCTACTTAATTTGGTATTAATGGTATTCTCATTTAGGACTTTGAGTAGATAGTATATAGCTTGGCTTTAGATTAGATGGTGTTCTTAATGAGTCTGTTTGATTTGGTGCTAATGGTATTCACATTTAGGTTTATAGTAGAAATTATTTAGCTTACCTCGACCAACCCCTGCAGAGTTTAACATTGATTTACCCTCTTTCACATATTCTAAGACCCACTAGCTTAGAACTTTACAATTTTAGATACCCTTACTTGTTTAGAGCAAAAGGTCTTAAACAAGAGCCTTTAGTTGTTCCAATTTGTATGGTGATTCCTCCAAAAATCATGGTACACACTGTTGAGGCAGATCTAGGGTTTCATCAAGCTTAATTTAGGTTTGAATGATTAGTAGAAATTGGAACATATTTGGATTTCAGATTGTAGAGGAATGAGATCAAGATCGATGAGGAGTGAGTGATTAGGAGTGACATGGTTAGTAAGAGAAAGAAGGGAACCGAATACGAGTGGGACCGAGAGGTTTCAGCAGGGGACTATTGAAGCATTGAGTCTTCCAGTTATTTATTCAGTGTCGATTGTGATTTACAATAATACGTTAATCAACACTTTAGGTTTCCATTTTGCCGCAACTTTGACAAGTTGGCATCTTTTAGTTAGTTTATGTTCACTTTTTTTAGGCAAGAAGTAAGAGATTGTATTAAGAAATGCAAGATGGTATACACTATTGTTAAACTCTGTTCTTTGCTTCAATGAAAGTTTACAAGACTAAGAAGTTTTCTTCAATCGCAAAAGCTATGTCTCTTAGGTATAACGTTGTCAATGTCAATTTTTGCATTAGGAGAAATGAAACCTTTCCTGACCTTGTTTATGTTAGTTTTTATCTCTACTTCAGTTACAAAAATAGAACATACGGGTATATGGTATGAGAATCTCGTCTCTCCATGGATATAAGATAACTGGTCCATGCCATTACTATACCATAGTATTCGGTCACACCATACAGAAGTTCTACGCTTCCTTTTGGATTTAATGGTTTCTCCCGCATAGGAATCCAAGTTTTATGTATATTTATAACTAGGAGCAAAGAAGATTTTTCCATCATTTCCTTGTTGCAACCACCTAAAGAGGAAGAATAAATTGATTAATACCAAAAAGGAAAAAAACTAGGTAATTTTGAAAAGTCATAAGTTATAAAGAAACTACCTATTAGTATGACTATAGGAATCAAACTATCTAAAAATATAAATAACTATGGCAAGAAACTTATTGGTCATAGATGCAATTTAAGATGCCAATGTCATGAACTAGTTTGGTAGCAAATAAATAGTGTGCACACATGAACGCCATGGATGCACACATGAACACTTGTGTGAGTATAGTTTCAGCTTTTACTACGCTACAAGCTAAAAAAATATAGACTCTGAAAACAAAGATATAGCTCATAATAAATAGTTTGAATTTACTATCCCCTCAGTACTTCGTCTCAAGCTTGCATCCTAAAACACATTTTGGCAAATTAACTAAAAGCTCATATATAGCCAGTAGACGAGTTAAACATGATATTGTAACCTTGGTATATATATACACTAAAACTTATAGTGGTAAAGGCTAGCAATGTTAGCTCATGGGGACCCAATACAGATTGAGCCATGGAACATATATAAGCAAGAATTGGTTTTAACAAGCTTGGATTGAAAAACCACGATGGGAAATGGGGAAACTGCATGGGAGTGTAGAACTAGAGGTTAAAAAAGATAGACCACCAGGAAATTTTATGGATATAACTTTAGTCAGAGAACCCTCTATACTATCTAGATCACATAGTTTGTTTTTTTTTTTTCATCAGCCAAATTTAGTCAAAACTAATTAACCTTACAAATACAAGATTACCACTAAACTATAATTTTATGTCTTATGCAGGTGATTACCTTTATGCATTAATATACAAAAACCATTGGAGAAATTTTGATAATTTGTCGTACATCCATTTATAGTATTACACTTAAAATCATTGTAGAAGTTCTAATGAAAACACGACAAAATACAAGTTTCCAACTTTTGAGCCATAAAATGTCTAGTATTGCCAACATGATTTCATCTTTACTTATATAATAGAAAATAAGAAATGAAAATTTTCATTTTCATAGTAAGAGAACTTGTACTAACGCTTTCAACTAAAACGGTAGATACATCCAAGACCCCAACTATCCAAACTTCAAAACACAAGAACAAGTAAAGTAAACTTTACACACTTTATTAATGTATATCTCCACTGTTGATACTTTGGTCTTCTGGTATTGGTAAAGTAGAGGTGTCTTGTAATACAGATGCTTACATTGTTACAGTTTAGAAGTAAAGAGCCCTTTGTGAGCTTAAGATTGTTGTTGTATAGAATTTTAAAAAATAGAAGAGCAGAACCGTGTAACTTGGATATTGGAAGCATGAGAAGGAAAGAGTAAAAGAAATGAGGAGCTCGACTTTTGAGGAATCAGGACTCATGTGAAGCAGCACGTAGGAAGCTCAATAAGTTGAATGTGTTAGGATAAAAAAACTAAAAGCCATAAGTGGCTATTGTAACTTTTTCTTGTAGTAAATTTTCCCAAGTTCTTACTGTATATTCCATATCCGATTTTGAAAGGTGATGGTGTTTATTAAGATCTTAATATTTGACAGAAAGCATCAACAAGAAGTGTAACCATTATTTTGGAATATGTCGGTTATTTTGAAAAGGAGCAAATCCCGCCCAAGGTGCTATTTTATACCATAGCATTCATTGATGTAGAAATTAGGCATATTTTTGTTTATTTTTCATATAAAAATTAATGAATAAATGAAACTCATTATTTGCAGGATATATCACTTGTGAACTCTTAAGTTTTGTTGAACATAGAAGGAAGCAAATACACGGTAACGCCCTTGTTTGTATTTTATTTATTTTGTCATGTTCAAGATTATTGTATATGAGCTACAGGAAGTGCCTACTATATCACAAAATATAATAGGATTGCTTTTTTAGATTGACATGGTAAGAGGAGGACCAGGGAACTACCGATTAAGGATGAATATGTCATAGTAACTATGCACAATTAATTCACTATTCTATTAACATAATATTTTAAGATTTATAATTGATATTAAGTCTGTTTAGGTGGAGCATAGGTGGAGTATCCAATAACTGGGTATCTAGCTGAAGTAAACTTACCTGCCACTCAAGTTGTCATTGGGATAGGTATCCTTCTTTGGCAAATTCCTAGTATAATTTGTATACAACTTTCATCTTAACCTGTTTCTTGGTTTAATTTAATCCTTGTATATAATCAAAATTGGACTTATAGTCCCATAATTTAACACAAGTCCGGGTAAGTCAAAAGTTTTAAACTTTAGGGGTATAAGTACTAATTTTGGTTATACAATAGGGTATCAAATTTCCTCTTCTTTTTTCTCCTACAATTTTTGCGGTCCTTGAACAATCTAATTAAGGAAATGTTCCAGATGAAATTACCCCTCCAGAAAATAGCGTATTACTTTTGGTAAAGGGAGAAGAAACTATTTGGTTTCATTGCCGGTCCCAAGCACGGATAAAGGAGGAGGGAGAAGGATAACAGTTCATCATATTAGCATAAGGATAACAACTCTTATATGCACATTCAATGTAAAGGGATATGGAGTGTGTCAGAATTGAGTATGGTAATTTTTAAGCATAGATTCATTTTATCTTTACCATTTTTTCATCGCATACTTTTTTTTAGGATAATAACTACCATTTTTACTACAGCAAGAGCAATTTACCAATAATTTTTTGTTATGGGGAACCAGAATGTATAATTGTCACGGAGGTGGAATCCTTCCAACAAATAGGAATATTTCTTCCCTTATCTTGTTTTGTATTCTTTACTTTTCTTTTACGATTGCAAGCATCTTATTGTGTACTCACAAATAGTTTTGAGTTGCTAAAATAACAAAGAAGGAGATGTAAATTATAATGATAGACATTTTAGATACTAAAATAATTAGTAACATTTATAGTGCAGTATGTAGAAAATGTAAAATTCGATAGTCCTATTATTAGTAAGCTCACATTTATAGAGCTAATGTTTTGTATGCTTTAAAGGGTTTACAAATTGATCCAGATTAGTAGAAACACACAAATGCATTCAAAGGCTGTAAGCATTCTGGCAGTAAAACATTCAAGACCCTTTTTTATGGTTACTTTATTAGTTCTTTTGTGCATTGGTTAAGTTTACCAGTGATTTAGCTCTGTAATCTAATTAATGAAGTGATTAAGTTTGACCATATTATATTTAATAAAGGTAATATAATATAGCCAAATATTTTGCCTTTTTGTAGAATATAGAGGTGGTCATGTAGAGGGGAGGGCAGGGCAGGGGATGGGCAATATTTGATTTTTAATTATTTTTATATTTTTTGAGGTACTGACGTCATTTTAAAAATGTCACTGTTGATGTATGGAAACCCTGCCACATCACTTGAAATATGATATTAAAAGATTTCAACTACATTATTTTTTAATGATGTTATTTAGTGACGTCAATAGAATATACAGGTTGACCGGCCACAGGAATTGGGTATCAATAATGTCATTTTTTTAAACCCCTTATACGTCACTTATATAATTACGTTACTACCTAGCTTTCCCTGTTGATTATTTAATGAAGTTGCTAGTCCCTACCTTTCTATGTCATCGCCTTCGACGTCATTTGTACAAATGACGTTATACAAATGATGTTAAATCCCTTATACGTCATTTTTTTAATGGCGTAAAAACCCATATTTGCTGTTGTGTAAGACTTTGTCGGAGCTCGTAAGAAAATAAAATAAAATTAGCATAAGAAAAAAATATTTCTTACCTGGTTAAGATCATAATCAACATCACATTGGGGAACTAGAACTTCTATATCCCAGGGCACCTAAATTTCTACTAAATCAAATGAAGGAATTGCATATTATTTTGATACATAATACATTGGACATATATATAAACTCTAAAATAGAGGATAATGCTAGTTTAGGTTTACCTGACTCTCCATAAAAGGCGTGTTTCGAGAAATAATATCATCATTCACATTATTGGTAACTTTTGAGTTTTCTTTTTTCTTGTAGTCTTTTCCAACGAATTCTTAAACCTTTAATTTGCATTACCATTTTTACTCTTTCTTGGTAGAGCTCTTATTGTTATATGCTCATCTTGATGGCCTTCTTCCATCCCTTATTGACATGTAGTATCTCCAATATGTGCATTCTCTTCCATTGTTCTTTTTTGGTACATATCCAACTCCTTAAAGCACGCATATATCTAGATAGCGTTTGACAATATTACTAGATCCTTCATCAACAACACCTTTTACTACAACAGATATGCCTCTATGAGCTAGATCACTGTACTGTAAGCTTAAAGATTTATTACAGTCTGCTTCTATAACGACTTCACTTTTGTCGACTATAATACCTACTGTAGCATCTTGTGTCCACCTCTTCAAAATATACTGTAACGGAACTTCAAACACCTTCTTCAAGAATAGGACCTTCAATGTATGCATACATAAGATACCCGTAAATTCAAATGCTTTGCAGCTACATTCAATTATGTTTTCATCGATCTTGGTCATGAAACATATTCAACACCATTTTAACCTTGTGAAAACTAATGTAGCCTATCTCGTCATCATCATGATCAAGATAACATGAAAAAGTTTGTAATCTTTCTTAAAATGTTTGGAATACATCCTTTGTGTATACTTTGGCTACCTGCTTTTAAAAGGCAAGAGCGACTTCACGATATGATTAATATGTTCTAAATTGTAATCCGTTTTGACCGTTTTGCTCCTCCACTTTAATAATATTTTCTCATATTGGGTTATAAAGTTAGTAATACATAATTGTCACTCACATAATCCTTCAGAAAGCTTCTAACACTTTTACTTCATTTCTTCACTGCCATTACAGCGCAAAAATGTTCCCTTTCGTACACCAATACCCACTTTTCTTGAATTACAAATAAATTTTCCAACCATTTATTTTCAGACAATTTATACCACTTAAAAATGATATTTCCAAACATCGCACTTTCTGCTGCTTCACTTCGATTCCTTTCTACAGATACTTTAAAGTATTTATACAAAACTTCCTCATTGAATATAAAATTACGGCTCTGGATGACTTTTCAATTTTTCACATCCCAAAATTGATACCCAAACTCAACACTGCCATATCCATATCCAATAAATATGCACTTCGCTGACTTTGCATCTAACTTTTTCCTTGTATCGGTCCATACTTCTTTAAGAAATCCAAAATCCAAAGCTGTTGAAGGCCCTCTATTAATCAAGTACTCTGCCACAATAGCCACATCCACCTAAAAACATTTTAATAATAGTCTTCTATCGTATAATTTCATTTAATGGTTTAGTTTATGCGCCCTGTATTGAGTCTCATACTCCTCGCTCATTCATTTATGGTTTAGTTTATGCGCTCTACAGCGCTATTTTGCTATGGTGTTCCAAGAATAGTCTTCTATCGTATAATTTCATTTAATCCGCAAAAGTCATCAAACTCGTCACTACAGTAATCGTCACTATTATCCGACCTAAGATACTTCAGTTTCAAACCAGTTTTATTTTCAACTAGAACCCTCTACTTCTTGAACTTATTAAACACATCCAATTTGCTTTTCACAAGACCCCCAGTTTATGAGTAGCATCATCGATGAAAGTAACATAATAATGAGAATCACAAAGAGAAGATACCTTGGTTGGCCCCCAAACATCTCTATGAACAAGATCCAGCTTTTTAAGTTTCATTGATATTTCAATTATTTTGAAACTAACCTTCTTCTGTTTAGCAAGATCACACCCTTTACAAATCTTAAGATTAACCTCATCAAGACCCTCTAGCTTTCCCTTAATAACCATCATCTTCATCCCTTTCCCACTCATGTGACCGAGCCATTTGTGCCAAATACTTATATCAATCACCGGAATGGTCCCACAAATAGTATAAATTGTACCTTGCGTTATATACAATGTTCTTTATCTTAAGCCTCGAGCTACTACCATAGATCCCTTTGTGACCTTCCTAAAAATATCACCAAAGGTTCTTACATATCCACCATCATTCGACAATTGGCTAGCCAAGATAAGCTTACACCCAAATTTGGGTATAAGTCGTAAATTCTTCAAAACCAATGTCGCCCCCTGAGGTAACTTTAACCTAGTGTTTCCCTTTCCAGTAATATTGCGTGCATTCTTGTCTGTAAGGAAGACCGTACTGATGTCTCCTTTAACAATGTTGGTTAGGAAATCTACATTTGCAGTAGCATCGAATGAAACCCCCGAATCAACTATCCATGATTCGTTAATATCGTCGCACGAAAGAAGTAAAGCCTCATCAAAACTAACCTCCTCTGTAAGGTTTATCGTATATTCCTGCTCATCATTAACTTTCTTAGAAAAATTATAATCACGCCTTAAATAACCCTTCTTTTCACAGGTCTAACACGTTCTGGTTGGCTTGGACTTTTCTCTTGACTGTGAACGATTCCTTCTATTCGTCGACCTCTTTCTATAGGACCTCCCTCCTTCTATTCAAGTTGAGCATAAATAGTATTAAACTCACTAATATGAGCTTGCACAGTACCAATATCTTTCATCTTTAAAGTAAACAAATGACGTAAAAGATATACCTTATTTGCCCCAGATATTTCTGAGTACATAGAGGATAAAGTTTCCATCCATTCTTTCGTTGTCCCAACTTTGGAGATCATATGTATAATTAAAGATAATAGCGGCAACCTAACGGTTTCAAGTGCGTTGTGATCCAATCGTGGCAACTTTTGATCCAGGAGGATCTAGAGATGTTTTGGAGTCGAAGACCAATTTTATCTCAAGTCGTTCGAACGACTCGCTCAAACGACTCTCAATTTTGTTCGAACGATCTTTTACATACTCACTGGAATTTCGGCCCGGAGCCATATTTAATTTGAATGAGTTGGGATTTTGTTTGAACGACCAGGCAAGTTTCTAGTGTTATAGACCAATTAGACATAAAGTCATTAGAATGACTCCCTAGTTCGTTTGAACGACGTTGGCGGTATTTTTGATTCTCATGCGCTGTTTGACCTTAAGATTCGTTCATTTATGATTTTTGAGTTCCCTAGTATATTAAGGGAACTTAGGTTATTTTCTAGGTTATGTTAGATCTGAAGATAGTTTTGAGGGAAGCCTAGGGTTTGAGAGATCCTCATTGTAATTGCTTATTTTTAGTAATTGAATTCTCTATTTTTCCAAATCTAATTGGTATTCTCTGTTCTTTCTACTAACTAAAGCTTCACAATTGGATTGAGGATTAAGTGGTATCAGTTTTCCAGTTACGATTCCTGGGGGGTTGATTATGGTTTATGGTCTCTACACGTGATCGTCTCAAGAAAACGAAGGAGAAACTAGTGAGTCCGTTGAAGATCCATCGCAAACCTAATTCGAAGAAGAATGACGATTTAGAGATGGGTGATTCTGATGATCGACTCACGATTTTGGAAATGGCAGTTTCCGTCCTAACTTAGACTATAGTGGAGTTGGTAGAACAACTACATCTCACGAACCTCGCGAAGGATTCCGCTTTTGGGAAACGGCAAGGCCGCTTGAAGAAGAAAGGGGTTATGGGGGGATGGTGACAAGCGTACTACGAAGATCAATAGTGATTATAGTGATGTCAAATTCGACGAGGAGCGATCGGTTACTGGCAAGTCCATGAATCCTATGCGTAATCTTCGCATCAATTTTAAGATTGAAATTTTGGTATTAAACGGTTTGATCGATGCCGAGATATTGGATAACTGGTTAGATAGGATAAAAACTTATTTTTTAGTTTACGAATACTCTAATGCTCAGCAAATTTGCTTTATTACGTTGAAATTCGCAAGTCACGCACTCACGTGATGGAAATCTTATCGGAAACGCCACGATGTTAGAGATTTGGGTTGGAAAGAATTCAAGGTTTTAGTACGAAAGCAGTTTTATCCGATTGGGTATGAGCAAGAGAGAAGGTATAAATGGTAGTATTTATGCCAAAAGTTTGAGCAGTCCGTACAGGAGAACACTACGGCGTTTCATAACCATGCTTTGGTTTTGGACATTGATGTGGATGAGTATGAGGTGTTCATGAAGTACATGGGGGGTTTGTCAGAGTCCATTAGGAGAGAATTGAAGCTCTTTATTGTGGCCAATATCGAGGACGCTACCGTGAAGGCAATTGTTAATGAAGGCAAGTACTTGTAGAGTGACAAAGAAGACGACAAGATCAAGTCAGGGTACAAGTCTAGTTGGAAAAGTAAGTATAAGGGAGAGGCCAAGGGAGAGGGGTTTTCCTCCAAGGAGTTTCATTGTAATCATTGTAAGACGAGTGGGCATATTTCCAATTATTGTTAGAAACTTCTTCCAGAGATTAAGCCAAAGAAGGAGAAGAGCAATAAAGAGAAATATGAACTAGACACAGAGGTTGTTAACCTTCCGAATGTCGATAAACCAAATCCTAAGCTTACACTTATGTTTTAATAGACTTTGGCTACCGAGGAGGAGAGCCAGGAAGAACTTTTTCATGTCAGTATTCAGGTAAAACAGAGTTTAGTCAAGGCCATTATGGATTCGGGTAGTCAAAAAATTTGATTTCAGAGACGTTGGTGAAGAAGATGGGTCTGACAACTACATCTCATCCTAAGCTGTATGGTTTGGGGTAGATTCAGAAAGATGTGGATTTGATGATCACGAAGCAGTATACTTTCAAGTTTATGATTTCTGAAAAGTTTATTGGCAAGGTGACATGTGAAGTGGTTCTTTTGGATGTCTGTCAGGTCATCATGGGTAGCCCTTATCTTTAGGACCGAGATGTGATTTATTACGTGAGCTCATAAGCTTCGTCTTGTGAAGGAGAGAAAGGAGTTCCATATCACTGCTTGTAAGGAGCATGTCACTACGCCAAAATTGGTAGCGGTAACTCAGGCGAATCAGTTGGTTAATGCGAGTGGCAAGTTCATGTTATTGGTACAAATGGTTCAGGCGGCTCGAATGTAGTCTCCAATAAAAACATTTTTTCAGCAACAAACCGATATGGAGAAGTTGCAAGAGAAGATTTTGGTACATACTGATCACAAACCGTTCTAGTTTTTAGCTACACAGTCCAAGCTACAGCAATTTCGCCAGATATAGGGGTTATCGTATCTCCAACAATTTCCCTTGATTATACAGTATAAGAAGGGAGTGGACAACAAATTGGCTGATAGGTTATCTTGAACCCCATTACCAACTACTTCTGCTATGTTGGTTTCTATGCAGATACAGCCTTTTGTTACATCAGGATATGTTGCAGGATATGATGATCCTAAAGGGCATAGTGTGTTTTGCCAAAAGTTGCTGCCAGGCAAGACATGTGTTCATTTTGAGTCATTTCGAGTTGGGGAGAAGCTACCTCGTACGTCGAAGTGGTACAGTAGGGTAATAAGCAGCGTCGCATTCCCACCTGTCCAGCTCTCGCTTGAGCATGAGCTCAAGGCTTCTAAAGGGGGGAGCCATGATCTGGGAGGATTTTGAGATGTTTTAGAGTTGAAGACCAATTTTATCTCAAGTCGTTCGAACGACTCTCAATTTTGTTCGAACGATCTTTTACATGCTCACTAGAATTTTTGCCCAGAGCCATATTTTGTTCGAACGAGTTGGGATTTCGTTTAAATGACCAGGCAAGTTTCAAGGGTTTTAGAAAAATTATGCGTAAAGTCGTTCGAACAACTCCCTATTTCGTTCGAACGACTTTGGCGGTATTTTTGATTCACATGCATTGTTTTGCCTCGAGATCCGTTCTTTTATGATTTTTGAGTTCCCCACTATAGAATGGGTATTTAGGTTATTTTCTAGGTTATGTTAGATCGGAAGATAGTTCGAAGATAGGCCTAGGATTTAAGAGATTCTTATTCTAATTGCTTATTTATAGTAATTGAATTCTCTATTTTTCTAAATCTAATTGGTGTTCTTCGTTCTTTCTAATAACTAAAGCTTCTCAATCGGATTGTGGATTAAGCAGCATCAGTTTTCCAGTTGCGATTCTCAGGGGTTTGATTGTGGTTTTTGGTCTCTACACGTGACCGTCTCAAACAAATGATAGAGAAGCTTGTGAGTCCGTTAAAGATCCATCGTAAACTTAATTCGAAGAAGAAGGACAATTTGGAGATGGGCGATTCCAACGATCGACTCACGATTTCGGAAATGATAATTTCTTTCCTAACTTCTACTGTAGGGGAGCTGGTAGAACAACTGCGTCTCACAACCTTGTGAAGGCTTCCACTTCGGGGAAACGACAAGGCCTCTCGAAGAAGAATTGGGTTATGGAGGGGGATGGTGACAAGCGTACTACGTAGATCAATAGTGATTCTAGTGATGCCGAATCCGATGAGAAGCGATCGGTTATTGGTAAGTCCAAGAATCTTATGCATAATCTTCGTATCAATTTTAAAATTGAAATTCTGGTATTCGACGGTTCGATCGATGCAGAGATATTTGATAACTGGTTAGATAGATTATAAACTTATTTTTCAGTTTACGAATACTCCAATGCTCAGACAATTTACATTGTTACATTGAAATTCGCAAGTTATATACCCACGTGGTGGAAATCTTATCGGAAACTCCACGATGTAGGAGATTTGGGTTAGAAAGAATTCAAGGTTTTAGTGCGAAAACAATTTTATCCGATTGGGTATGAGCAAGAGCGATGGTATAAATGGTACAATTTGCGCCAAAAGTTTGAGCAGTCCATACAGAAGTACACTACGGCGATTTATAACCACACTTTGATTTTGGACATTGATATGGATGAGTATGAGGTATTCATGAAGTACACGGGGGGTTTGTTGGAGTCCATTGGGATAGAATTAAAGTTCTTTACTTTGGTCAATATCGAGGACACTACCGTGATGGAAATTATTATTGAAGGCAACTACTTTAAGAGTGACAAAGAAGACGACAAGATCAATGCGGGGTACAAATCTAGTTGGAAAAATAAGCATAAGGGAAAGGCCAAGGGAGAGGGGTTTTCGTCCAAGGAGTTTTATTGCAATCATTGAAAGGCGAGTGGGCATATTTTTTATTATCGTTGGAAACTTCACCGGAGCTTAGGCCAAAGGAGGAGATAAGCAAAAAAGACAAATATGTACTAGCCGCAGAGGTTGTTGACTTCCCGGATATCGATAAACTAAATCCTAAGCTTACACTTATGTTTCAACTGACTTTGGCTACCTAGGAGTAGAGTCGGGAAGATCTTTTTCATGTCAGTATTCAGGTAAAGCAGAGTTTAGTCAAGGCCATTATCGATCCGGGTACTCAGAAAATTATGATTTCTAAGACATTGGTGAAGAAGATGGGTTTGACGACTACAGCTCATCTTAAGCCATATTTTTTGGGGTGGATTCAGAAAGATGTAGATTTGATGATCACGAAGCAGTGTATTTTCTAGTTTGTGATTTCTGATAAGTTTATGGACGAGGTGACGTGTGAGGTAGTTCCTTTGGATGTGTGTCAGGTCATCTTGGGTAGCCCTTATCTTTGGGACTGAAATACAATTAATTACCGTAGAGCAGCGTTGCATTCTCACCTCTCCAGTTATCGCTTGATCAGGAGCTCAAGGCCCCTAAAGAGGGGAGCCATGATCCAAGACGATCTAGAGACGTTTTGGAGTCGAAGACCAATTTTATCTCAAGTCGCTCGAGCGAGATTTTGATTCGTTTGAACGATCTTTTACATGCTTACCGGAATTTTGGCCCAAAGCCATATTTCATCCAAGCGAGATGGGATATTGTTTAAACGACCAGGCAAGTTTCTATGGTTATAGAAAAATTAGGCGCAAAGTCATTCGAACCACTCTCTAGTTCACTCGAGCGACTTTGGCGGTATTTAGGATTTTCAGGCGTTGTTTTGCCTCGAGATTCGTTCTTTTATGATTTTTGAGTTCCCCAGTATAGAAAGGGAACTTAGGTTATTTTCAAGGTTATGTTAGATCTGAAGAGATTTCTGAGAGAAGCCTAGGGTTTGAGAGATTCTCATTGTAATTACTTATTTTAAGCAATTGAATTCTCTATTTTTCCAAATCTAATTGGTGTTCTTCGTTCTTTCTACTAACTAAAGCTTCTCAATCGGATTGTAGATTAAGTGGCATCAGTTTTCCAGTTACGATTCTTGGGGGGTTGATTGTGGTTTATGGTCTCTACACGTGATTGTCTCAAGCAAACGAAGGAAAAGCTAGTGAGTCCGTTAAATATCCATCGCAAACCAAATTTGAAGAAGAAGAACGATTTGAAAATTGGCGATTCCGACGATCGACTCACAATTTTGGAAACGACAGTTTCCGTCCTAACTTCTTCTGTAGGGGAGTTGGTAGAACAGCTATGCCTCACAAACCTCGTGAAGGCTTCCACTTCGGGGAAATTACAATGTCGTTCGAAGAAGAAAGGCGTTATGGAGGGGGATAGTGACAAGCATACTACGAAGATCAATAGTGATTCTAGTGATGCCGAATCCGACGAGGAACGATCGGTTATTAGTAAGTCCACTAATCCTATACGTAATCTTCGTATCAATTTTAAGATTGTAATTCCGGTATTCGACGGTTCGATCGATGCCGAGATATTGGATAACTGGTTAGATAGGTTATGAATTTATTTTTCAGTTTACGAATACTCAAATTTTTAGCAAATTTACTTTGATATGCTGAAATTCATAAGTCATGCACTCACGTGGTGGAAATCTTATCAGAAACGCCACGATGTAGAAGATTTTGGTTGGAAAGAATTTAAGGTTTTAGTGCGAAAGCAGTTTTATCCGATTGGGTATGAGCAAGAGAGATGGTATAAATAGCATAATTTATGCCAAAAGTTTAAGCAGTCCGTACAGGAGTACACAACGGCATTTCATAACCATACTTTGGTTTTGGACATTGATGTGGAAAAGTATGAGGTGTTCATAAAGTACATAGGGGGTTTATCGGAGTCTATTAGGAGAGAATTGAAGCTCTTTACTATGGCCAATATCGAGGATGCTACCGTGAAGGTAATTGTTATTGAAGGAAAGTACTTGAAGAATGATAAAGAAGGCGTCAAGATCAAGTCGGGGTACAAGTCTAGTTAGAAAAATGAGCATAAAGAAGAGATATTTTTGTCCAAGGAGTTTCATTGCAGTCATTGTAAGGCGAATGGGCATATTTTCGATTATTGTTGGAAACTTCACCCGGAGCTTAAGCCGAAGGAGGAGAAGAGCAAGAAAGAGAAATATGTACTATATGCAGAGGTTGTTGACCTCCCGGATGTCGATAAACCGAATCCTAAGCTTATACTTATGTTTCAGCAGACTTTGGCTACCGAAGAGGAGAGTCAAGAAAACATTTTCATGTCAGTATTCAGGTAAAGCAGAGTTTATTCAAGGCCATTATGGATCTGGGTAGTCAGAAAATTTTGATTTCTGAGTCGTTGGTGAACATGATGGGTTTGACGACTACAACTCATCCTAAGCCGTATCGTTTGGGATAGATTCAGAAAGATGTGGATTTGATGATCATGAAGAATTGTACTTTCAAGTTTGCAATTTCTGAGAAGTTTATTGACGAGGTGATGCATGCGGTGGTTCCTTTGGATGTGTGTCAGGTCATCTTGGGTAGCCCTTATCTTTGGGACCGAGATGCAATTTATTACCGTAGGGCTCGCAAGTATCGTCTTGTAAAGGAGGGAAAGGAGTTCCATATCAATGCTTATAAGGAGCATGTCACTACATCAAAATTGGAAATGGCGACTCAGGTGAAGCAGTTGGTAATTGCGAGAGGTAAGTTTGTGTTATTGGTGTGACCGGTTCAGGAGGGTACGTCAGTTCGAGTGTTGTCTCCAATGACAACGTTTTTTAGAAACAAACCGACATAGGAAAGTTGCAAGAGGAGGTTGTGGTACATACTGATCACAAACCATTCCAGGTTTTAGCCACACAGTCCAAGCTCACCAGATTAGTATCTCCAACAATTTCCCTTGAATATGCAGTATAAGAAGGGAGTGGACAACAAATTGGCTGATAGGTTTTCTCTACCACCATTACCAACTACTTCCACTATGTTGGTTTCTATGCAGATACAACATTTTGTTACGTCAAGATATGTTGCAGGATATGATGATCCTAAAGAGGGTAGTGTGTTTCGCAAAAAGTTGATGTCATGCAAGACATGTGTTCACTTTGAGTTGTTTTGAGTTGGGAAGAAGGGTCAGCTACCTCGTATGTCGAAGTGGTACAGCAGGGTAATGAGCAGCGCTGTATTCCCACCTCTCCAGTTTTTGCTTGAGCAGGAGCTCAAGGCTCTTAAAGGGTGGAGCAACGATCCAGGAGAATCAAGAGGTGTTTTGGAGTCGAAAACCAATTTTATCTCAAGTCGTTCGAATGATATTTATAGTCGTTCGAACGACTCTCAGTTTCGTTCGAACGATCTTTTACATGCTAAGTGGAATTTTGGCCCAGAGCCATATTTTGTTTGATAGAGTTGGGATTTTGTTCGAACGACCAGGCAAGTTTCTAGGGTTATAGACCAATTAGGCATAAAGTCGTTCGAACGACTCCCTAGTTCGTTCGAATGACTTTGGCAGTATTTTTGTTTCTCAGGCATTGTTTTGCCTCTAGATCTATTCTTTTATAATTTTTGAGTTCCCTAATATATAAAGGCAAATTAGGCTATTTTCTAGGTTATGTTAGATCTGAAGATAGTTCTAAGAATAGCCTAGGGTTTGAGAGATTCTTATTGTAATTGCTTATTTTTAGTAATTGAATTCTCTATTTTTCTAAATCTAATTGGTGTTCTTCGTTTTTTCTACTAACTAAAGCTTTTTAATCTGATTGTGAATTTACTTTGTAGCTTCATGATCTGCCAACTTCATCTCAATTTCACCTAGTGGTAAATCAAGATTCTTCTGATAGAGTTAATCTTCTATCTGCATCTTCCGCACTCCAAAATTTGAAACATTAAACTTTACAATCTTTAATTTCTCTTTGTCAGCCATCGCTCTTCACCATACAAGCCCTATAACAAACGTTCTGATACCAGTTGTTAAGAATTGAGGTAACTAGTCCTTTTTCTACGACAAGAATGAATCGTAGAAATCGCCGAACAAGTAATAAATCAGTAAAGAATAAAACAAGGACAAAGGATTTACCTAAAGGAGGGAAGTGGAAACCCTTACGGATAAAAAACCACTCCCTGTAAATAATCTACTATGATCAAATAAGTTACAAGCAATCTCTTCAAGATTCCTCAAGCTTTAATGGAGTTTCTCTAAAATTAAACTCACAAAGCTGCAATAAAAAATACCCTAAGTATCTATTATATAGTTAGGAGGTTATAACATTAATTAGGACTCAAAGTATGGATCAGGAGGAAAGCCAATGTCTTTACTCCAACCTTCCTAAACTGTGTTTACAAAGTCTATTCGAACAAAGACTAAAGTCTATTCAAATAAAGTAGGTTATGAGACTTATATTCGAATAGACTTTGAGTTTGTTAGAACATAGTACTTTTTTTTTAACAAACCAAAGTTTATTCCAATAAAATACTAAAAAATCATATTTTCCATCCGTCTTCAATCCTCGTTCGTCCGACGAACTCCAATAAACTTCCACAAACATAATGTGAGTTCATACCTTATCAATTTTGACATCCATCCCCTTTTCGTTTTTGCTTGGTTGATTGCTTGATCTTATTCTTCGATGTAAACTTGAAGTTCTTTTATTAGGTTTTACAAATTATCTGTACATAAGATGATTTATATCTCTTCTACACAGCTTCTTTATGAAGCTTTAAGTTTGTCGTTTTCATTTAGGTTGCACCTCTAAAGTAAAAGATTGTTGCCCTAATGTTGCGGCAAGAAGATTTGTGGAAAGCTCTTGAAGCAATACAAATTTCTCATACCTCATATCTTGAAGTGCTAAATGGTGAAAGATCTCTCTCAAATATCCATTTATCATAGTCATCTTGAATTTTTAATCTGCACCAATTCAATGTTCATCATACCAAGTCCGATTCCCTTCAAAATTATCGATTTATATGATGTTAAATATAATCAATTTAAGAAATCCTAAGATGAGTTTGTTAGATTATTACTTATTTTAGTTGAATTTATATTGATGAGGTGAGGTTTGCATTATGTGTTTATTTTGGCTTCGTAGACGTAAGACATTCTTAACTAGATTCAGACTTCAACTAACATAGATGTACAAGAAAAGATAAAAGCATATTCTCAAAAAAAAATGAGGTTTCAATTTTAGAGACCTATAAATGAAGTAATAACCACTCCTTAATTATTTGTATAGTTTCCCAAATTGATGAAAAACTTTACCTTTCGTAAGTGAACTATTACTTCCAGAAACCGGAAAAAATCTTATGAAAGACCTAAATCTTACACAAAATGAGTTTTACCACATCAACAACTTGATACTCTCGGTTGAACAAATTATGTATTCGACTCCCTTACTATATTTGAATCTCTATGTTTAAAGATTTATAGGTAAGGAAGTATAAAAGTTTAACGTCCGAACTCAAAATACTATAACATTTTTAAGCCCTACTTTATCAAGAGAGACCAAAATTATTGCTAATAAACAACTCCAGAGTTATATTTCTTTTTCAATGAGTAAAATATCTTAATCAGATAGCAAATTTGACACAATTACTATTAGAACTAAACTATGCACCATGCACCCAGTTATTCGACACTTTATCGGGTACAGATGCAGGTAGAAATTGGGCTTAACTCCCATGTACGTGCCAATCAATTTCTCATTTCCTTATGTTTTGATAATAGAGGTTAATGGTGAAGTTTATTTTCTTATGCCCCAATAGTTGAGGTTAAGAATGGAGGAAAAGGCATTGATAAAGCAGAAACTGTTGGGAACACTGGAGTGCATGTTCAGGTTGTATAAAATTTATTATTAATGCATCCAAATAGAGACACACAAAAGCTGTCGATGTCCATAATCTAACTCTACAAAACTACAAGCACCTATGTAATCGAAATTATGTTTTGGTAACTAAACTTTTATTTACTGATTTTAAGAGATTGAAAAATGGTTGTTACTGATGTAATTCAAGAAACTATAGGTACGAGATGTAATATATCACCCTCAATACTGCAGAATGTTATATACCACCATAAATGTCATAGGTTAAATTTTGCACAATGAAGAAAGTTTCTCATATCTATAAGATGTAGTTATATTTGTATCTGATTTTATTTGTTACAATTTCTTAACTTGGATGCTCAATGTTTTCGGTGAGATTACTGAAGAGGTGACCACTTTGATGAACCATTGTTGAATTTTTTCGCATGATCTATCAATTTCATATTAATATTGTACTTAGATATCTCATGAACTGATTTAGTATGATTGGATAATTATTTGAGTTCATTTAAGAATTAATGGGAATTTGAGCAAGATAGTTAGCTACATTCATGTTAGTTTTTTTTTGTTTGTTTATGTCATATGCATACATATTTATTTCTTATACCAAATTGATTGTTTCTTAGCATCAAACTGTTTATGCAACACTTCAAAATTAATTTACATAATGATCTTATGTTACTTTACTTTTGTTTAGTTCTTGAAGGTAACATTTTCAAGCCTGTAGTAAATGAAATAGCATCTAGAGTTTTTCTTCATCATCTTCCAAGGTCTCATGATAATCAGTAATCAGTGTGGATCAAACAATATAGATCAAATAGACAAAGCGTTTCCAAAGGAACCCAAAGTGTTTCTAAGCTCAAAAAAATTGAAAAGGGGATGAAGCCTGGAAAATGTCACAATTGCTTCTTCAAGAATGATGGTTTAAGCTTTAATTCAATTAAAGGTATGTGGAAAAATACAAAAGGTACGATAAGAGATATTCAAGTATACCTTCCCAAGTACCGGGTCCTTTTTCCATAGATAAGCTAAACCCCATGCCTCCATGAAAAGTAGGGGGACTTTTCTACTGTAATACAAGTGAAATTAAGGCTCAAGTATTGGAAGTGACTGTATCACGTATGGCTAGATCTTCTGGTGGAGTTGAAAACAACTCAGTATGTAACATGTTGATTCAGTGTTTTAAATTTGTGATGACCATGCAGTTGGGTCATTGTATACAAGAGATCAATTTGATTTTCTTTAGTGTTAATGTTATCAATATCGCATTGTCATACGTAGGATGAAAATAAAATTTCCAGAACATTAAGAGGGCAACTTGACTTTATGCTAGTCATCATTTACCATTTTGTAATGCAGTCATATTTATTATTTTAGGTAATTGATATCAACTTGATAATAACATGTCGATCTTTTAGTAACTGAGTGAGAGATTGGGGAGAGGTACAATTCAATAGAACTATGTCACTCTTTGTTCAACCGCTACTTAATTTTGTTGCCTCAAAACTTTCTTAATTTATATATTTGAAAGGAAAATTTGCATTTATCAACTATTATGAACTAAAGCAATCGTGCGTAGCACGGGCTCATAACATAGTATAATTAATTAAAGACTTATCTGATAATAACATCATATATACTTCTCCAAAAAATCTTTGTAGGCCACCTATCAAATACATTAACGTAACAAAAAAGAAATTTTCAAACGTTTTATCCTTATAATTGCCAATCTTGTTACCGTCAAACTAAGTGAAGACAAATTTTTGTTGTGGTCTCATCAGATTGATGTTTTCCTCACTTTCATGGCTTCAACAAGTTTGTTGATGACTCCAATCTTTGCCCAGCTTCTACAAATTTAGGTTATACCAAATGAGTATATACTAACAAACCCCTAATCAGCATTCTTTTGTCACCTTGTCATTACCAATACTTTCTTTTGTCATTCGTTATACACATTCCACTGTAATCTGGTATCTTCTTCAAGAGCACTTCTCCTAAAAATATGTTGCCAACTGCTCCCAGAGCCATAAGAATCTCCTTGAGATATCTCCTTGAGATATCTTATGGTACAAATAGTATTTATAATTATCTTCAAGAACCTAAGACGTGTGTTGATGGTTTAGCTACTACTGGAAAGCCAGTCTCTAATACTAATTTGGTTAGTATTGTCCTTCGTGGCCATGGCTCTGAGATTGATAAGCTAGTTACTGCTCTTGAGAACCTTAACACTTTGCCTCAGTTTTCTACACTCTGTTCTCGCATTCCCACCTATGAGTGTTGACATCATACACCACCTCCCTCCAGACCCTCAGCACTTCTAGAATTTCATGCACCTTCGTAAGCCTTTAAACAATATGGTTATTGCTACAACAACTAGAACAATGGTATGAAGAACTATACCAGTCTCGCCCTGGGGCGCGTGGTCTCCTTGGAGTTTCTCCTATAAATGCTTCATGTTGGCTTTGTCATATCATGGCATTGGGCATTTCTCACCCACTTACCGGATGATAGTTAACTTTGCTTAACTTAAGGCCCCCCTGGTTCCTTGCCTACGTCTTTACCGATTTATAAATTGTTCCTCTAGCACGACAAGTTTATTTTCCATATACTCATGCTGGTTACTTCCAACAACTACGATATGATTATACGTGGTACCCAGATACATGTTTCTCTACCCACATGAATGGCAATCCACCACTTCTTCACTGGTACATACCATATAGTACTGGACCTGATTCAGTATTGCTTGGCAATGGTGATCAGCTTCCAATTAGATATAAGGGTAACATGGCACTTCTTATTAGTTCTTACCAATTTCATCTTAACATTGTTTGTCATTCCTTAAATGAGTAAAGAATGCCAATTGCTCAATTTTGTCATGACAATAATGTTTTATGTCCCTTCGATTTTTGTCATTTCTGCATTTTTGAACTTTCTAATGGTTTTTTTCATTTTCCAAGGCCAATGTAGAGATGGTCTTTATAAACTACCTTCGATTCCCACTCGTCTTCAGGATCACCATACGTATCACCAGTCGTCCTTATGGTACAGTATGTGAGGTCACCCCTTAAGAAAGCTTGTGATGTCCTTCTTGGGGTCAAATAAATTATTGTCATATAAGTTTAAGTTCAATGGGTCATTTTGTAAAGGTTGTGCTTTGGCAAATCAAGACTCCTTCAATTCAAAATTTTAAATGAAATAAGTTCCAAGTCTCCTTTTACTCTTGTGCATTTTGATGTTTGCCAATCTCCCACTATTTCACCTTCTGGCTACAAATACCATGTTGAGTTTACATAAAATTTTACACGCTTTACCTGGTTATACTTTATGAAACACAAATCTGAGGTTTTAGGTCTTACTAAAAAAATTCTTGCATATATCAAAACACAGTTAAGAATATGATAATGGCCCTTTAAAGAAACTTTGTTACTCTTTCAGCATTCATCATCACATGCAAAAATAGAATAGCTTGGAAAAATGCAAGCATCGGCATATTGTTGATATATCCCGCACTGTCTTCCTTACTAGTCATTTTCCCTCGAGTCACTGGGTTGATGTGGTCTCTAATGTGATCTATCTCATTAACCGTCTCCCCTTCCTTCACTTTTAACTGGTCTTTACTAGATTCCCGTCTTTATGGAAAGTTTCCCTCTTCTTCTTAATTACATACGTATATTTGGTTATTCATGTTAATTATCCACATTTGGGAACTTATATGACTAATAAGCTTTTTCCTCAAACTACTGAGAGCATTTTTCTAGGTTACAATATGCAACATAAGGGGTACAAGTGTCTTGACCATTCTACTAGCAAAGTATACATCTCTTGGCATGTCCAATTTGATGAGTAGACTTTTCATTTCATTCAAAGATATCAGAATCCACTATTATTCTTCCAGATTGAGTTTCAGTTCTAGTGTTTTCTCTAGCTACCGAGCAACCCCCTCAGTAGGATTATGTTATCTCCCTTGCTAGTGTTCTTCCTCCAATGTCTTCCATTACCACTGAGCTACTTCCTACTGTCTTAGCTCAACCACTACTCCAATATCAGTGCATACGGTCTCAAAAAAATGTTGCTCCTCTGGATACTGATCCAGGTCATTCTCAGCCTCCACCTGCTATTAGAAATGGGTATTCTTCTCATCTGAAGTTTATACCCTCCCATGATAGACTCCTCATGGTCACTCGCAACAAAGATGGTACTCGTAGATTTATGGCTCTAACTTATGTCACAGTTCGGTATCCTATTTCATGTGCTCTTACTGCTCAGCTTACCTCCTCCACAATGGAACCCACATGTTTTACGCAAGCTATTCAGTTTCTAAAGTGATGTTAAGCTATGAAAGAGAACTTTAATGATTTTCTCAAGAATAAGAAACAAACTCTTTTCTTTCCTTCCCATGGTCAGTAAATTGTGGTTGCAAAGGGGTTTTCAATCTAAAATAAAATTTTGATGATTCTATTGAGCGGTACATGGCTCAGCTAGTGGCTAAGAGTTTTCATCAACAGTATAGCCTTGACCATGGTGAGACGTTTAGTCTAGTTGTAAAACATACTAATATTTGGATAGTGATGAGTTGTGCTACATTATATAGTTGGTCATTACGGCAGTTAGATGTTAATAATGTCTTTCTCCATGGCTTCCTTGATGCTACAATCTTTATTAGTCAGTTGCCCGATTTTGTTGACGTTGTACATCATAATCATGTCTGTCGGCTTCACAAATCCATATATGGTCTTAAGCAGCACCCCTGGTTTCAGTGACTTAATACCTTTCTTCTCCAGTATGGGTTTCTCTAAAGCCGTGCATATCCATCTAATTTTATTTTTCACCGCTCATTGTTATGTCTGGAAATGATCCATCCTTGCTCTCTCCTTTCATCTCTCATCTTGGTGTAGAATTTAAGATCAAGGATCTTGGTTTTCTCTCCTATTTCCTAGGGATCGAGATCACCTCCACACCCACTAGTCTTCATTTTTGGCAGACAAAGTACATTATTGATCTATTACACCATAACTCTGTGACTAAGTGTGTGGAACCCCTGTTTATGCGAAGTTTCACCTCTGTGTCTCGAGTGGTAATCTCTTATCAGATGTGACTGTGTATCGTTAGCTTGTCGATTCTCTTTAATACTTGTCATTCACCCGTCCAAATATTGCTTATGTTGTTCATCATGTTGCCCAATTTATGAGCGCTTCGCGTACCTTACATTTGCTTGCAACTTAGCGTAGTCTTCGGTATCTCAAGGATTCTTTAGATTTTGGTTTGTTGGTTCATTTGTCTTCTGGTCCTCTAACTATTTGAGCTTACTCTGATGCTGACTGACCGACTGAGGCAAGGAAAATAAACTTGGAGAAGTTTCCATGTGGCAAAATGTTGATGTGGAAGGCAGAGAGAACTAAATTGTTGTGGCCTCTCCGGTTCAGCTACAAACTAATAGTTAGTATGTATACATAGAAAGGTAACTAAGATAAGATATTGGGAATTCATGTTCATAGCTCCATTTTGACCGAGCAATTGCGTTATCTTATATTATTACACTTCAATTGAGGTGAAAAAAAATTAGCTTATCGTTCAAAACTAGTTTGAATCGAAGAGATCCCTTTTAGATTTGATGAGGTGAAGCTCAGGGTTTTATATGAGTGAAAAGTGATATAAAACGTATCTGTTTAAAGTCGATAGTTTCACTAGTCTCATGTTTCTGCATTAAAAAAAAAGGATATTTGTGTCAGATCCGAGCCAAAAAAAAAAAAAATCGTGTCCCTGAAATTAATTCATGTGGAAATATCAAGAACCTGTATTTTCTTATCTATGGTAAACTATTCTTACAATTAGATGAAATAATTGGAGTTAAGGGCTCTATAATTTTTCATTAGTCATCATATTTTACGTAATCTCTAACAAATTGATCGAAATCATCTTGGCCTTGGAAAATCAAATTCTTATATATCGCACTATATAATTTAATAAACATATACTTAAAAATTAGCACATAACTTTATCCTACACTACTTTCTTTTATGGCCCCTATGTGTACGATCTAGAAAACTCTAGTTTTCTTATAATGAACCGCTATCATTAAGATTAGTTTCTTACATGATAAATACACGGGACAATTCCGTGACGATTTAACGCTTATATTAGATGCCCTCCCATAACAAATCCCATGGAAAGGATCATACGAAATACGAAATTCAAAACAAATCATCAGTTTGAACGAGGAGTTTCGTGGTTTCATATTAGGTGTACCTGAAACCCCCACCTTGGCCACTACCCTTAGAGCATATGTTGTAGTAGGGTAACTTGCTTAGGTAGAGGAGAGTCACACTTTCTTTTTGTCAAAACCATGAGGTCAATTCGCTTAGGTGGTACACAATTTTTTAATCAAATCTACCCTGAGGGCTGGCTCAGAGACCCACAGGGTGGGTTCTTTAAGAAGTTATGCCACGCAATTCTGAACTATGCGACATTATTTTTTTCTTCTTTCTCCTCTTTTTCTCTCATCTCTCATTCCATGTGGCCTTTTATGATTGGTTTAATCTAAAAAAAATAAGTACATAGGTTTTCATCCCACCTCAACTACTGTATAAAATTCAAGGTTGGTTAGTATTGAGTCATTTTAGTCGGTTTCAAACTAGGTTTAAAAGGGTACGTTATAACGGTATAGCGGGCAAAGTTCATTACCATTATAACCGTTATTACACTGCTATTATAACGGTGTCATACTATTTTTAGCTAGATGACAAGAAAAAAAATGTTATAACGGCCATTATTTGTGTCGTAACGGTGTTATATTAAAATAACGGTTGTGGTTTTGCTTTCTCACTATATAAATATTAATTTTTAATTATAATAACCGTTATAGACGTTATTTTACAAATAACACCATTACAGACATATTTTTTATATTTTAAAGGATAATATAGGAAAAGCCAAAGTACTTATTATTGATTTTTACAACATTACAATAACACACCACACCGAAACATTAAACATCACACGAAAACATTAAACGTCACACCAAAGCATTAAAAATAATATAACATCAAACAAAAAATAATTATTCTGGAATACGAGAATTTTTGGGGTCCTCTGGCAAAATACCCGCTCAAAGTACGTTTGTCGAATTGTAGCACGGATGAGTGAGATCGAATCCACAATAAGAGATATATCTAAAAGGAAGAAATAAAAGCTAATTATAAAACTTTATGAGAGAGAGAGCTAAGATTTGGACTTGGCCTCTACCTTTCAAAGTACTAATCGATATACAAATAGATTCTAATATCTCCACCCATCATATGTTCATGTTAAGACACATATAATGTTATAAAATAAACCACTAAATCTATGGTTAAGCATTTAGTGGTTATGTTTTTAAGAGATGGTAAAGACATTAACAACTAATAAAGATATTAGCAAAAATTAAAGTAAAGAGAAGAAGAAGAAGAAAATTAACTTTATTTATTATTACCTTTTAATATGAGAAACCTAATTACAATGGGGTGAGGGCTCCTTTTATAGGAGAAGGAACCCAAATTTAAAAATATATACATTAAATTCTAAATAATATTTTTACACTAATTTTTTTTAATATTACAACCAATCACCTAAGATTCTTGCATATAATTCCCTTAAGTGATGTAGAGATCTTTCTTCATGGAAACTCTTACATATATCTTCCAAATAAAATATCTTCAAAGATTTTGGATGCAATATCGTCTTTGATCTTATTCTCTAAGAATATTTGTGTATATATTTCTTCAATTTTGAGATAAAATATATTGTGTCTTTGACTTTTGGTGCTATGACCTGTTAGAGTCACTTTACATGACTTTAAGAGCTTGGTTTCAACTATCTATCTCCAATAGCTACAATCAAACAAACGCGTATAAGTAACCAAAATTAAATATAATGGGCGACTAAAATACATGTTCAGGTATATTAAAAATATCATAATTACACGTTCATCAGTTTTACTTTCTCACTATATAAATATTAATTTTTAATTATAACAACCGTTATAGACGTTATTTTACAAATAACACCATTATAGACATATTTTCTATATTTCAAAGGATAATATAGGAAAAGCCTTAGTACTTATTATTGAAGTTATTGCTTATTACAACATTAAAATAACATATCACACCGAAACATTAAACATCACACGAAAGCATTAAATATCACAGCAAAGCATTAAAAATCATATAACATCAAACAAAAAATAATTATTCTAGAATACAACATTGCATTTACTGGTAAACGGAGTTAAACTTATTGGTATCAAATTCAGAGTAGTTCAAAGGTTGGTCATGCTCTAGATTGATTCGGCTGAAATTAAAATTAAAATACTTAGTGTTGGATACATAGGTGCTTGTAACCAATTTTTTGGGGAATCATTGTTAATAATAGAAGTAGAATACCTCCTTTGCTCATTGACCTATGGGTCTTCAGCTGATAATCTCTTTCAAGCTCTTCTGGCCATTCTTCGTGTATTAGCAACAAAGACTCATTGTCATCTCCAGCAATCCATTCACATAATAGATCCTATAATAAAATTGTAGGCACACTTGTGGGGTCTACATGATAACATCGACGTTTGTCTTCCCTTCTTCTTTCAAGCTGAACATTGTATTGAACAAAGACAAGATCATTGAGTTTCTTTAAAAGTAATTGATTTCTAATCTTTGTGTGGATCCTGTCAAAGGTACTCTAGTTCCTTTCACATCCCGACGAAGTACTTGTTTGACTTAAAATTCTTATAGCCAACTTTCAAAGTTGAAGCAACTTCACTTCATATGAATTCCACCAATCAACTAAGAAAAATGGCTCAACGTTCAGTTAGAAAAGGAATGATAAGTAAATAGCATAATATTATGGTAAATAATTTAAGAACTCACCAGGACTTCCTTGTGAAGCTACTATGCTTGTAGCTTCTGACCCAATGCAACCTAGATTGAAAGGAAGCTTTCCTATTTGTGTTAAATAATAAATATTATATTATACTAGTATACCAGGTGCCGGTGGGACCGACCACTAAGCTTTTGTATTTTAACGTTTTTCTTACAATAACACTTTCTCATTATATTTTGAAAATCTATGTTCTTCCATTATAATTATCATGTTGTATGTAGCACGCAAAGAGAATGATATTAGCAATAACATAGAGATATGGTCCTCATGGGTGATAAAATGGGAAATGATGCCCTTATTTTACACCCTTGTCTTAATAGTCGGTAGTGGATGAGAGACAGTATTTGCAATTAGATGAGATAGAGAAAGAGAATTTTAAGGAAGAGAGAAAGATTTGTAGAGATAGGGAATGTTTTATATAAATCTAACAAAAAAAAAGAGTTGTTGGAGAGATTATAGGAGGAAAGAGTGGAGAGAAACATGGGAGTAGGAGAGAGGTATTCTCCATTAATCAAAATGCCCAACAACTTTCACTTTATTTCTTTTTTCACAACAAACATGGAGTGTAAATAGAAAAAAATCAAAAGGGTAATTAGGGGTTCTGAAAAAACTTTAGTCGGACTACCATGTAACTACTTTTAACCACCCAACTACATTTCCAGCCCAAGTCATTTGTAAGTGACCTCCCTATCGGTCGGTAAATGGTAATAACATGCATGTATAATTTTGCGTAATGGACTTTGAATACCTTTAACATTATTTGTGCCTACTCGAGTAGGGTCGATATCGTCTTTGTAATCAAATTGTTTAATGCTAAGGTCGGGTGGCACATGATATTTTCATTGGAGAAAGTTGAAGGAAAAAACATGTAAAATGGGTTAAATATCTAACCAGCAACATGCAAATCTGAATGAAGTTGTTCTTTCTACCTATGATTGAATATCTTACAAAAATTAGCACTTTGTCGTGGGGGCAAGGAAAGTTTCTATCAATGCTCTTGATGCGCACAATGTATCAAAAAGATACCCCATCGCTGGTTCGTCGGAGTTCACTAATCGCAAGACTTTTAATAATGGTTATACCATTGCAAAAACACTCCTGGTTTATTTTTTCCAAAAATCATCTGACATAACAATTTTTTGGACAACTTTATTCCATGATAGTTTTGCATAGCTTGATTCTCTATACTCAGGGTCCACAAAAGTGCTGAAGATGAACTTGATTTTCCATAATACTATGAATTGTGATGAAACTTGTTGCAAATCGAGTTAGAGAAGGGCGAATAAGGTCATGACAGTTTGAGTGCACTCTGAACTTAGCAAGGATCCATGCATGAGCATAAACAAACTTTAATATTTTTCTTACATCTCCAATGGTATCCTTTAACAACCTGAATGACTCTAAATCCTCTAGTACAAGGTCAATCACATGGGCTGCACAAGCAGTCCAATATATATGATGATACTCGATAGTTAGCCTCCTACCAGCTATTTTAAAATTCAATCTCTAGTTTGTCACTATTTGGACAATATTTTCAGCTCCAACATAATTAATAATTTCTTTAAATAAGGTTATTAAGAAATCAGTCGTTAAACGATTGCCATCAATATCAACACTCTTCAAAAAAGTGATACCTGCCCAACAATAATATTTTTATGTTAGTGTTGCTATATAAACCACTAAAATTACCAAATTGTAAGTATGCATTTTTCTTTAACTTTAAGTAAATATTTGATTGGCAATAGACAAGAAAATTGACGAGTGTATGCGTCGCCATGTCTTCCCAACTATCTACCATTAGGGGCAACCATAGTCCATCCAATACAATCTTTATCTTTGAATCACCTATTCTTCTATTCTCCATTTTTCCTTCTGTAGAAATGGGTTAACAATTTCATAAGCCATTGGTGGTCGGAAAGTCTTACCAAAATTTGTAACCAAGTTAAAAGCTTCATGGTACGACTACGACAAAGCAACATTGAAAGGGATAACATTTTCATAGAACATCGATGTTATTTTACCACATGGGTACTCCCTATAACTCGACCCTCCACCCATCATGTTCGGAATGGTTTGCTGAGTTTCTCGTAGTAGATTTTGTGAGTGTAAATTAGTAGAGTGTTGAGGTGGAGTTCTTGATGATGATAATGGTACTATAACAGGAGAACACTGCGATGATGACCCTTCGTTTGAGCCTCTGCCATTACGAAATAACCTACCAAGTAGTCCCATACTTCTAGTCCTCGTAGGTTGAGATTCATATCCACTTCCCTCCTCGGGATGATAATCGGGTTCACGACCATCTCCAAAACTGTTAGTGATATCTTCAACTTCATCACTATCATCATACGACGATCCTTGAGGTTCCTAATCCCGCAGTTGTCAACGAGAACGCTTGTTTTGCCTCATTTTTAAGATCCTGAATAACGAGCTTTCTTAAATCGGTTGGTACATTTGGGCACTCAATAACAGATCCACGCTCAGTCGACAAATATTCCTTAAAGCGGGTAATACCAGTGGTTATGACATCGTTGCAGTAATTACATTGAACAACTTTTGGTCAAACCTTAATGGAATGATTATAGAAATCCCCTGCACTTCACGACATCCTATAGGTTTACCAATAAATATTATAAATTAGTATGATAAGACAATAAACTAATTTTAAGCTAAATACCACTTAATGAGTACAAACTAATTGAAACTATAGATATATTTCTTACTTGATTATGAATAAGTCTTCTGACTAGTAATGAAGTGAATACATACTTGAGTAAGTCACGATGCCAACTCTTTATAGAAGATACCTCTACTTTACTACAATTATTTTTACCCATCTTCTTCAATCATAGCTACCACTTTCGATTACATTTTATTATTTTGTTGTGTCACTTATTCTTTAGTTTTTTTTTCATATTACAATGCCAGTGGTTTGCCACTTTATTCTTTCTATCATATCGCAATGTTAGTGGTTTGCCACCTTAGTTGTTCTTTCATTTCATAATGGTAGTGGTCGTCCACTTTAGACATTCTTTCATATCATAATAGTAGTGGTTTACCACTTTAGTGATTCTTCCACATCACCAGTAGTGGTTGGTTAGTAGTTCTTTCATTTCAGAGCATCTGCAGCAGCTATATGAAGGATGGCATGGCAAGGTGGATTCTATCCTTCACTTTGTTTGAGCCACGATCCACCCACAACAGCTAGGTCGCTCTGCCTACGTGTCCACCCAAAACCTACCTTGAGAGTGGTAGACCACTCTCAAGGTAGATTTTGGGTAGATTAATGCCCCATAGTTCTGAACTGCATGACATCAATAACTAATTATATTATGACACTTGTTGAAATCTCTATTCTCTCTAAATATCAAGCATTAGAAAACGTTCTTTTGGAAAAGGTGAGAAGTGATGTTTTTTATTAAAAAACTGAAAACCCAAAGTCTGTTCAAATAGAGAAATAGTCTGTTCGAACAGACAATGTTTTATTCAAATAGAACAAAGATCCTATTTGAAGAAATAAGGTTCTGAGTAACCTGTTTGAACAAAGAAAAAGTTTGTTCGAACAGAAAAAAGTTTGTTCTAACAGAAACCTATTTTCTTAAAAAAAACATAATTCATTTTTAACATTTTATAAAATATTAAGGGCTTGATATTTTTTACCGAAGAGGTACAAACCCACGTACCTGTTCAGTGTCAGTCCAGCTGCAGTCGCTCCATGTGCAATCTCAGACGACGAGTAACCACGAGGTAGTGCTGACACCTAATCTAGACACAGAATGAAACAAACTCCAAATATGGATGTTTCAATATCCCCCTTTGGTTCATTTCGTGTCAAAACTAGAACTATAAAAAATAAAAATACAATTCAAAGCTCCACTTTCATCCATACTCAATCACTGAATATCCATACTCAAAGCTTCACATTCATCCTATAGCATATACTCTAGAATCCGTGCACACTAAATAAGATATATCACGTAACCGTTCAAATAAAATAAGGGATCCAAAAGAAATGATAACTTACCTGGCTTACCTGTCAGGATCATCTCTCCCCCTTTTTGGCACATATGAACAAAGGGTAAAAGAAAAATATAATAGGAAATAAAAAGGAGAAGCTGACCAGGAAAGCAAAATGTATATCAGTCATGGAATAAGTTAAACACATAATAGATGAAAAATATATATCAGGAAATGTCAAAGCAACTATTCTGAAAAGAGAAAATGACAATACATAGCAGATCCAAAAGTTAAATTAAACAAAACGAACAAGTAGTGAGGATATCACTAAACACCAATCCCCCAAAATAAGATGCAACTCCCCCTCAAAATAATGGTAACCCCCTTAAAATGAAGCAAAAGGAAAACACATATAGGGAGTGTCTTTGAAATAAGTAAGCAAAAGAAGACAATACTCCCCCTAACACAAGGCATGATAAAAATACAATGAATCTAAGATATTCTATAAAGACCAAGACATCGCCCATGTGTTATAAAACAATCACTAAATGAATTACTTGGTGTGTGTGTGTGTGTGTGTGCATAGTCAGATGGATACCCAATTTTTAACGTATTCCTCATCCACTATTAAAATACTATATTGGAAAGTTGTTTCAACTTAGGCCTCACTAGGGTGGTCACTTAAAAATTATAGAGATTTGACTAGCAAGCACTCTATGTGAAATATGAATATGAGTATGTGAATAGAAAAGTTAAAATTTTATCAAATAAACTGCGCATTGTAAATTGAAAGATCTCACAGACATAAAATTAATTGTTATAGATGGTGTCAAGTTAACTAACATATAATCCCTATCTCTCATCTCCACTAAACTGACTGTGTTAAACTCAATATCAAACAGGTCTTAAAAAGGATATAATATAAGCAAGGGAAGGGACATGATGGAGTAAGTGTTTTGTTGGCATTCTGAGACTATAGTTTATACTTTCTCCCCCTATTTCTTCAAATTGAGTTCACCTCCTGTCCTTCTATCTCTTTATTGAGTACACATTGAATGGAATACATCTTCTCTTCTTCTTCTTTTTTTCTTTTTTAAGCAAGACTTTGACTGATATATTAGTAAAAATATTGGAGATACTCTATTTTTCTATTCATCTTTCCCCACTTAAACCACATGATTTTACTCCTTCCTTCACTTTTATTTTACTGAAAAGTCTTAGAATAAATGGGCTAAAATGAGTTGGATATAAAACGAATGACATATTGTAAGGCACAAAAGGGCTATAAATTGATAAATTTTGGGTAAGCATAAACGAATGCCAAAAAAGGTGTAACAATAAAAAACCTATTATCATATCTTTGGTCTCACATAATATTTTTTTGTCTCGAATCAAGTATAGAGAATGTTCTATTAGACTAACTTGAACTTGAAGTTACCATCGATTATTGATTATAAAAAATAAAATCAAGAAAAAATGCTAAATCTGGAAAGAATTTATGAGATAACACTCGAAACTTATAAAAGGGCTAGATCCTCACATAGTATTAGGTACAAAGTCTCTACGGTTATCCTCACGTGGTTCTAATCACGATAAGCTTTTAGCTTAAATAAAAGGATTAATGACTATTGTAAAATATTATTTTACCAAATAATTATCCCATGAATGAATATGTACAAAAGCACAGTTCATGTCTAACAAGAATATTCTACATACAAAAGCTCCTAAAGTGCAAAGTGCAAATAAAATCATAACAGTACCCTACTGTCCTAAAAAATAAAAAAAAAATAAAAAAACTAAGACAAGGTAAGAAACGTGCTTAATCAATGAAGCATATTGATAACCCGTCTCAGTTGATATTCATTACCTTATCTGTGGCGACTAGTCATTCTTTCTTACCCAAACAGCCCAACTAACCTTTTGAGGTGATGTTTCTTGAGCAAGCCACTTACCTACGTTCTCACTTTTCACATTAGTAGAAATCACATTTGAGTTATATATTTGCCCATAGAATGGTTGAGCATATGGTTGATAGGATCCAACAAATCTACAATAAGACGCAATATGACCCTTTCGACCACATATTCCACAATAATAAATCTGAGAGTACGAGAACCTTTTGGCTTGAGGATATTATATTATGTTTGGGTAATGATGTAGTAGCAATTTCTTTGATGAATTTTGTGACTCTTTTATCAGTATTCATTTTCCCCATACATAACATCTTATCAATATTTTTTGCTCCATGACAAAAAAAATTAAGTTTTTGCTGAGATAAAACTAAATCAAGTTTGGTCGTATGTAGTGTTAGGATTACAGCTCAAAACAGGAAAAATATATTCAAACGAGTGAGAAAGTCGTTCGAACGGCAAAGTTTCCATTGAAGTCGTTCGAACGAGTCATGAGTCGTTTGAACGAAAAAGGCTCTGTTTGTTTATTTCTAAGTTTGTTTTAAAGGGGATTTAATCCAAAGCGATGGTTTATCTTGTGATGCATACTTCGGAGATGACCTAATAGAGAGTATATAAATATAGAGTGTGGGTTCAAAGCCTCCTAACACAACATATGAGTTAAAAAGCCTCTGTGTGAGAAACTTGAAATCTAATAGAGATTTAGCCTCTGTGGTAGACCTTGTAAAGAGTTGGTTTTTACAAGAAATAAGGTGAAGGATGTTGTTCTCTTGAGATTTGATGATGAGAGGGGAAGTACCTCTTGGTTGCTAAGAAGAGAAATCAAGATAGAGAGAAGATTGAAGGGTTTCAAGAAGGTATGCAACATGGTCTTTGTTGAGGTAATCTTCGATGTTCTTGATGAATCTCTTATGTTTTTTTTATCTCTTGTAAATCTGTGTGAGGATTATTACGAGATTAGGGATTTCCATGTTTGTTGGAATCCCTTGAGTGCTTGTAATTAAACTTAAATACATAGTGGATTTCTAGCTTAGTGGGGGGAGTAGCCTTATGGTGAACCTCCAGTAAATATTGTGCTTTGTGTGTATGTTAATTTCGTTTCTAGTTTCTTGGTAGATTATTTATATACCATGAGGATAACGGATAAAACCAAATTATACGAGTATAATGTATTCTCCACGTTCACCCCCCTCTCAACAATTGCACGTTGCACCGAAGATATAAGAAGTCATTTGTTAGAGCCCGAGCCTCCCAGTTGCACTGATATTGTCCCCACCTTTACCACCTAGTATGGGCTAGGTGTGGGTTTTATTCGAAAAGGCCTCAGTGCAATTTAATAGTCTGTATCTTCTTATATCCTTGTATGAACTACATCTTCTACCCGATGTGGGACTAACTTTGATCTACCAATCTTAACAATCTCCATCTTGGATCAAACACCTTTAGTCAATAACCGTCCATTTTGAGCTTCACAGAAGCGAACGCGAGCTCCACCTCGAATGATAACCGTTCACCACCACCGATACCATTAGATACGCCCACCAACAATCTCCACCTTGGTTTGAGCTCCCGTAGTACACCATCTCACCTGAGATCCATGTGCAATAACTTATCTACTACACCCAAGCACCACGTTTTTTCCACACATCCATGTTCTACCTTGAGCACTCGCCAATCACAGTGGACTATGTTCCCTGCCGAACCGTCGACTCTGATATCATTTGTTAGGGCTCGAGTCCCTCAGTTGTACCGATATTGTCCCCACCTTTACCACCTAGTATGGGCTAGGTGTGGGGTTTTATCCGAAAAGGCCTCGGTACAATTTAATAGTCCGTATCTTCTTATATCCTTGTGTGAACTACATCTTCTACCCGATGTTGGACTAACTTTGATCCATCGATCTTAACATGTAGTTCGTCCAAAGTTGATTTTATTTTCTTTTTCGCATCATGAACTCCTTTCTCGAAAATCATAACCTTGTCATGAAAGTCTTGTTTCTTATCTTCAAGCATTTCTATCTCGTGACTTGTATTATCAGTTTTATCTTGAAGTTAACGCGTGAGTGTATTAACTTGGTCTTTTAAGACTTTGTTAAGTTTACTAAGTTTAATACACTTTGCAAAAGTCTGAGCATACAAGTCTTCAAGATTCAGGTCTTCAAACTCATTTCTTTCATGATCACTTTGATTTTTAATAGAATTCTCAAGTTCGAAAGCATCAGAGTTATCATTGCTACAATTTAGAAAAGTAGGATATGCGCAAAATTGTTCATTCTCAACTACTTGAGAATGATTATTATTATTATTATTTTTTTTCATCATCACTATCATCCCAAGTAACACTAATATTCATAGCTTAGTGATTAGTTCCAAAAATTTTATTGGGACAACTGTGAGCATAATGACCAAACATGTGACACTTATAACATTTAACTTAATTTAGGTCAGTATCAAGGTTGGTCTGCCGGTTATTCGATTTAAGTTGATCATGAGTTCGCGACTTGTAATTTACTGATTGCCCTTATTTTTTAAATTGATATTTTTTTACAAGGTTTTTAAGCTGGTTGCTTATAAAAGTAATCTGCGAATCCATATCGGACCCATTATTATTATCTGAATCACATGAGATGTTAGCTTCTTTGGTACCCTTAGAAGAAGAAGAGTAAGATGAAGATTTAAAAACAACACTTTTATTCTTTTCAGAGTTTTCCATTTTCATCTCGAGTTCAAAAGTTCACAACTTTCCAGCTAATGTATCTAGTTTTATTTTTTAAAGATCCTGAGCTTCCTCAATAGCATCATGTTTGGATCTAAAGCTCTTGGGAAGAGATCTTAAATCTTTACGAATAATTTTGACATCGGAATAAGCTGCTTCGAATATTCTTAAATTGCATCAAATTCATCAAAATGTTTGAAATATCACTTAGTCTCGCATCGAATTCATCAAAAGGTTCATCTTCACTCATTCGAATATTCTTAAATTGCAAAGTAAACATTTGTAATTTACTTTTTTTAACTGTATCATCACCTTCATGAGTTCGAACTAGAATGTCCCAAGCTTATTTCGAAGTGGTACAAGCAGAAATATGTTGAAACTCATTTTGACTCACAACCATAAAAATAACATTGCAGTCTTTAAAGTTATAGCCGACAACATCCTTTTCTTCCTTTGACCATTGGTTTTTAGGTTTAAGGACCTTTATAGTGCTACCTGGTGAACCGTACATCATGGTAGGTTGCTTTCATCCATCCTTAATGGCAAATCACACATCTTCCCTGATTGATTGTAAGAATACAACCATTAGAATGGATAAGTTTTGTCATCAAAGAGTGGATGACGATTTACAAGACCTCCAAACTTCTCAGAATCCATTATTCTCAAGCAATCAAGTTAGAATCCACACTCAGGTTGTTAATCCTCGAAGTGTGACCGCTCTGATACCAATTGAAATTTCTAATCAATTGAGATTAACTGATTTCAATTAATTTAGGTCAAAATCAATAGATCCGAAAAATCTTGAATTAACGGTCTAACCCTAGTCTAATTCAAGTTGGTCCAATGTTCTAGTGATAACAAACAAAAGTAAATTAAGCACAGGAACAAACAATTTTAACTCTGTGGGAAACCTTTTTCAGGAGAAAAAGCCGCATGTCGCTGCCGAATCTCCCGACAGCTAAACAATCTAATATTGAAACAAAATTACACGAATTCAATTATTTACAGACTCGATAAACACATCCTGTGGTTACCTCTCTTATAATTGAACTTCTCGCAATTAATTCCTCGTTCTCGCAATGCCCTTTGTTCTCGCAATGCCTCGCTTCAATCTCTCGTCAAAGCATCGATCCAAACTTGAAATTCACAAAATTTTTAATTTAAGATTATGTTTTATAAATCTCCGATTGATTCAATTTGAGTTTTACTTCGCATTGAATCGCTCGTTGAAATCTCTATTTTCTCTAAATATCAAGCCCTAGAAACGTTCTTTTGGAAGAGGTGAGAAGTCAAATAAGAAAATATGTCTTTTATTAGAAAATTGAAAACCCGAAGTCTGTTCGAACAAGCAATATTTTATTGGAACATAACCAAGATCCTATTCGAAGAAACAAGGTTATGAGTAACCTGTTCGAACAAAGAAAAAATATGTTCGAACAGAAAAAAGTTTATTCTAACATAAACTTATTTTCTTAAAAATATATATAAATCATTTTTGACATTTTGTAAAATATTAAGGGCTTTATATTTTTGACCGAAGAGGTACAAACCCACGTACCTGTTCAGTGTCAGTCAAGCTGCAGTCGCTCCATGTGTAATCTCTGACGACGAGTAACCACGAGGTAGTGCTAACACCTAATCTAGACACGGAATGAAACAAACTCCAAATATGGAAGTTTCAGTCTCATGCAGTTCAGAACTGCGGTGAGTAATATTCACATGTTTTAGACTAGAACTGCTGTGGGGTGGATTGGGGTGAATTCATCCACCTAGGTGCTCTAGATGCTTTCACAAAAAATAATTTTTCTCATGAATCATATAATGACATATAATGGCGTATAACGGTGTATAACGTTCGTTAGTAGTGAAGAGAAACATTAAAAATAACGTATTGTTAACAACCGTTATAGCATAAAATCTCGGTCTGTAACAACAAATAGCGGGTGCTATTTTTAGAACAGAACAAAACGTATAATGGAACGGCTCGACGTGTTACGCGTAACGATTGTTTAAAACCATGTTTCAAACGACCCTACTGCTGCATATGCTATCAGGGCCGACACATTTACTTGAAGTAGTCCTCCAATTTATGACAACACAACAATGCAAAATCTGAACTCAACGACTTCTCTCTACAACAACTACTACCACCTTCGTCTTGGTCGTCGTCCCTCTACTGTAATAATAAACCCTAAAACCCTAGAAACTATGAAAGATCAAACCCTAGGTTCCTCAACTATCTACATTCCTCCTCACCAACGCTTGAAGTCAATCGTAGTATCGTCGAATTCGTCTCCGAGTGTTTCCACCACTCGTTCGCTCGATTTCGATTGGAGAGATAATCAGAATAGGGGACTGTTAAACCCTAGAAACAATAGTATTCCTTTGAATCACTATCAGCAGCAGCAACAGCAACCGAAGAATTTGAAGAATAGTAGAGATAGTTGGGAGGATTACTCTGATGAGGATGATGATGTTGAAATGGAGTTGTCGTTGTCTACTCAGGTGAGTTTTAATTCTATGGTTTTACAGCTATAGTTGTTTTGATTGATCAAGTAGATTAATTGGTTAATTTAAATGATAGTTTGCTTCAATACGGGCATTAGTTCGTTTGAATGTATTCGCAGGGGTGGAACCAATAATCTAGTTTAGTGGGGCTAATAAGGTTGGGGGTTCGGGGCAAAGGTCGAAAAAAATGATAGTTTGATATTAGGTTCGCTTCAGTGTGAGATTAGTTTGTTCGAATTAGTATTGGCAGGGGCGGAACCAATATTTTATTTGAGGGGGTCAATGATGTTAGGGGGTTTGGACCCGAAATTTCTTTTAGGGGCTTATAGACATTAAGTGATTGACACTTTTATGGAAATCTAAATAACCCCCAAAAGACAATTTATTCAAACTTAGTAGTTCTAAGTCGAATGTCCTCGAAGTCGGGGATACATTTCCGGCTGGCTTCTACCAATCGATAATTCAACACTTGTAGTTCACATGATACAAACTAACTGTTTAAGTTTGATTAAAGAACTTTGACAAAGTAAGCTGTGGTGTGCAATCTTATATCCATGGATTTGTTGTATTCAAATAATTTTTTATTCATTTTGTAAGTCCCAAAATTAAAATAAGAGGGCTAAAGGGAGAGAAAAAAATAAAATAAAAATAACGGTGGGGAATTACTATGATTGAAAGATCTTTTTTAAGGATGACTATGGATATGGTTGGAGAGAAAGGGCCAGGGAATAGAGAGGTTTGCCGTGGATGGATTACGTTTAAAGGTCAAGAATGAAGCAAATCTCCTGAAAGTCCTTGCAAGTCATTTCCCTGGCTATAGGATAACTACCATATGAAACTACTAAAAAAAATCTTTGAAAAATCTACCCGGGGCTATATCCCTGGGTAGCCCTCCTGTACTTCCGCCCAAGTATTCGTATAAACCCCCTAATTTGTTGTAAAACCATATCTTTGTCATTTTAAAAATAGGGGTTTATGAGAAGATAGGCATTGCAGAGCCCAAGACTAAGTCAACTGCTGAAACAATACTTAGATTGGGATTGAAGGAAATGTCTCTTCAAATTCTGCACAATGATGAATTGAATCAGCTGGGAAACCTGTGGGTTCTCTGGGGTAAAACATATAACTGAACCTGATCTCGGTGGAATGATCTTAAGACTTATTAAAAAAACAAATTTCTATTCCCTTGGTTGGTCCATGGGGATTTCAATTCTTATATTAGACTGGGAGAAAAGAGTGGGGGCAGAGGGATCAATACAAGGTCCACACAAGATTTTGCAGCAGTTGTGATGAATGCAGATTGATAGAGATTCAAAGAGAGGGTCTGAAGTACAGTTGGACCAACAAACAACAAGGTGCAGCCAAAATTCATAGTCTTCTGGACAGGTCATTCACTAACCAATTATGGATGTACAAGTACGCAGGGTGGAAGCTAAGGGTTTGCTCAAGGCTTCACTCTGATCACTCTCTTTGGGAGAACAAATCTTGTTACTAGGCCCTCTAATTGCCCTTTCAAATTCTTCAAAGCCTGGACGGACCATCCTAATTTTGAGAACCTTGTCAAGACCAGCTGGAGTGAATATGTGGTGGGCTCTCCAATTTTTGTTTTACAAGCTAAGCTCAAGAGATTAAGATCTGTCATAAAGCTGTGGTGTAGGGATGTGTAGGCAGTGTGCAACTTGCTATGAGTACTATCACAAGAGAGATTGATTCACTGCAAGAAGAGCTGGAGCATAACATTACAGATGATGAGATTGCTCAGCAGATTGAAGATAAATCTAATGAGTATACAAGACTGGTTGTTCAGGAGGAATACAAATGGAAGCAAAAAACCAGAGTAAAGTGGCTGCATTAAGGAGATAGAACTCAAGGTATTTTTGCTCTCTTGCTAAATTTAAACTTGCTTCGAGTCAGATTACTATAATTGAAAATGGTGTGGTTCATATTGTGGAAGACCAAGAAAGTATTAAAGAGTGCATTGCTGACTATTATAAGAAGAAATATACTGCAGTCACTCCTAATGTTTCCTAGGCGTTGCTGGACTTAATTCCTTCTTTAATTACTGATGAAGATAATTGCAAGTGACTGGTGTGTGTTCATGAAAGCTAAGTTCTTTAAAGTAAATGCTAACATGGTTAATCTATAAAAAGTTTACTATTTGGCCAGGGGTCAAGAAAGATTTCCTTGCTATGAGGGATAAAGTCTTATGGCAGATTGGGGGTGGAACTTGGGTCTCTTTCTGGTATGATCACTGGGTGTCAAATACAGTTTTAAGCAACAAGGTCTTGGTGCAGATCAATTCAACATTAATACTGTCAATCAAATTATTGAAAATAAGAAAGTCACTCCCCCAAACTTGCTTACTCAGCTGTTTGGTTACATGGACATAAACCTTAGTTCTGTCATGGTTGATTCTGAAAGAGCTGATAAGTGTGTTTGGATGCCATACATTACAGGTTCTTTTTCTGTCAAGAGTGGTTTTGAAGAATTTAGGGAGAAATTTCCTAGGGTTTGGATGGAAAGCTCCAGTTATGCGTAACCACTCTTGGAGATTGCTGCATAACTCACTGCCTACTGATTTTGAATTGAGAAAAAGAGGGAAAACCACAGCTACAGCTCGCTACTTATGTCATAAAGGAGGTGATACTCTTGCTTACATTTTCTGGGAATGCGATTGGGAATGTTACTTGTTTGATCTAAATGGTTCTGCTGCTTCTACAATGAAAGACCTGTGGGACCTTGTTAAGCAAGCTAGTAGCCCACTGGTGAAGGACCTCTGGAAGTCTTTTCTATTGGTCTTTTAATATAACTTGTAGTTTCTCAGAAATTCTATAATTTTCAGGAACTATTCAGCTCAGAGTACTAAGCTCAAGAGAAGAATTCTATATGATTTCAAAGAATGTTCAGCTCTGACTAAAGCTACAATGTACAATACTGCTGGTGATCTCAAAATTAAACAAATTTGGTTGTTATAGCAAGAAGACAGAAGGTCCCCCAAAGTGTCATGTTTCTGGATCTCACCAGCTTCAGATGAGATAAGAATATGTTGTGATGGGTTATCTAGTGGAAATCTAGGTATTGGTGGAAGTGGAGTTCTTATTAGAGCTTATGTGAGTGATGTCATTGCAGTTATGGCAAAGAACCTCCAATTCACCACTGCTTTCTTTGCTGAATGTGTGGCTATAATGAATGGGTTGATAAAAAAGCCAACAGATGGGACAAACAAATGTTTGGGTAACCTTAAATTCAGAAACAGCCATCCAATCCTTCAAAAATGACAGAGTTCCTTGGCAGTTTAACAAAGTGAACCCTTGGTTTAACAAAATGAGACTAACAACAGTATGGAGGGAAATGAATTTCTCAGCTGACATGCAGCAAGGAGAAGAAGTAGGCTTCAAGCTGGAGCTGTTAGTGGTATATGGGAAGACCCACTTTCCAGGACAAGATAGAGAGCCCCTATGGGAAATAGTTTAGATTTATCACTTGATCTATGTATATTTGGTAGCTGCAGCAAAGGACTCATAGATCATGGGGCTGTTATGATCTTTTGAGGATGCTTCATCTACTATTTTTAGCTTCTAGATGTTTTTTTTTCTGCTACTCCCTTGCTCTCTTTTTCAGCCTTCTAAAATCTATAAAAATCATTGCTTACTTTGCAAAGCGAAAGAAAAAAGGATTTAACATACCCATTGAATTTTGGTGAGGTTCTAGCCCGGTGAGAGTGAGAGACCCTATAGTTAATTTATCGGACAATTGAGGTTGCCTTGTCTGAACTGTCGTTGTTCTTTTGAATGAGTGATGTCTTCGCTGGAACTTTATTCCCGAACTTACAGAAATGCATTCTTACTAATGTTCCAAAATGTTCATCAGGATGCTTCGACCCTTGATAACGTTAACGAGTGGAAGTGGAAGCTAAACTTGCTTATTCGCGGGAATGATGAGCAAGAGGTCATTTCAAGAGAGAGAAAAGATAGACGTGATTTCGAGCAACTTGAAGCATTGGCAACACAAATGGGTTTATACAGGTATGTTTGGGTTTTGTGCAATATAGGAAATTATATTCTATTTTATATTGTTTGCCGCTTCATTTTGATTTGAGTTAACTCTGGCAGCCATCGATATGAAAAAGTTGTAGTTTTTAGTAAGGTCCAGCTGCCGAACTACAGATCTGATCTGGATGATATGCGCCCACAGAGAGAGGTATGTTCTTGTAAATTGTGCACACCTCGTTCAGCTACTTTTTGTTAATTTTCAATTTCCAACATAGTATTAATAGATGTGCTATTATAATGACAAAAAACTACTAATTATCAGTTGTCTCTTAGTAAATTTTTGGTAGTTGATTATTAAGAACCACAATGATATGCGCATTGATGCTATCTAGAAATGACAGGTCAGTATACAATTTGGTTTGCAAAGAAGGGTGGATGCTCTACTTAGGGAATATCTTAGTCGGAAGCCTATAAGTGGAGGAACTTCCCTGGACAGTGGCTTTTCAAGGTCAAGTAGCAGTTGTAGTATTGCGACCGATGAAAGCTTTTTTGAGCAACAAGAGGTTCCTACTTCTTTTGCAATGGAACAAGTCCTTAGGCGAAGGAGTTTGCAGTTGCGTAATCAGCAACAAGCTTGGCAGGTTCATATTTAATTGCAAAGTTAACTCTCTTGTACTACAGTAGATCCCATATGCATTTGTATGTATAGACTTCTTCAAAATGGTAAAATATGTAACAAGAAGACAATTTGCGAAGCGCACTTCTTGCATTCCAAATGTTTATCTTCTAAAGATTGGTGTGAAGACTTGAGCAAGACTTACAACTGCATAACATATTTTCAAAATGTTTTATTTGATCATTTCTGTTCTCCACGAATGACTTTCTGAAGCAGTTGTAATTCTAGAAGTCCTCTCTTTTCAGATAAAAACCTGAATGCATTGCAATTGATGATTTATTTGGTTGCTTATTTTTATTTGAACTGCACCACTTTTTATTGCAATAATTACACTCATACTTCTGCAGGAATCTGAGGAGGGTGAAAAATTGCAAGAATTTCGAAGAAGCCTTCCTTCTTACAAAGAAAGGAAGTCATTATTGTCAATCATTTCACAGAATCAGGTTAGTGACGTTATTCCTGTTTTGGCATTTGGTTGCCCTCATCAGATCGGTTTGTCTGGATCTTTTTTACTTCTGGAAATATTTGAGATCGACCTTGCAGACTTTTAAGTCATTGTGAATATCAACTTTCACTCGGATATATTTAGGATTACTTGCACAAGAAATGGTTACCTAGTTTCTAAAAATTTACACAGAAAGCATTCTCCATACCGAATTTAACAATTTTTGTGATAATCTAGTAATTATTTCTGTTATGCCACTTTGAAGTCATGATGTTATAAAGTATTGCAATCTCATACTGTAATGCTCAGCGATTGGAATATAGGGAGATAACTTCTTTTTTTTGATTAACACAAGTACACAACACCATGGGCTTAAAATTAAGATAGAAGCTAGTCACTAAGGTATGGGAACGTGGGAAAGGTACATGCAGCTATGAAACTTCCCACAGATTGATAATGCATATCAAAGAACAATTAACTTAACTCACATTAAACATCAGGACCATGCATCTTACCACATCCCTGCAAAATTCTTTATTAAATAAAAACACTTCACTCATGAAGAGTCTAAGAATGCAGAAATAACTCATTGATCATTTCAAAGGAAACTTTCCAAGGTGGAAAGAATAAAACCTGATGCTAAGTTAATAGAAAAAAAATACAAATAAAAAATTCATGATATCACGTCCGATCTGCTATAACTGAATCTTTCCATCGCACAATATCTTTAAACATCCTCCTCCTCATAAGTATGGATAAAAAAATATCGTTGCTTACATGTTAAAGATGATTGCGCCCACAACCTTTGTCTTCAAAAATGCATATCGTATTCCCCCTTCAACAAAACCCTCCATTCGCATATGTAGTAATGTTTCAAAGAAATTTTCCAATCTTCCCTTATAAACGGTTTGCAACGCCATGCTTTCAATGATTTAATAAAACCCACTAAAAGTATTAAAGAAGTGATTCTAAACTTCGTCACAATCAGACAATGTTGAAATAAGTGATCGACGGTTTCATTCGCCATAAGACAAAGTATGCACAAGGCATCGATATCCATATCACTTCTTCTTAGTTCATCTCTAGTCGTTATTTGCTCCAAGCCACCCACAATAAAAGAAGGCTACTTTATGCATGATATCGTTCCACAGAGCCAAACGTTTCAGAAAGTCTAATGATTCGACACTTGCTTCTTACGTTCCTTGTTACCAAACAATTCTCACAAGAATTTCCCGACCCACTTCTATTTCCATTTGCAATTCCCATTGTATCATATAACCGAAGTGTGTATTTTTGATAATGTAAGAATAATTTATTGATTTAATCCAATAAACTTTCCGTGGTGAAAAAAGTACAACATGAAGGCAAAACAAAAGGAAAAAACAAAACAAAAGTCTCGCCAGGAAGAATCTTTCAAAAAGTGCTGAATTTAAACAATCTTTTCAACGTGAATAACATCACCATAATTGTGAATCAATAATTTGATCCATGGTTGGTAAAACATATACATACAAAGTCCGACACACTAATCAATATAAACGGAAAGAGAGTCACTACAACTATTTCCCCAAATGACCATAACTTTACTTTAATATAGTAGTATACTTTATATTCTACCCACTCGCTGTGCCAGGAAAATAGTTGAGTGGGGTAAAGTGACATGCATATAATTAAATGAAGAGTTCAAGGGCGTGAACCCCCAATTTTTTTTGTTTATGATAATTTAAACCTATACATTAGGTCCTCATAATTTCTCTTTCACAAGTGTGAAAAACAAAATGAGGATGGAAGTTTAAGGCATGGCCCTCTGCTAAGCTTAGTTGTACTCTTTGCCAATATTGTTGCTTCCAAATTCTAATAGTGGAACAATGGTAAAGCAATAGAAATAGGGAAGAAGATAATAGGGACTTCAACTAGATAAAGTAGATATAAGAGAAGATTTTGAAATATAGTCCAAGTTGGAAAGGAGAAAGATTAAAGGAGAGAAGTTTGTATATAATTTAGGACAAACATATAAGGAGAATAAATAGGGTAGTGCTGCCTCTCATGAGACAGTTGTCCTAGAGTCAAACCACTATCAACAAGGGCCACCTACCAAGAGTTATATCTTGACTTAAACGGCGTGTGCGGAGTGAGCTTTGTAAAGGTCTCCAGGAGAGTAGATGGGCTAGTGGTAAAAAATTATGAACCCGGTGAACCTCTTGTTTCAAAGAAAGAAAGAACGAACAAATAGGGTATAATTAAGGGGAATATTATAGGAATCAAGGAGTCCTGATTTGCTGAGAAAGATGTTTGTTGGGGAGTTGAGGACTTAATCAGAAGATGTTATGTCCATCCTCATGTGACCCTTTCCATCAAAATTTGTAACTCTCCGTGAAACATAAATAGGGATAATGAAGGAAAATCTTCTAGATATAGCATAAAATATTTTCACTACTAAAATTTCTTTTTCAAGCAAAAATATTCAGTTAATTTCTCTCCTTTTTTCGGTGGAGGATTGGAGAAGCTCGACGTATTTGTCCAATGTTCCTATCAATGATCTTTAAAACTCTCCTGGACCCTTTAAGATGGAACTTAGAGCTGCTTGTTATCAAGCTGGCATTACACCTTGGGCTTAATATGTATGGCAAAGTTGCTCATAAGCAAATCTTTCCCGCAATCAGTATGACAATATATCTAGAAGGGGATGTACATTCTTATCTCAAGATCTATAAGAACCACTTGCAGTTCATTGTTCAAAAATTGTAGTGATGCATCATACTTATAACTATTGCTTGCGACACGATACACTAAATTTCTTATAAATGAACCTTCAAAACCAAGAACAACAGACAAGAGGATTATGCACGCTCTACTATTGCTTTTCGCTGCCCTGAATAGATAAGCACTAACCATGGATGATGGATCCGATCTGTATCCTCCCCTAAGATAAGTTTGACTCCATTGACTAGTTTACATGTGACATTTCTCATAATCTAGGCCATCTTTAATTCTTAATTGGCTACAAAAAACTTCTTAAGTCATGCCCTTTTTAACATAACATCACCACGGACGAGTGACATTGCATCTTCGCGTGACAACATCTGAAGTTTTACAGTCAGAGAAGTTACTTGTATCTTCCTTTCAGAAGAATATTCTTCTAAAACATTGACGTTGTATTGACAATGCATCTTCGCATGGCATTTTATCTTCACGTGACATTGCATCTACTAAAATAATTTATAAACCCGATGAATATTCTTCTAGAGTGTTCCAAGGGCAAAGAAGAACTAGAAGAGGAGAAACAAAAATAAAAATTACATCAATAGTGTCCCAAGGACAAGGTGATGCGTTCCTACTCAAGATTAAGTAAAGAACGCGATTGAGAACGCAAGTAAAATGAAAATCGAAGGTATATAAGAAAAGTGAAACCAAAACCTTGATTAAACACAAGGGATTTTCATAAACTTTCTTAAATCAAATAAATTGACCCCCAATCTCCTTGCAACCATCCTCCTTAAAACATCAATAAGAAACTCATGGACTTCCCTAACTCCCTTAATCATTATTCAAACCTCTTACTTAAGCGCTCATTAATTCTACTCACGAAACTTTATCGGCTTCACGATTTGGCGCTTCGACTGTCGTACCCCTTCGTTGACAACTCTTTCATCGTCCGTGATCGATGTGGCTACATCATACACCCCGGGTTGAAGAAGACTCGACCTTGAGTCCGGAGTGAGTTCAACGTCGCTACCCTCTTCGACCTCATAGGATGAATCCGCATGATACTCTTGTGAGTCAGACACAGTAAAAGTTACAAAAACATGCATATCACCGGGAAGATCAATTTTATATGCGTTGTCGTTGATACGCTCTAAAACCCGATAAGGTCCACTTGCTATGTCCTTAAGCTTACCATGCTGCCCCGGAGGAAAGCACTCCGTACGAAGATTTATCCACACCAAATCTCCTTTGTTAAACCGTACATGACGACGATTCTTATCCACACCATGAACAACTTCAAAAGGTGATTTCCTTGTTGAGCGATTTTTACCTCGATTATATGCAAACTCCGTTTAAGATAAGACTAAATCCCATTGTCGCTTATTTCCACTAACGAGGCTATGAAGTAAATTCCCAAGCGTGCGGTTTACAACCTTGGTTTGCCCTTTCGTTTGAGGATGGTGAGAAGTGCTAAATTGCAGCCGAGTTCCCACCTTTTTCCAAAGAGTGCGCCAAAAGTGACTAACAAACTTGGAGTCCCTATCGAAAGTAATCGTCTTCTTCGGGATACCGTGAAGCTTTACAACCTCTTTAAAATACAATTTAACAACCAATGGGGCGTCTAGAGTTTTAAAGCAAGCAATGAAATGAGCCATCTTTAAAAAGCGATCGACGACAACTAGAAGTGAATCCGTACCTCGTTGAGTCCGTGGAAGACCCAACACAAAATCCATACAAACATCTTCCCAAGGAGCCGAAGGAATGGGTAAGGGCATGTAAAGGCCGCAGTTTTACGAATGACCTTTTGCAAGATGGCAAATACGTCAAATCACCCTCATCTGTAACTTAGGCCAAAAGAAGTTCTCATTTACTAATGCCAACGTCTTGTCGTGCCCAAAGTGGCCACCAAGTCCTCCCCCATGTCGTTCCTCGATGATGGCTTCGCGAAGTGAATACTCTGGAATGCAAAGGCGATTTCTTCGGAACAAAAACCCATCTTAGAGAAAGAATCCATCAACAGAACCAGCCTTACATTTTAACCATATAGCACAAAAGTCTTTGTCATCTAGATATAGTTCCTTTATGACATCAAAACCCAAGACACGAACAACCATTGTATTCAATAGTAAATTGCGCCTACTTAACGCATCGGCGGTGATATTTAGAGCTCCTGCCTTGTGTCGAATAACGAAAGTGAATTCTTGTAATGAGGCAACCCACTTAGTATGGCGATTACTTTACTTGTGTTGCTCGTTTATGTATTTCAATGCCTCATGGTCGGAGTAGAGTATATACTCCTTATGAAGTAAGTAATGATGCCAATGACAAAGAGCTTGAACAATTGCATAAAACTCCTCATCATACGTTAAATACCGTTTGTGGGTGTTGTTGAGTTTCTTACTAAAGAAAGTTGTTGGCCTCTTCTCTTGGCATAAAACAGCTCCTATACCCGTGTGAGAGGCATCGCAATCCACTTCAAAAACTTTATCAAAATCAGGGAGTGCTAGTACAGGTGCCTCGGTCATTTCCCTTTTAATCAATTCGAAGCTCTCATTTGCCACCTCGTTCCATGTAAACAGGCCACCCTTTAAATCAATCAGTAAGTGGTGCAATAAGCGTACTAAAATCCCGAATTAAACGTCAATAAAACATTGCTAACCCATGAAAACTTTGAATATCATGAATAATCTGTGGAACTGGCCATCTCAATAGTGCTTCAACGTTGGAGGGATCGACTTTGACTCCTTCTGCTGACACGATAAAACCCAAGAACACATTTCAGTTAGGTAATCACACTTCTTCAGATTGACATACAACTTTTGTTCCCTCAAAATATCAAGGGTTGACTTAAGGTGATCAAGGTGAGAGATGTCGCGTCTTGGCTATAGATCAAGATATCGTATAAGTAGACCACCAAAAACTTCCTGATAAGTGGCCGAAATACTTGATTCATTAGTTACATGAACGTACTCGGAGCATTCGACAAACCAAATGGCATAACCATCCATTCATAAAGTCCACTACACGTATTAAACGCTGTTTTCCACTCATCGCCTCCCCTTATTCGAATTTGATGATATCCACTGCGCAAGTCAATTTTTGAGAAAACCTTCGAACCTGACAACATATCTAACATGTCGTTCAACCTGGGGATAAGAAATCGATATTTGATGGTGATCGTATTGATGGCTCGGTTATCAACACACATACCCCAACTACCATCCTTCTTAGGGGTAAGTAATTCCGTCACTTGCTTTTACAACTCGGCATACTCTGGGGTTCATTCGATATGCGGCTTTATTGGGCAGGCTCATCGATATTTGATGGTGATCGTATTGATGGCTCGGCTGTCAACACACATTCCCTAACTACCATCTTACTTAGGGGTAAGTAATTCCGTCACCTGCTTTTGCAACTCGGCATACTCTGGGGTTCATTTGATATGCGGCTTTATTTGGCAAGCTAGAGCTTGGGACAAGGTCAATGTTGTGTTGGATATCATGTAGTGGGGGTAAGCCATCGGGTAACTCGATTGGCATAACATCCTGATAGTCAGATAGAAGTTGTGGAAATAGAAGTTGTGGAAGGGCTGGAGAAACATTTATGACCTTATTCTCTTCCACCACATACAAAGCAAACACCATACTAGATTCTTCAATAGCTCCTTCAAACTCAGCCATAGACAAAAAGTTATTCCCCTCCCCAGTAGTTGGATTGGTTGAACATTCCGTTTTCGAAGGACCCAAAATTACTTTTACATTGTCTTTAAAGGTGTAAGTATTTTTGAATCCATCGTGCACAACTTTGTTATCGTATTGCCATGGCCTCCCCAACAATAATAGGTGACAATCATCCATGGGAACTACGTCACACCATATGTCGTCTTTATAGTTTTTCCCAATTGAAAACGAAACTAAACAACGTTGAATTACTCTTACTTCATTGCCCTTCCGAAACCATGAAATGTTGTACGGCTTTGGACGCTTCTCCGTTGTCAAGGAAAGTTTATCCACCATCTCCTGAGACACCACATTTTCAAAGCTACCACCATCGATGATAATATTACATATCTTCTCATATGCAGTGTACCGTGTATGGGAATTATTCGTACGAAGCCAATCCTCATTATCTTCAACCTTTGAAGCATTCATACTCCTTCGTATAGCAAGTGATTCGCCATGATCGCTCCAGGTTACTTTCTCATCTACATCATCATAATACTTGTCGAATATAGGCTCAATATTTTCTTCCTTAGGAACCAAATCATCCGTGGATAACGTCACAAACGGTGGTTTGAGAAATTCGAGGCAATGTACCCAAGTCCAGAACATTTAAAACAAGTAATACTTCCTCGACCATTGTTGATATGGTTTGTTGTGGCATCTTTCTTTTCCGGACCAGAGGTAGTATTAGTTCTTTGAAAAGGACGGTTAACTTGTTTTGAACCTTGTGCTCCCCGACTAACCGGTTTGCCTCTAAACATCCCTCGCGAAAGACCATACCCCCGATTTACTTGTTTTTTATTATTTATTTATTGTTTCTCAACCTTTGAGGCTAGCTTGTAAACATCATTTAAAGACCAATATTGTTGTAGAGTAACATCGTTGCAATTTCAGATCATAACTCCCCAAGATAGCGCGCCATAGTTTGTTCCTCAACTTCGTTCACACCACAACACATCATCAAAAGGTTGAATTCCTTAGTGTATTCCTCAACCGTGCGAACCTCCTGGTGAAGATTTTGGAGCTTAAGGTAATACTCCTGGAGCTAGTCATCGGGTATAATTTTATTTTTTTGTATCTCCTTCATCTTCTCCCATGACGTATTCTTAGGTTTGTCAAGCTTTGCCCTCCGTTGATTTAAGTTGTTCCCATCATAAAGATGAGTGTTTTTTTTAGCTTGATGGTGACGATCTTCACTCTGCTATGATCTGGTATCTCACGATACTCAAAAACTCACTCCACAGTGTTAAATTGATGAATTTGTCGGGTTTGATCATTCCTTCAAAGTCAGGAATATCAACCTTCATATCGACATCTCGACGCCGATAACCCCTGTGATGTTGATGTTGTTATTGTTACTGCTCACCCTCTTCATCCAACTTGTCCTGCGGAGTTTGATGATGAAAGGGATTAACCTCTTCATCCTCAAAATTGTAACCGTCATCATCACGATCTTGAGTTTGGAAACGCTCTAAGCGTTCCGTCAATCGTTGTACTTGCCTTCGTAGAGATTCATACTCGTCTTCTCTTGTAGCTGGGTTGTGAGGTGTGAAGTTAGGCTTGGAGCCTCGCCCACGACCTTGAATTCCATTCATGGTTGATTGCAGACTCACAAATCAAACCCAAGAATTTCGCTCTAATACCAAATGAAGCATTCCTACTCAAGATTAAGTAAAGAACGTGATTGAGATAGCAAGTAAAATGAAAATCGAAGGTAGATAAGAAAAGCAATAACAAAACCTTGATTAACACAGGATTTTCATAAACTTTCTTAAACCAAAAAAATTGACCCCTGACTCCTTACAACCATACTCCTTAAAACATCAATAAGAAACACTTGGACTTCCCTAACTCTCTTAATCATTATTCAAACCTCCTACTTAAGCACCATTAATTCTACTCACGAAACCTTATCGGCTTCATGATATGGCGTTTCGACCGTCGTACCCCTTCGTTGGCAACTCTTTCATCGTCCGTGATCGATGTGGTTACATCATACACCCCAGGTTGAAGAGGACTCGACCTCGAGTCCGGAGTGAGTTCAACGTCGCTACCCTCTTCGACCTCATCGGACGAATCCGCATGATACTCTTGTAAGTCAGACACATTAGGAAATTTAGAGGCAACTATTCTATGCTGGATAGATCTCAAGGATTATAGCAGCCATCTAGTGTGTTTTCATTCCCCTTAAGTAAAGATTGTTTCTCTCAATACTTAGGTCCCATCCAATCCCTTAGTGTGTTTTCATAGTGATCATTTCTTTTCCCTGATTGAAGAGAACTGTAGTAACTTTCGAGAAACTCCTACTTAATAATGACAGACAGATGTAAAAAATGTTTCCAAACTAGGTAAAACCCTGGCAGTCTTAAAAGAGGACAACAGTAGCTTTCCCCAATAGAAGATACGATTTAGATAACAATTACTTTCTGCACGGGAACACGAGGAAGCTCTACAATGAATTTTGAAACTACCAATGACTTGATAATGTAACATGGACACTCCATATCTGGAATAATATCCGCATCCTAACATGTCGGACATTCGGACGCACCGACACTCGCACGGACACTCCAATGGGTACTCTTTGCTTAGATCATCAACTTTTAGACATGTCTTTTAGATTGCCCGGTATTTTAGACATGTTACCCAATCCTACTAACTTCTACAACTGTTTCCATGTTTGTTATTAATTGTCAATCAATGTTTGTTTATCCAATTTATGTGTTTTTGACATTTAAACAATAATAAGTATCATACATGTGTAAAATCATTACAAAAAGAGGCACACAATACAAGATATGTGAGTGTATGGCCATGTTCGCATTTTCACTTATTTTAAGAATCAGTGTCCGACACCGCGTACCCGTATGACCGTGTCAGACACCGACACACGTACTCGTGTCAATGTTACATAGACTATATAGTAGGGATCATGACACTAACTTAGTTTATGTCAAACATCACACCCATGCATCTTAATAGGTTACAAGCAAGCACTCCTTGCTTCGGTTTTTTTTTATAGATAGAAGCTCTTTCATGAATGCTATTTCTGTGGAAGGAAGCTTTTTCTGTGCGTCGATCACTATGGTAGCACTTTTTTGCTTATTGTGTTTTTGGAAAGTGTTTATTCCACACCTGACATATTTTGGACCATATATGTAACTAGCTATGAAGTCCTACTCCTTTCTCCCTCTCAATATATCCACTAGGTTCTTAGAAACTTGCTTAAGACTTCCTGTAGCATGGGAAGGACGATATGTTCAACTTTCACTTATTGACCGCTAGATGGTTTGTTGAATTTGGAGAAGCGGTAGGAATTTATTGCAGTTTGTCTGTGAGCAGTATCTACTTTGGTACATAATTTATTTAGGAGGAGTAGGGATATATGTTAATTTATCTTGAAAGAGTGCACACTCTATTATAATTTATGCAGTAGGGGTTGGACTATATTGTAGACTGTCTTGCAAGACTACTTACTATAATTTATGTAGGAAGAAGCACCCAACAAAATCGTAGTTTTAAAGCAATTGTTCATTATATATCTGATGCTGCCAGTCTGTCATTGATATAACCATGGTAGAGTTTTGTGTTGATTTCAGGTTGTTGTCATCTCAGGTGAAACTGGTTGTGGTAAGACCACACAGATTCCTCAGTACATTTTGGAATCTGAGATTGACGCTGGCCGTGGAGCTCTTTGTAGTATTATTTGCACTCAGCCTAGAAGAATATCTGCCATGGCTGTTTCTGAAAGAGTTGCTGCAGAGAGAGGCGAGAATTTGGGTGAATCTGTAAGTTTTTCCTGTAATTATTTTTTGGGGTGTATATTGTCAAATAAGTATTTATACGCAGTCATTACTTTATTCTCTCTAATGGAAAAGGTTGGCTATAAAGTTCGACTGGAGGGAATTAAAGGTAGGGAGACACGCCTTCTGTTCTGCACCACGGGCATTTTGTTGAGAAGATTACTAGTTGACAGAAACTTGAAGGGTGTAACCCATGTTTTTGTGGATGAGATTCATGAACGTGGGATGAATGAAGGTAAATCTCCAACCTAATCCAGGTTTTTACTCCAGGGTACTCAATTTGTTGGTTATTAATTTCGAATTACTTGGTACCAGATTTCCTCCTTATCGTCCTAAAAGAGCTCCTTCCTCGTCGGCCAGAACTGAGGTTGATTTTGATGAGTGCAACCATAAATGCAGAGCTTTTTGCTTCCTACTTTGGTGGTGCTCCAATGATACAGATTCCTGTAAGTTTGCCTGTGGATCATATTTTTTTTGTTTATAACTTGCGCGAATAATCAACTGTTGTGTGATTATGAAATTTAAATGCTAAATTACCTTCAAGTCCCCAATTCTTTTAATACCCAAATAGAACCTAACCCACTTAACTTTACCCCCCTGACCTCCAATCGTGTCTCCGCCCTTGACTGTTAGTATAGTTTGTAGTCTTACTGCTAGTTAATGTTCATAGTGTTAGGTTATGTGAAGCAGATCTCCTTTGCCAGATCTCCTTTGCCAGATCCCGTGAAAACCAAAAGCGCTAAACATACTAAAATAATGAAAGCGTAATATGCCAAATGTTGGATTTTGGCGAGTTTACGTGAATATAGCCTTTTAATAATGACTATGTGGCTTTAAAAATTACTAATATCAAGGACTCTAGAAGTGTGGCACATTGGAGTGTTCATGTACGCTATTTGAGATCCAGTAATCTCGATCCCTACTACCAACATGTGCATGTATGTGTGCATATTCATGCATACAATCTCTATCATGTGTTACAAGTTCCAAGAGTCGTCTATTAAATTCTGCTTTCGGTGGTGTATCCATCTCTTCACAACTCTAGTGTTTTGATGCATTGTCCAGATGGATACCCTATTAAAGAAGAGATTAGATGGGCTGAACTTTGACAATATTAGTTCCGAGCACACAACTTGACTTGAGAGGGAATTTGATGAAGAAGAAATTTTGAGGGCTTTGAAGAGTGGTGGTGGGGATAAAGCTTCTGAGGCCAGATGGATACCCTATGAGATTTTTTGGTAAATGTTGGCATATTCTTGGTGGAGACGTTATGGCTACATTGGAGGGGTTTATTGCATGGTTTTATTGACTGGAGGCTCAACACAAATTTTCTTAAGCTTATCCCTAAGTCTTCCGCAGCTGGGGAATTAATCAGTCTTATCAAAGGTGTTTATAAGATTTTAGCTAAGGTTTTTTGCTAGAAGGCTGAGAGTAGTGATGGTTCGGCGATCTCGAGATTCCTAGGGGATTTTCTTTTGAATAGGCAGATTCTTGATGGTGTGTTTATTGTTAATGAATCAATTGACTTAACAGTCATGGAGGGAGCTCCGGATGTGGTTTTGCAAAATCGACTTCGAAAGAGCCTATGACCATGGTAGTTGGAACTTTATTTTGAATATCTGGGAGAAAATGGGTTTTAAAGACAAGTGGAGGTAAGGGATTAAAATTTATATATCGCTAATAAAATTTTTGGTCTTAATTGATGGAGTTCCAGGTTTTTCTCCATCTTTGGGGGGATCTGGCAGGGTGTCCCTTTATCTGTTAATCGTAGTGGTGGGAGCTTTTAGCAGACTAACACACAAATCTATGAGTCGGTTCTCTCTCCCTTTCTCTCCATATGTAAGGTGGGTATGAGCTGCTAGTTACTCACCTATAGTTTGCAGATGATACGATCTTCTTTGTAGGGTAGGATTAGAGGGAGATCAAACATCTTAGATTTGCGTTATTATGAGGGCTTCGCGCGAACTTGACAAAGAGCAAAGTTATTGGGGTTGGAAATGATAATGATGCTGGAGACGAAACTCACCCTACTTCTTATCCTGGTATATCGCTTGGGGTTGCTACACTTTGTGTTGAGATCTGGGATCCGATTATCTAACGGTTTCGTAAGAAGCGAGCCTTGTGGAAAAGGAAGATGCTATCAAAAGGAGGTCGTATTACATTTTTGAAGCGGATCATAAGCTCCATCTTCTTAAATGTGAGGCAACGTGCTTGGAAAAAGATGTTGGTGGATTGGGGTTAAAATTCTTTTCAGAGATGAATATTGCATTACTTGGAAATTTACTTTGGAGGTATTGCAATAACATGGACGAGTAATGAGATGAGGTGATTAAAGCTATGTTTGGGATACATAAGTTTGCATGGCTTCTGAATAAGCCTAATATCACGTATGGAGTGGGATTATGAAGAACAATCTTCAACACATGGGACAAGTTTAAAGATAGCATCGATATTAGCATCGAGAATGGGGAAATGATCAGTTTTGGCATGATGTATGGTATGATACAATACATCTTGCTTTGTTGTATCCTTCTTTATATAATGCATGTGATCTAAAGAATGGGTGACTGAAAGAGTTCTATGAAATGGAGGGGGATACGGTTAACTAATTTCTACTTTCGGAGAAATATTTTGGATAGGGAGATGGAGGACCTTGGTTTTATGATTCAAAAGCTAATTCGGGTTTGCTTTGGGAGGATAAAGATAAATGGAAATGGAAGTGGGTCGACAACGGAAAATTTACAATGAAATGTGTGATCTCTTGGTACAACATAGAAGAATAAGGGGCGGGTATCGTGGTGTGGACTTCCCGAGACGTGTGGTTCAGAGGAAAAAGATTTCGTCTAAAATAGCCTTTTTCTATTGGGGGGTTACTTGGGGACGACCAACGACTAGAGATGAACTTATAAGAAGAGGTATAAAAGTGGATCTCTTGAGCTTACTTTTTGGTTTAATGGATGAGTCAATTGACCTTTTGGTATCTTATGGGTTTTTGACTGGGGTTTTATCATTACTTTGAAAGCATGTGTGATGGGATCTTACGCCGTACATGTTTGGATGGGTTTTGTGAAAGGAACAAAACGATAGGCACTTCGAAGGGAAGACTAAGACCGTGGAAACGATTATCTTTGAGATTTACGTAACATTCTTGCTTTGGGCATCGCCATTCATACATTTGATAGGAGTGAGGCTTGAAGAACTTCCGATGTATTGGAAGGAATTATTTATAGTGGATTCGATTTGATGACACGTGCTATTTTGTTTTGTTTTTTCTTCTATCTTTGACTTCTGGTTGTATTCTTTCCACCTCGGTAAGGTTGTCTTGATTAAGGTAGGCAGTGCGTGTTGTGAGGCGAATGCGGCCAAAATTAGCAATACGTAACATGAATCTTGCGATAACAATGCGACATGTTTCGAGTTATGGATTTTCGTATAAGTTTTCTAAATCGAGTTTTGAATTTTTGTGGTTGATCTCATTTGAGTTTTACAAGCGAGTTTATTGTTCTCCATATGTTTTTTAATCAAGTTTTGAGGTTTGACATATCTCTTAGTTGATTTTTGAGTTCATTTTCTCGTAAACCTTCGCATCAGACTTTTCAACGCATCATGTGTTGCGACATATTACAACATATTGCAACGTGTTGCACGGTGTTGCGGTAAATTGCGTTGCAATTGTGTAACTCCACATTAGAGGTGTTGATAGGTGAGTTGCGTTGCGCCTAAGTGTAGCGTCACTAGCAATTGCGCTCCTAACATCAGACTACCTTGGTCTTGAGGTAATCAATAAATAACTTTTACCTTCTCATTTGTTTTTGTTTTTGTAATGAAAACGGAGCCAATGAACCCGAATTATCATAGAGCCCCCTAGTACGTTAGTTCTCAATGTCACATTGATGACGGTGCAAGAAGGAAGAGTTGGGTTCAAGTTGACCACGGATGTGAAGTCAATCGTCGTGCAGAAAAGATTATTCTATAAGGAACGTCCTATTTGTTGCCTTTTTAATTTTAAGAGTTGGATGAAGGATTCCATCAAAAGTAGCTTCTATATATAGTAGGTTACTTGGGGCCGTACATTTTTTGTTTAATCTAGCTAATATGTTCTACTTCACGGAAGCAGTCTGATTGGGGCTAAAATTCTTTACTGAGATAAATGCAGCACTTCTTGAAAAATGGCTATGGAGATTTTTTGCTGATAGATGGCTTCAAGGCCGAGGTAATTAAAGCTAAGTTTGGGATGATCAAATTGATTGGCTCTTGAACAAGCCTACCATGTCATACGGTGTAGGATTTTGGAAGTCAATATTCAACACGGGGGATAAGTTTAAGGATGGTATCGATATTAATATTGGAAATGGGGAGAGGGTTAGCTTTTGGTACGATGTTTGGTGTGATTTAAAACCATTAGCACTAGTGTATCCTTCACTTTATAACGTTTGTATTCTAAAGTTTGGGAAAGTGAATGAGTTTTACGAAATGGAGGGGGAAACGACGAGTTGGAATTTTTATTTGCAAAGGGATCTATTTGATAGGGAGCTAAAGGATCTCGGGTTTATGATTTTAAAAGTCAATTCTGTTTCGATTCGGTTGGGGGAAGACAAATAGAAATGAAAGTGGGTTGAGAATGGGATATTCACGGTGAAATTTATAAGTAGTCACTTGGTGGAAGCTAGAAGCACAAGAGGTGCGTATCGAATCATATACTTTTTAAGACATACGGTTTGGAAGAAAAAAATCCCGTCCAAAGTTGCTTTCGTCTATTGGGGGTGGCTTGGGGAAGAAGAACGACTAAAGATCAATTAAGACGAAGATGTATGGATGTGTATCCTTTGTGGTATTGCGGATGAGGCTATTGATCGCGATGGAGGTATGGAATCCTTTTCTTAATCTCTTCCGTGTTTCTTGGATTTTTGAACGGGGTTTTATTTTGGCCTTAAAATCATGGTTATCTTAGCCGTTTAGAAGGAAGGTTGGAAGAGCTCTTTGGACCTCACTCGATATGCTATTGGATGAGTTTAACTGAATGAGGGGAATGATAAACGCTTCAATAAATTTTTTAAGATCAATGTCTTCTTCTTTCATGACAATTGGTCTTCTTCTTCAATTGTCATGAAAGGGGTTCGGTTTGAGGGTTTTGTGACACGGTTGATTAGTTATTGCGGATCCATCGTGATGTTTAGTATAGGGCTTTGTTTTGTTTTCGATTTTTTTTTGCGTTCGGGTTGTAATCTTTTCACCTCAGAAAGTTTTGGTCCAATCATCAATTAGTTTTTTTTACATTCTTTAAAAAAAAATTGCCCGAGTACTGGAGAATCATTGAGAACTACCATCATTGACATTCCCCCATTGTACGCATGATCCACATGGTCTATCACGATGTTCCTCACAGGGTGGCAATCTCAATACCAAGGCGTAGTACAAACTCGATAAACGGAATGTAGTCCTTCTAACATCCCTTAAATTCCAAAATACAATTCCGAAGCATATCCTCTTTATTGCGTGGTTAACCCTGCTGAATCTGAGGATGAAAACCTATATAACATGGATCCTGTTGAATCTCGTTACTGTTGAAACACGTTATTCAACATAACTGGTACATTGGACACTTGCAAGGAGGTTCTCGACTTAACCCATCAGATTATTCATGTATCTCATGAATCCTAGTTCGAAGGGAAATTTATTCATGATCCCACCACAATGCTAGTAATTGGCACTTGCAAGGAGGTTCTCGACTTAACCCATCCATCCAATTATTCATGTATCTCATGAATCCTAGTTTGAAGGGAAATTTATTCATGATCCCACCACAATGATAGTAATTGGTTGATTTTGAGGATTCAAGCTCTACCTCAGACACTAACAGTAAAGGGTCATAAATTTTTGCGTCTGCTTGCTGTGAGAATCTGTGCGTGTGAGATCTCAACAAGTGTGGTCGAATGACAGAATAGGAATGTATCTTTGATAGACCCGCTTCAACCACAAGAAACCAATCCGCTATATCATCATGCTTTGGATCAGAACGGTGGTAGCAGAAACAATGGTGAAAGCTAGACTCATGAAGATGGTCGAAGTGAATTGACCCGGAAAGGAAGCTTCCCTCACTCCATCAGTGCCCATACCTTGATAAATCATTGGTACTAAAAGTCAAACTGTAATATGTCGCAGATAAATAAATTTTCTGCAAGTAGACTTTTGACTGAATCCAGTTCATAGTCATTCAGGTTCCTTGAGTATCTCGAGTATGGGAAGTCTAGGAAAAAATAGTCTTTGAGCCCATCACAAGCTGCAACAGTTGGGTTTCTTTTTGAATGGGAAAGTGATAAGAGAATGCTGCGAACAGGCAGATCGTTGCACCAACAATATCCTTACATTCTGATTCTGTCCTTCATAGTACCTAATCTGACGTGCTTAGCAACTTCCTGATAATGATGCTCGACCTGTGTTAATGCATTACAATTTATAAGACAAAAGAACCTCCCTGCTATTTCACCATAAAAGAGCATTAATTATATTGTACCATGAGCATGGTTCAAAAACTCGGACTCGGGACTGAGATCGCCCGTGGGCACCGAGTTAGATGGTGGCGATCCGGCCCCGAGTTGGTATTTTTCAGCATAAAGTATTATATATGTATCTTTAGTTCTTATTTGTTATGTTTACATAATCAATCCAATTACAATATTAGAGTTGGTCTTGTACAATTCACATCAAAGATACAAAATACACTCTACACGAAAGATATAAATACAAAGATAGTTGAGATACTCGAACAAAAATGGTACAAACACTCCACACCACTCCACATCACACCAAACTACTAGAAATACAAGCTGCATAATAAAACAACTCGATGATTCAAAATAACTGTCTCAAGGAATCAAAGTGGAAAAAGTATCACAGTGTTGATAAGTCTTCTCCACAATAGTTACAAACAACATGTTGTTTATTAGTTTTTTCCCCTTCCTCCTCGAATACTACACAGTGATCCCATGTAACATCACGGGGAGAAGCTTTTGGAGCCATTTTTCCAATTAAAAGAGAGAAATTTTGAAGCTTAGAGAATAGAGAGAGGACAAAGATTTCCAATTTAATAATTTTAGTTTCCTAGTTTCATTAAACTTCTAAATACGCTTTTGTTATTGATGTAAGTCTGTAATTTAGATTGATTTTGAGACATGAATTTCATAAAATATTGCTGGAGGATATTTCAGAATATATAAATACTCTGTCATTTTATAAACTTCTGGTTTTTTATTCTCAAATATTTTAGAAGTAAATATATAATATATTCTAAACAAAAAATTTGGATTATTTAGTTTTGAATTATTTTTTGGATATTCTCCACAATATAATTGGGATTTTATAAGAATTTGGTGAGAATATGGATTCTCTGCCATAAAAGATATTAAGAGATACCAATTAGTTAGGAAGGAAACAAATCAAAATAAGAATCAAGAGTTTGATTTTTTTTTTTGAATTATGTGAATCGTACGAATCACTGATTCATACGATTCTAAGTCCTAAATCGTTGATTTACACGATTTATTGGATTTTGCGATTTTGAAAGTGATTTGAATCGATTTTGATGATCCTGATTCAATCGTACGATTTGAATCGCTAAATCGTTTGATTTTAATAACAGTGCTCATATCAAATAATATTAATATTACTTTGCTCTTAGAAGAAAGGAATAAAAGCATACATTCTAAAATAAATGGCCTAAGATAATCAAAATCAATAATAATAATAATAAAAATCATCGATCCACCAATCTGATCCGAGACAACTCACGAAAACTCGCCCGAGTTTGGGCGAGTTGTCCCGAGTTGTTTCGAGTTACAGTTTTTTCCGATATTTTTGCCCAACTCGGACTAGATCAGACCGATCCGAGGCAATTCGCCCGAGTTGGTCCGATCCGGTCCGAGTTTTTGAACCATGACCATGTGGTCTTATTCCTATATCTTTCCTTTTGATATACCTTTCACATATATCTAAACCACCAAATTTTTCATTAAAAAACTTGGTTTCTCTAACATATAAAGTTTACTGTATCTCGATGAATGTTTTCAACTAGCTATGAAATAGAAGGAAAGTTATGGTTGTTAGTTGCCATCATGCTGCAATGACTTCTTATTCTGTCTTCCATGTTTTGAATGGAGCATCAACTTAATAATGATCTTCCTTGTTTACCAGGGTTTTACTTATCCAGTTCAAACTCATTTTCTGGAAGATGTTCTGGAAATGACTGGATATAGGTTGACTCAGTATAATCAAATTGATGATTATGGTCAAGATAAGACGTGGAAAACACAGAGGCAAGCTGTCCGAAAAAGAAAGAGTCAAATTGCTTTTGTTGTTGAGGTATGTGTAATCTAATCATTTGTGCTGACATACTTAAGTTGCAGTCTTTCAACTATATTTTCTTACGCTTGTGAATAGGATGCACTTGAAGCTGCAAATTTCAAAGAGTACTGTCCCCAGACTCGGGATTCTTTATCCATTTGGAATCCTGATTCTATTGGCTTCAACCTCATAGAAAATGTCCTATGCCATATATGTAAAAGGGGAAGTCCTGGCGCGGTTTTAGTTTTTATGACTGGGTGGGATGACATAAATGCTCTCAAGGATCAGCTCCAAGCTCATACTCTTTTGGGAGATCCAAGTAAAGTTTTGTTGCTTCCATGTCATGGTTCAATGGCCAGTGCAGACCAGGTAATGTCACTGTTACTCACCATGCTTGTTTTATTTTATTTTTTATTGTTATGTTTTTATCTTTTATATTTCTCAAAAGTTTGTGAAAATTTTCTTAATGCTTATGTATGTACATTGATTGTTAATAGGATCGTATTACAACTATTTAAGGTAAGAACTAACTACCATTGGACTCTTGGCCCAGTGGTGGTTGTGACCCTTCACTAAGAGAGGTCCTGTGCTTGAAACCCCACGGGGTTGAGAATTCAGTGTTGGGGATTCCAAGAAAACTGGTGTGATTACGGATCTCTAAAACCGGCTTGTCTTGCAAAAAAATAAAAAGGTAAGAACTAACTCTGATATGCTCACTAATAGATAATGTAGCTCTATGTCAACTATGGTACCTAACACACGCTTTTCTTTGGGTTCCCTATTTTTAGGAGAAAATAACATTCAATAGTCTAACAAATTTATTGAATTAAAGTCATGTGATAAACATCATAATAATAATAAAAAGTCTGTAACATGGAAATACCATATTCATAAATAAATATGTGTCCAAGCGTGTGGGACACTCGGTTACACCGACACTCGTGTGGACACTTCAATGGGTACTTATTGGTTAGATCATCAACTTTATGACACAACTTTTAGAAAGTTTCCAATTCTTAGGAATGAATGCTATTCAACCCTACAAACTGCTATAATTGTTTTATGTTTGTTATTAGTTGTAAATTAACCTATGAGTTAATATCATAATGTACAAACATAATACATTTACAGATAATAAGGCATAAGACAGTGCAGGAAATGTGAAAAAATATACTATCTTTTTCGCTATAAGGCCGAGTCCGCATTTTCACTTATTTTGAAGCCGTCGTGTCCAATACCTCGTACATGTGTTGGACACCAACATACGTACCCGTGTCAATGTTACATAGAAAATAGTACATAATATAAACTTTAAATTGATCAAAAGATAGACTTATAATTAAATGAATAAGGACATTGCACAAGTTTTTCTCAAAATAATATAACAAAAGCATAGTTGGCAAGTCATAATCAAATCGAAAAAGATATACACAAGTTTTTTTCAAAAATTAATATAACAAAAGAATACTTGACAAGCGCTCCAAATCAACTAGCTTGTCTAACAATATCCGCAATGCTCCATTCTTCTTCATTTTGGCTAGATGACCCGCCACCGATACCTTCATTTGTTCCTAGTGCAACATTATCGCGTCATAAGCATCAAAATTAAAAAAACTTTTTCCTGACTCTTGCCTTATTGTCCTCAAAAAGAACAATTTCTATTTCTTCATCCAAAAGTTCTAGAGGGTAGATGCATCAAAATCACCCATTGAAAGGCCGTCCAATGCAAATATTACTTAATTCACTTATTTTCCATTTTTTTACTTCGAACCTGACTCTTCAATTCACATTGAAGTTGTGCTATCATATTTAATCTTTCTACTTTAAGGCGATTACGAAGCTTGGTTTTGATTATGCCAAGGGATGAAAAGTGCCTTTTAACGGATCCACTACGAGGAACAATTGTTAAGACTTTCGCTGCAAATCTTCGTAATAATTAGAAAATATCACAAAACTTATCCCAAAAATCCCGAGCTTGACCCACTACTAGTTTTATTCAACTCATTGAACAGGGCATCGCCATATTCATAATTGATGAGCTCTTTGAAAGGCAAAGATGTATCTCGTTTGTTTGAATGCCATTCTTTCGCAATTTTCAATGCTGTCAAATGATCTTTTCTCCTGTTTCACTTTTGTTGAATTTCAATAAGTGTAGTTATCTGTTTCTCCAACTTGCCGATCACATCCACTATTGGCTTCAAGGCTTTTACGAAACATTTATTGTCAACAAAATGATGTTGATCTGTGATTATTCTTCAAACTTTTTTTGGTTTGTTATATGTGGATACTCCGTCAATTTACTTAATTCCAAACAATAAAGAAAACCTTTTTCATAAGTGGAAACACCAATTTAAACTCGAGATAATGAGTATCAACGTGTTTTATAGAAAAGTGCTAAGAAAATGAGGTATCTTCATATCTTCTTGCATTTTCTAATATTCCTTGCCAAATATGTGAGGATGTAAAATTATTCTCAAGCTTTTGGTTTAGTTTGCAAACCTTAACCACCTCAAAAAATATAGTGACATCTTTGGCTTCCAAGTTGAGTGCATGTAGATAGCAAAGAATTGGTATTACGTTCGGATGAAGTACCTAAGAAATGACAATGCACAATACATGTTTGATAAAAGAAAATAATAAAAGCAAATAATAACAAATAGATCGCCTTACCCGCAAACTATTTCGTAGTTTAACCATTGTAGATGGGCCATCTGCAAGAGTGTTATCAACTAATGAGCCATTTCAACAAGTCTTGACAATAATTGATCTTTTAGTTCAAGTGCTATGTGTTGAACATCGGATAAATCCTTACCAATAATTGATCTTTTAGTTCAAGTGCTCTGTGTTGAACATCGGATCCATAATATCAAGCACATTCTCTATCTCTTCTTTCAATTCCATGACGCATATATAGAATTGCCGAACACTTTTTTCCATCCATCAAAGCAAATTGTATAATCTGTGAATATTGGAAGATAAGCAAATTTATTCTATAGATGCCCCAAGAAAATTTCAGTTAATATATGTCCTCTTAAAGTCTCACTTGATGACATTTTAATGCGGTATTTAAGGCGTCACAAAATTGCTTGAAAAAAAAATTGTCTCCTACTTTGAAAGACACCCCTGTAAATGATTGCTTTCAAAAGCAAGTTGTGGATATGATTCAATGTTTGTGCTGAAAACCCAAGAAGATATAGTCTGATGTTTGTGCGAAGATGGTAACTGCGTTTCTAACCTTGAGCTTTTAGTGGCTTACAAAAACATTTGGTATTGGTAAAGGGCTCTTAGAAAACCTAATTTTGTTCCCTATCAGAGTTACTATATGGAGGAGGAATTAGCCCTAAAGAGAGGACTCTTTGACTCCTATGTACTTTTGGTTTAACTTTTACGATATTATATTATGCATTAAAGGCATAAAGGAAACACAATTTTGATTTCTTTACTTAGTAGGGTGAAGGAGAGGGGCTACTTTTGGGAATTTCTAATAATAGGCAAAAAAAAAAAAAACTTTTTTTGGAAAATACAAATATATTCTCCGTCAAAAAGCATGCCATAAGGCCGAATACAGGCTAACGGCATGCGATACATGCATGCCTAGTGTGGCATGCTGATGCCATGGTGCTAGGTACCCTAATATAATTATATATGATTGTTCCTTTGATGGGCCTAAACCCTTCTAGCATTAAATACATTTTCATTTGTTTCTTTATTTAAGAAAGGGGGTTATGATACATTTCTCCATGAAGGAAAGTGATAGGAATCGTGGTCGTATCCACGACCACGTGTAGCATGTTTCATACGTCATGTGCGCTCCTTATTTAGTTCTTGTTATTTACTTTAATTGCATTATAATTAGAAGAAGTCTCCTATTTGTATTAGGTCTCTTTTCGTATAAAAGAGAGCCTAAGCTTAGTTTGTTTTTTATGTTGGTTTTAGTGAGAGAAAAATGCTTAGCCTTAGAGAGAGATTGTAGAGTTTGGGGTAAATAAACTTGGTAGAAATTTAATTAATTCTGAGTTGTAGATGGAACTCTCAAAACGAGAACTCTTGCTGAAATGTATCACCGCAAAATTATTAAATACTATATATGCAGTATAACAAAGTTTGATCTCTTTCCACATAACTCATATAAGAACCAATCAGTCAAAATCCCGAGCAATTTAAAAATTTCTCTAGCAGATAAAATCATAAAGAACCAGCAACTTAGAAATCATTGGAAAATCCAAAACCGTATGCCTAATCACCCTTAAAACTGAAAGTCGGGCTTTAAAGTCGACTTTTGTTAAATAATTCAACCCTCATTTCCTACCTCAACTAACAGTAATAAGAGAATTTGTAATTTGAAATCACATTAAGCAAAAGATGAAGACCAAATTATAAGAACAAAATGAAGCCTCAGATATCCAAATCGTAAGCCTTAGCTTTAAACTATTGTCATCACCAACTATCAACTTTGAGTCAAATCGAGTCAAAACTAGATCCGAATTTGATATATATTGTATTTAAAAGAAAATCAAATCGATTTCGAAAAGCACTGATCAAAAAAGTAAATTAACAAGAGATCAATAGTCAAATAACCTCAACCGAGTTTGGTTTCAGTTCCTCAAACCAGCAATCAAAATAAAGCAGCAGCCAAGATAAAGCCATAATTAAATTATACAAATGATTTTCAAGTTAGTATTTCATTCAACTCAACACTCATAAAAAAAAATTCATTTAACTCAACAAATGAAACCAAACTAGTAGATAAGATTGAAGATAAACCAAGTGAATCAAATTTGATGAATTATAAGAAATCAATAAGTAGCAACAACTGCAACAGTAATATAAACGGCTCAGATTTTGAGTGGCTTGTTAATTCGATTCAACAACATAAGCCCTTAGCAATTTTAGAGAGCTACAATCGGTTCGATGGTTTAATGAGCAAATTGGGGAGTTTTCTATACATCTCCAAATAATTATTTTTTTATACTGTTCCACCAGATAATCCTCAACTTGTTGATTTTCGTTTCAAAAGACCTACCAACAATTTCTTTAACCCAAAAATCTACTTAGAATCTGAAATCATATTTATTAAATCAAAATCTTCTCAACAAAAATTAGATACAAAGAGAGAGAGATAGATAGATAGATAGAGAAAAATTGGCTATGTATAGCCTACAAAAAAGGAGAAAGTCACAGCTGCCCTCAAGTGTTAGGAGTAATACTAAGAGGCTGTTTATTTTTCTACTGAATCTGAACACTTATTCTGATTGCTTATTCCAAAGCTTGATTGCTGAATCTGAAGTCTGAATGCTAACTCTGAACCGTAAAAGTTATGCTTGTTTTTTCGCTGAATCTGAAGTACGAACCGTCTGAAAACTGTCTAATTGTCAATATTACCATGATCCATATTTTTTGTTTAACATGCTTTCTTCGTAAATCCATTTAGATTTAAACATTTTTTGGCTACAGTAAATTAAAGGAATCTCCTTTTTGTCGATTGAAATAGCTATGATGGGAATTAATTCTTGATATTCTTCCCATAGTCCGAAGCACCAAGAACCAAGAACTGATGTAAACCATCATTGTTCTTTCATATAAGTTTCCCATGTATATATGCTAAATTAAAATAAAAGTGGGTGAAAAATGTTGGTGTTCTTGTAGGTGCATCTAATAGCACTTCTTCCTTCATTTTCTTAAAGATGACATAACAATAGAGATCTAAAATCAAGAAGGTAGGGGTGTATGATTTTATGGATTTGGGTTTTGAATAATAAGCTTTCAGAAAATCAAATAACTTGATGAGTTTGAATGCTTAAGCCTCAATTCCAATTTTTAACTTAAAGATCCAAGATCTCTATTACCACTAAAACAAATTTGTTCGTAGCATACATTTTAGGTGAAGGAACCAATACCATGACTGAATTATCAAGCCCTATCACATAAACAAGCAGATGAAAATTTTGCCCAAACTCAAAATATTGGATAAACACAACTATATTTAGCTTCGAATCACTAAGAGGTACTATGATTTGGGATTTGAAGAAGTTCCCAATTAAGAATTTCAGGAAACCTACCTCGAAATCGAGATAAAAAATTACAAATCGTCAATGGTGATATTATTTCAACGGAGAGAAAACCCAAAAGAGAAGAAAACGAAGAGAAGGAGAAGAGATAAAAACAAGGGTCAAGTTGGGTTTACCAATTTTCATTCAAGTTACGTAACAAACCCGCCAAGTTAAGTAAAATAGATTTCAGAAAAGTTAGATTTTCCAACTTATCCTAAGTGATAAAAACTGGGGTGCCATTACTAATAAAGACTTTTTTGAGATAGAAAAACAAACGAAGCTTATTGTGTAATTTAACTTAATATAGGCCAAATAAGTAAATTAAGTTAAATAAGCTAAAAAACAAATAACCTCTGAGTCTATTATTATTATCTTATTTTAACTCTTCCTACATCTTTCTCTTTTTGAAAGCACATAGCAACTTGCTTTTTATCCGGTGATGCTATCTTTGTTAGGTAGTCCAAATTGGGCGATTTAAATTTTAGCGACGTAACGACACTCCTATCTCCAAAAAACCTCCGTGCCCATACGTATCCGACAAGGATATGTGTACGGATACGCATGGATACGGCGGGGTTGGACACTGCTTCCACAATCCACAAGAAACTTAAAAAAATAGAGGGAAAAAGAAAATTTTAAACTTGCTTACCTCGGAAACATATTCTCCACTTTAAAGTTCTTCTCCACAAGCATCTTCAACCACTATGAAAGCCCTAATTCGATTTGTTTTCAATTTACCCCAAATCTCTTGTTTCTCATTTTAATGGCTTCAATTCACCCTAAAATCTCTAGTAACTCTCGCGATTCGAGGCAAACAGAAGGTATGGAAGAAAAAGTGTTGGTTACGAGAGGGTGATTGGATTTTGAGAGAGTTTGAGAGCCTGTGTTAACTGATAAAAATAGGAGTGATCTCATCTCATCTCTTCTTTTAGCTGTGTTGTTTTATTTATGTTGTTTTTGAAGATTAAGCCGAATGATAAGAATTGTTGGGTTTGCAATGTAATAAAACAATGCAGCCGAATGATAAGGATGTGTCGTTTTCTTAAGAATTTATAAAAAAAATAAATAAATAACAAGTTTACAGCCGTGTCCCCTTTTTTGCATTTTGTGAGGTCGCCGTGTCCGACACCCCGTACCCGTGTTAGACACCGACACCCGTATCCGTGTCGTTACTTAGGAGTTTAGGAGTTTATCCTTTCATTCTAACATTTACACTTAAGGTTACAATTAGTAGCAACTTAACTGGCAGACCTTTTTTTCAAGGTAACTCACCGGTGAACTCTGAATTTCATAGGTTTTGAAGAACTATTAAGTAGAACAATTAGTGAAACTAAAGACAAGAAAGATTATGTTGGGTTCACGAATAATTTTTTTTTGGGAAATATTCTAAAATTTAGTCCACAATTGGATTCTAGATTGTTCATGTTCGAAAATGCTTCAAGGGGAGAGAAGGGACGGTGATAGTTTTGGCCTTCAATTTTCAGTAATAAAATCGAGTAGCAAAGGTGAGTTGATCAAAATCAACTTGTGTAGATTTGAACTTTTATCAAGTTGAGATGCTGTATCACATCGTCCTTATGATCTTAAGATTTGGTGGCCAGAAAAGAGTCGCATGGGAGGTGAAGAATTGGTGTTGTAGACTTCTAGTCACATGCGTGGCCTTTTCTCGAGCTTACTACGTGTTATGTGACGAACCAAAAAAGGGACACTTGTAAATAGAGAATATTGAATATTTAATCTACTAAACTATGTAATGCGCAATTTTTTTTTTTTAAAAGGTCTTTGACAGGTATACGGTATACCATATACAATATATATTCTAGCATCTGTTATGAGTAGTAAAGCAGAAAAATCAAAACTGTTACATGTATTTTAGTTCGGTGGCTTCAAGTCATTAGCCGTCGTGTTCTTAGATCTTAGCCTTTAAGCTCGAGATGTAGTAACCTAACGCCACTAGGATTGAATGCCCACCGGGTTATGTAGATACACTTTGTCAAGCAAGACAAGACGTTCAGTAAATAAAAGAGTTAGTATGTTAATTATTCTGTGTTTATTTGTAATTTTGCGCCTCATACTTGTTATGACCTTGGGACCGCATCTCGTGTTTACCTTTCAAAACAATTCCCTCCCCCTGCCAAAAGAATGAAAGAAAAAAACTATCTTATGCTGTTATTTACTGGTTGTTTTAAGGTATGTTTTTTCTTAGTATTTTCATGCATTACCTTGCAAACTTACCTCTGTACCAAACCTATTTCTTGCAATGCAGGTCTACATCTCATGCTTAGATATTATTTTTTGTTTAATTTATTGTTCCTCTCATCTTTAGTTGTTAACCGTTCTTTGGATGTTAGTTATACATATGGTTACCGCTCAAGTATTGAATCCTATTGTTTGATTACAAAATGCAGAGAGTGATATTTGATAAGCCTGAAGGTGGAGCCCGGAAAATCGTGCTTGCTACCAACATGGCTGAGACAAGTATTACCATTAATGATGTTGTTTACGTTGTTGACTGTGGTAAGGCGAAAGAGACATCGTATGATGCTTTGAATAACACTCCCTGTTTGCTTCCTTCTTGGATCTCAAAAGCTTCTGCTCGACAAGTAAGATTTGTGTTTCCATTAATATATGGTATACGTAGCAATTGGAAGTTCAGAAGTTGAATATGATAAAGTTGGAAAGTTTACTTTCTAGCTCTCTGCAGCCTGCCATCGTTATTAATGATTGCTTATATCAGATTCAGTTTTCAGAATTTTTTCTTTTTATAGTTGAAGACCTTTTTTCTTAGGCCGTCTTTCATATATGCTAGATTTTTTATGGTTTGGTCTGGAATATTTGGTGCCATGTATCTGATTTGAGTAGCATAAGGGAAAAAATTTGTCTGTGAATGGTACTAGGCCTTGAACTTTGGTAATTAAATTAGCAAGTGATAAATAACGCATTGCGCATAATAAAGTTAAGGGAAGACAGAAACTGGACAGTGCTGAATTTTTATAGTGGTTCAGCAACTTTGCCAAGCTGTAGTCTACTCTTCTAGAATTGCAAAACGGGACAGTAGAATTTCAAAACCATCAAACTTACGTTAAACTTGCACAGGAATCATTATTTATTGATTGCAGCCTAGGCGAAGACCACCGAATGGCATCTCTATTTGTTATCTCCTACTCCAGTTTCAAACCATACTCAAGCTTCCTGATCAAATTTCCTCAACCATGTATATTGAGTATCAACTTTCACGGCTACACATTAGAGCTTGCGAAGCATGACCAAGATCTGTTGACACGCGTAAATGGTTGTATAGTTTGATCATAAGCATGACCAAGAATGACCATGATCTCAGCTAGATTGATTTTTTCATCTGAGGCAGCTGTTTGGCTTGCTAATGTACTCATTAGTGCAGAAGGGAGGGACAAGATGGTTTCAAAATGGAGAAGGGGTAGCTGTCTTGATTGCTCATTCATCGGCAAACTATTATGGGACCTACATGAAAGTGCAAATGGAGACTGAGAAAGGGTCTAGGCCAAGAATGCTATGTATTCCTAAGGGAAAAGTAGGAGAGGGGTGGGCCGCTATTGCCCATGGTCTCAAAACAAGTCTTAAAACTTGGACAGGTAGCTCACATCAGACTTTAAGAGACAGGAGAGAACGGGGGGATGAAGTTAGGTCTTTTGCAGAGGTTGTGAAAGGCAGGGTGGATGTAGCATGAGGCTTGAGTAGGATCCGGGTTGCGACGGTTGATAGTCGAGTGGCAGTCGGGTGGTGAGAAAATGCTATTGTATGTAACTTAGTTGACTATGCTATGCCTTGGCATGAGGCAGGGAAAGAGATTTTGAAGAAAACAACCAAGGAAGAGATTGTTTTATATCCTTTTTGCCAAGGTAGAGCCATATTTTTTGCACAGTTACGTGAAGAAGCCAAAGAAGTTAGCAAAATGGGGGTTGCTGGAGAAGATGGTAGGAAGGTGATGCTTCATCCGTGGACACCTTACGTCAATTGCTTTGTTGAAAAAATATTAAAGAAAGACTCCTTGTACCCTGTATTTGGTGTTCCTTTCCATTTGTGGACGCGAGAAGTTTTTAATCTGATTGGTGAATGTTGCGGTGGACTTATTGAAGTTTACCCAAATTCCTTAACTTTTCAAGATTTATTGGCTATTCGACTGAAAGTAGCGAGTAGTGGGGGAAACCACTTGCCGAGACGAATACCAATCTTGAATTCCAGGCATATTGTTACCGTGGTTGTGGAAATTGATAACAATGATGGAGGGCTAACAATAACAACAAAGGTTGTAATTGAAAGAATGAGTGAGGTCGCGGAGAGGCCCCGAGGCACCACTCATGTGAAACACAAGAAAAATGACAAGGGTAATGGAGAGAAGGTGGGAGATACTGACATTTGTTCCTTTGATCACATTGATATCAATAAATAAACTTCGAGGGTGAAGTTGGCTTTGAAACTTGAGGAAGGGGAGATCCACCCTAGTGAAGTTTTGGGGAATTGCTCACAAGAAGGAAAAAAGTCACCCCATGGAAATATTGCGGTAGTTAATGACTTGATCCCGGTTTTAAATTGTTTGAAACCAAAGATTATTGATGACACTGAATGCGAATCTATAAGGGCTTTTTGTTGTCGAAACAAGACTAGGGGAGGTAGTATGGGCGACACAAGGAAGAAGTACGGCAATGTACAGAAGAAAATTTGTTGGGGTAGGTCGTGGTTTTTTCACTCGAGGTGCTTAATGCCTTACAAATCAGTAGGAAAGGTTGAGAGGGGAAAATAAAATCTCTAGATAGGCTTCAAGAATCTATGGATTCTTGTGATACTCTCACAGGTTTTATTGCTTCTAATAGAGATGTGCCGATAGAAAGAAACATTTGTGAGGGATCGAAAAATTACACATCACTTTGATTCTATCATGCAGGAAGAGTGGAAAGTAATGTGTGGAGAGAGAGGTAAAGGCAAAAATGTTAGATTGGAGGAAGGTAACGAACTGTGGAACACAGGAGAGGGGGATGGCAGGGATTTAGAAGAAATTGCTAGATGTGGGAAAGGTGGGAGCTCGGTGGTGATGTCTATTGAAGAGAGGGTGGAGGCTGCAACGGGGTATGTATGCTATGAGAGAGGCAATTCTAGTCATGACTTCAGTCATGGCTTCAGTCATGGCATCCTTTGGGCTTAACATCGATGGTTGTAAGGAAAAGGTTGCTGATATGTTATCTTTAACTAAAATGGAGGAGGAAAGAGAGTTGGCTTAAGTTTAGCAAAAAAATAAGGGGAGGACTAATGATTTGTCTATAAGTAAGGAAACGGAATCTTCAGAAGATGAGATTCAAGATAGTTCTTGTAAAGAAGGGTGCGATGGGTTAGATTCATTGAGTCGGATTGTTGATTCTGATGTTAATTGTTGTGAGGCAGGAAGGATGTTTAGGGAGAAGACGATTACTAATGGAGATTAAGATTATCACGTGGAATGCAAGGGGGTTGGGAACGAACGAAAGAAGGAGAGATGTTTGATTTTCGTCCGAAAGTTTAAACCTACTATTCTGCTTCTGTTGGAAACAAACTTCAACATATGGATCAAACTATTGTTAGGGAGTTGTGGGAGTTGAGAGAATATGGGTGTGTGGCAATAGATTCTCTAGGGGCTTTAGGAGGTTTGTTTGCTATCTGGGATCCAGGGGTGATTAAAGTGGTAGATGATCCGTTACTAGGCGCATACTCCATTTTGCTTCACTGTAAGACTGTTCACGATCAATTCAAGTGGGTGGCAACTGGTGTGTACGGTCTAGTCGATAAGCATGAAAGAATGCTTTTCTGGGAGGAGCTTTCTGATATTAACCATAAGTGGAGTGATCCATGGTGTATTGAAGGAGATTTCAATGTGACTCGATTTGCGCTTGAGAGAAAATGGAGATCGAGGATGAATAGGAACATGAGAGAGTTCAACGACTTTGTTCAATTGGACATGCTCATTGATTTACCCCTAACAGGGGCAAAGTTGACTTGGTCAAATATGCAGAGTAATCCAGTGTTGAGTAAGATTGATAAATTCTTGGTGGATAGTGTTTGGGATGGATTCGTTCGCGAGGTTTCGCAAGACGCATTACCATGGATTTTGTCAGATTATATTCCTCTTTTACTTGATTGTGGGGCAATTCGCCTAGGGCCTTCTCCATTCAGATTCGAGTTATGGTGATTGCAATTTGATGACTTAGTACCTTTAATTGAAGAGTGGTGGAATTCTTTATGAAGGATCGCGTAGCTACATTTTGTTGTGTAAGCTGAAAGCCCTTAAGACTTAGTCGAAGGAGTGGAGCAACGCTAAGTTCGGTAAGATAGACTTGAAAATTCAAACTCTTATGGAAGAAGTGAGGGGCTTGGACACAATTGAGGAAGAAAGTGTTTTGGGCAAAGCAAAAATCTCAGAAAAAGGGAACAAGAAGGTAGAAATTCAAAAAATATTGCTTTGGGAGCAGATAAAATGGAAACAGAGATCAAGGTTGAAGTGACTTAAAGAGGGAGATAACAACACTACATTTTTTTCATTCGGTAACTAATGGGAGAAGGCGGATTAATAGTTTGTCCAGGCTATAAATCGGTGACGAGCTGGTAGATGAGAGTAATAAAATTAGGGCTGATGTCGTTAAGTTCTATTCGAGTTTATATAAGGAACCTCATCAGTGGAGACCTAGATTAAACGGGTTAGATTTTGACTGCATTAGCCCTGATTAGGCAGGATGGCTTGAGCGAGAATTTGGCGAAGAAGAGATTCTGGCGGTATTAAAAAGTTGTGGTGGAGAGAAAGCTCCTGGTCCGGACGGATATCCAATGCGTTTCTTTTCTAAATGCTGGCATATTTTCAGGGAAGACTTAATGAGAACAATAAAGGAGTTTCACTATAAGGGTTTTATTGATTGGAGGCTTAACACGACTTTTATCAAACTTGTTCCATAGACTTTCGGAGCGGGGAAACTAAAGAACTTTTGACCAATCATTTTAATTGGCGGTATTTATAAGATTTTTGCCAAGGCCCTAGCGATGAGGTTGAGAACAATTATGAACTCGGTAATTTCAAGGTTTCAAGGGGTTTTCGTTTTGAACAGGCAGATCCTTGATGGTGTTGTTATTGCGAATGAGTCAATTGACTCTAGGATGAGGGAGGGAGTATCTGGGGTTGTCTGCAAAATTGATTTTGAGAAAGTTTATGATTATTTCAGCTGGAACTTATTCTATATGTTTTTGAGAGGATGGGTTTTGGTGATAAGTAGAGAAAATGGATAAAAGTTTGTATTTCTACAGTTAAGTTCTCGGTTTTGGTTGATGGAGTCCCGACATGGTTTTTTTCTAGCTCAAGGGAGATTCGACAGGGAGACTCTTTATCTTCTGTTTTGTTTATTGTTGCGGAGGAGGCTTTAAGTAGATTGACGTGTAGGGCGAGGGACTGGGATTTGTTGCACGATTTTCAGGTAAATGCGGGGGCACTAGAGATCACTCACACGAACACACCCTTTTAAAACTGACGATGATACAAATTTCTTTGTAGGGCACGATCAAAGGGAAAGTAAACATCTTTGGTTTGTACTATTGAGCTTTCAGTTGACGTCAGGTTTATGCGCAAATTTGACAACGAGTAAAGTTATGGGGATTGGATATGGTCTTGACATTGAGAATTTTGCCACTTTGGGTTGTGAAATGGAAATATTACCTACCACTTATCTTGGAATGCCTCGTTGCGACTTCTCGGTGTGCTGGGATTTGGGATCCGGTTATTGAACATTTTAACAACAGTTGGCGTTGTGGAAAAGAAAGATGTTATCTAATGGTGGTCGGCTTACCTTGGCTAAGAGCTCATTGTCAAGTTTACCGGCTTATTACTTATCCTGATTTCATATTCCAAGGTCCATGCTTTAAAGTTGGTGAGGATTGTTTGGAATTTCCTTTGGGATGATACGAAAGGAGCTTCTAAGCTTCATTTACTTAATTGGGATGTAGTGTGTACGGGTAAAGAAGCTGGCGGATTGGGTTTGAAGTGCTTTACAGAGATGAATACGGCGCTGCTTGGAAAATAGTTGTGGAGATATTGTAATGATAAAGATGGGTTATGGGCTGAGGTGATTCAAGCTAAGTTTGGGATTAAAGAGTGTGCTTGGCTTCTGAATAAGCCTAACATTACTTATGAGGTAGGGTTATGGAGGTTGATATTTAATACGTGTGACTTGTTTAAAGAAGGCATTGAAGTTACTATTGGGAATGGCGAGAAGATTAGTTTTGGGCACGATGTATGGTGCCACTCGAGACAATTAGCTTTGGCGTATTCTTCTCTTTATAATGCTTATGATATAAAATTTGGGAGAGTGAAGGATTTTTACGAATTGGAGAGGGAAACGCTGAGTTGGAATTTCCATTTTCAGAGATACCTTTTTGATAGAGAGTTAGAGGATCTTGGACTTATGATTCAAAAAGTTACCTCGGTTTCGATTCGGATGAGTGAAGATAAATGGAAATTGAAGTGGGTCGATAGTGGAAAGTTCACGGTGAGGTCGATGTGCGAGCATTTGGTTGAAGTTAGAAGCACGTGACGTGGGTATTGAAAAATAGATTTTCCATGCCGATTGGTTTGGAGGAAACATATCCGTCTAAAGTAACATTTTTTTTATTGGGGGGTGGCTTGAGGGAGAGCTACGACTAAAGATCAACTTCGACGAAGAAGTATGGATGTGGAACCGTTGTGCCTTCTTTGCGGTGTTGCGGATGAGATCATTGATCATTTACTCTTACATTGTCCGATCCCGATGGAGGTGTGGAATCATTTCCTTAATCTTTTTGGAGTTTCTTGGGTATTTCATCGGGGTTTTATTTATTCTTTAAAGACGTGGTGGTGCAAGCCTTTTGGGAGAAAAATTTGAAAAGTTCTATGGGATCTTACTCCGCATGTGATAGGATGGGTGTTGTGGAAAGAGAGGAATGAAAGACATCTTAATGAGATAGTTAAGACCGTGGAGGAGATCTTCTTCGACATCTACGCAACTATCTTGTATTGATCCTCTTTCTCAATATGCAAGAAGGGGGTTACATTTGAAGACCTAGTGATTTGGCGGATTTGGTGGAAGGATTTAATTATCGTGGATCCCGTGTGATGTTGAGTGCATTGCATTATTTTCCTTTCCCCTTTTCTTTTCCTCTTTGCTTTCGGGTTGTATCTTTCCACCTCGGAAAGTTTTTCTCGTTTGAGTAATAAACTATTTTACATTCTCAAAAAAAAAAAAAAAAACCCCGAGAGAGGAACTCCGCCCTAAACCCTAAACTCAAAGAAAACAGGGTTACGTATGTCACTGGACTCACTCCTCTCATAATTTTGAAGTTTGATGCCCATAATAAAATAACCGTGTCGACCACATCTATTGTCTTTGCTTTTCTTCCAAAATGACAATTATCCCCTTCTTTCAACCGTCCCTATTAGATGGCATGCGGATAAGGTTATATAAAACTGTGCAAGTATGCCGCTTACAACCAATGCAACCTTGCTCAGAAAGTTCATTGCATGACCCAATCCTCATAGAAAGGCTGAAGGGAACTGTCTCACACCATGTAAAATGTATGACATGAAGGAGAAGCTGATTACTAGTTTCTTACTTGGTTCCACAAAGAAAGCACTAACACTACTTAACGCAAATTTTATCAAGTTCAATCTTCTCTCTAACAAAGTGATAATCAACTCCAATATGCTTGGTTTGGCGTAAATCCTTATTGCTCCCTTGTTATAATCTGATGGGCCATAATCCGATGCATAACAAAGTGATAATCTTCTCTCTATCCCAATGCCATGAGCCATAATCCGATGCTGAACATAAATTTTTTGCGTTGGATCTGGAAACCCTGGACTGTTTATTGCTACGCCATTTAACCTGATATCTTCCAACTATAGTGTAGTAACCTGAACCCAATCATCTATCTATGACCTATGTAACGTTGACATGGGTTAACGTGCTGGTGTGCGGTACAGGATATGGGGTTTCGCAGCGCCGAAGAAAAGATAAATGTGGGACACACATATCCGCGTGTTCAAGTGTCGGTATTAGATATGTGTTGACACAATTTGTTTTCTAAACAAGTGCCATGTCCACGTTACATAGTCTATAATATATCGTGCATAATAAGCATTCGTCCAATCATAGACTTGTAGTTATAGGTGACCATGTAACGTAAAATCAAGTCGCGGAATCTGAAACTTGAATGATAAACGTTAACCTAATTGTTAAATTAGGAGTTTTTTCTTACTCTAAAACACAAACTATATAAACTGAAACTTTTCTTAATCCTAGAGTTTCCTCCTGTAATATCTACCCTACATCTCCAATTAGAAATAAACGAGGAATACGAAAAACTAAGCATCTCCAATAGTGGAGAGAGCCTTAACAAAATAGGAAAATGGAAATAACCCATAAACTGTGGGAACGTGCACAAGACGATATTCTCATCACCATGATTCTGAAAGCAATTCTTTTTATGGGATACCTCTTCATGTATTCAAGGACTCAATCTAACATGCACTTGCCAACTACCTGTAACAAACTTTTTGAGTATGCTTTTATCGGCTGCACTAGCTGCATTTGGGTCAATCACGTTGAACTTTGGTCTTACTGTTTGGTTATTTTTCTCAATCGGTTTCTAGCCATTGGAGTTACTCCATCGATTACTCTGCACAACCTTGGCATCAGTATATGGAATATAATTAACAAACTTAACAAATCCATATATGTAGATCATTAACTGAGATATCCAAATCTGCCAACAATTCATATCTGGGAATCTAAAGTAGTGCGAGTACGAAAGTCTAAGACCCCCCAAGACTTAAAGCTAATATGACTGTTCTATGTTAAGATCTCAACATTATTTTCCACCCGGTTTGTTATCGAAGCCACCATTATCCTCAATACTGTCCATGTCATAAGCGTCATCACCCTCAAAATCTAGATGTAGTAGACTAGGACGTTGAGTATTTTATGTCTTGTTCTGGTTCCCGTTAGTACTTTGTGGGATCTTTTATTTCGTACACAAGAATATTTGTTACATTTGGCAAAAAATAGTGGTAAACTCACCAATAACGTGGTTATTGGTACGAGCCATTCTTTGGCGGAACACCTCTTGATTGTTCAGAGCATTGAATAAAATTAAGTGAGCTGTCTCCCAATTTTGAACTTTGGCGTCTGAAAGGATTCTTTAGCGTCAGTCTCATTAGTCGTCACATTCACTCTTACGAGACCTCTGTTGTTAATAACCTCATCGCAGTCCCTTGCGGAAGCATGTCGAGTCGTAGCTGGGCAAAGAGATTCTCTATAACTTATCATCTATGGCAAAAGTAAATGCCCATAGTAGAGTTCTGAACAAAGCTGAAATTGTCGTTTTAATCTTGGAAAAGAGGATTGTTGTCGTTTAGGCCAATAATCATTTGTTTAATTTATTTTTCTTTTAAACTAACAGTCAGTTATACAAAGAAAATGGTTAATTGGGACTAAGCTGATACTCTGTGTTTAGTTGCGTGCTATGTAGAATGTATGAATTAGTACATGATAGTCACTGTAAAGAAGTAATTCTTTGTCCCATTGATTTTTCGTACATTTACGATCAAGTATATATGAAAATTAATTGGGCTATAGCAGATACTGTAATTGACACCAGTTGCATTTTATCATTTTATGTAATTTCTCAAAAGTAATAATAATTTCATTTTACGTTTTTTATGACAGTTCATATTTAGCTCTTTTACTGCAATTAGGTGAGCTTGTAAAGAATCAAACGACCCCTTTTTATTGGTTTATCTAATCTTTGACATGAGTTAATGAGTAAGTTTTGTTGTGCGTTTTATGTAGCGAAGAGGAAGAGCTGGACGCGTTCAACCGGGCCAGTGTTATCGTCTTTATCCCAAATGTGTGTACGATGCTTTTGCGGATAGCCAATTGCCAGAACTTTTAAGGACTCCTTTGCAATCTCTTTGTTTGCAAATTAAATGTCTACGGCTCGGAAGCATTTCAGATTTTCTCTCTAGAGCAATGCAGTCACCAGAACTGTTATCTGTAAGCATAAGTTGCTCATATAGAAGTTTCTCTCTGACAAATGGAAAAAATTATTAATCAAGAAAAAAAGTTTGGTTGGGGGTGATGAAATGAGAAGATACAAACTATTGGTAGTCTCATAAAAAAGAGCATGACATAAATAGTCTGGAATATTTTCATTTCTCATTCATATGTAAATCCCACTAGAAGATGAAAAAGCCCAACGAGTAGCCTTTTCTCTCATATTACGAGAGACATTTGTATTTTATAAATTATATTAGGCACCTCTTCTTTTCTACCAAACTGGCATACACCTACTGAAACCTCCCACATGATGGCGGAAGGAATTTATATCCACAAGGCGGGCTTCTTGAGCGACTAACTGATGTGGACATCCTCGTTCATCACTGAAGAAAATCAACACCTTAGGCTTGCAAAACACTATAATGTAATAACAAATGCTCACGGTTTTACCCTGTATCTAACTCTTGCCCTCCTATCGAGTTCGTATCAGTATGATTTATTAGTAGAGGCTTTATATAAAGCGTCAGTCATTGGGAAAAGTATAATGGAAAATGTATTCTTTACGCTTTCACGCCTCATGAATACCTCAGCTTCAATACAAAAGGAGAAGGATTATAACAATGAATAGGGGTAAAGCATATGAATCTTAAAAGAGTTTTACCATAAACCCCCATTTTCTGACAAACTCCACTCTCCTGTCATTTGTGTAGGCAAGCTAAGAGTTTTCCTATCTACCAAGATCTCTTTGTTGCAAGCATTACTTTTATATTTAGAAATCAGAGGTTCACGAGGTTCATAATCTGTCACCGCTCGTCCAACTACTTCCCTGGGGCGCGCTACAAACCTCACTATCCGCATATGCCTTTTGAGACAGGATAATTCCTGATGGGTGGTTATGTTCCAGTCATTGTAAACATCCCGATCAAAATTCATGCTCCCAAACCAGAAAGAAGACAGCTTTCAAGTCTGGAGAATGAGTAATGCACGAGCATCACTTCGCAAAATCTCACCTTATCTCTCTGCCTTCCTTCTGTCTCAAAAGCTTAAACTTCTTGCATTTTATTATTTTCTTAGCTGTTGTAGTCTCCATTAGGTTCATAGATTATGTTTTTAAGGTCCACATGAAGTTGAAGATAAGCGCCTATATTCAGTGGGGAGGATTCTCTTCACTAGAGTTCATCCTCATCTAAAAACATCCCCAACCTGAAACTTGTAGCCCTTCAAATAGTTGATGAGAGATCTCAATATTCTTAATTTTTCATTCTTTGAAACTTTGAGGAAACAATTAACTGAATTAGAAGCATTTAATTATATCATATACACAATCTCTTGGGATCACATGGAGATGAGTTGGTAGTTTGATTCTTATGAGCATGAGTGCATGATCTCCTCTCATGCAAAAATGAATTTAATGTCAGGGAGATCATCTTCACTAAAAAAAAGTCTCCTTCAGCTCAACTTCATATGGTATAAGTATCGTATATCCTTTGAGAATATAACTTCCCTATTAGCTCTCACCGTCATATTCTCTAGGCATATAAGGATTTCTCTTTTTTATGTGTAACACATATACTTGCTTCCTGCATTCAATGGCAACTTTTATATCAAGTTTTGTCTTGCAGGTTCAAAATGCTATTGAATATTTGAAGATAATTGGAGCTTTGGATGAGAAGGAAAACCTCACTGTTTTAGGTATCAATTTATGTCTTTCATCTTCTATATGCTTGTTTTGTACACATAAATAAAGAGTGCCAGTGTCAGTATTAGTATCAATTTATGTCTTTCATCTTCTATATGCTTGTTTTGTACACGTAAATAAAGAGTGTTAGTGTCAGTATTAGTATTTTCCCCATCTCACATGAGTCACTTGGCAGGTCGCCACTTGTCAATGCTTCCGGTAGAACCAAAACTGGGAAAGATGCTCATATTCGGGTCTATATTTAACTGCCTAGACCCTATATTAACTGTTGTTGCTGGCTTAAGTGTCCGGGATCCGTTCTTAATGCCATTTGACAAAAAAGATGTAAGTGAACTTGCCTTGACCACAACTAATGGTATTGACTTATCTATTTATTGGTGTTTTCTCCTAAATAAATAAATAAATAAATATATATATATATCTAGAAATCAGTAAAAATAAACATCCGCTGCTTCCTTTTTTTCATGAAATAATAAGGATGACATGGATTTACATGTAGCACAAGTTTCTAGAGTGTCACAGCTTCAGATTGATTCAGAACATATTCAATAGTGCAGTTGGTCAGCCGAATAATTTTTTGTGTGCAGGCTGCATATAAAAGGTTATCAATAGATTGAGGTAATAGCTTATTATCCATAGTAAAGTTGGGACCAAGGTTTTGTATTATTATAGAGAAATTATTAACTTATGGGGGCTAAATATATGGAGGTTTTACTGTATATTAACATTACATATGTGTCTGTTTATGCGCAACACGAGCTGCGCCTATGCGCCTAAAAGATTATATTGCAGTGTATCATGATATTTTGAACATATGTTAGGCATATCCTAGTAACTTTCTGAGAAGTAAGAATTATGAGGTGGGAGATGCCAGGGAGTTATTTGAGTTGGTACATTATTTGAATGAATTAAAGGTATATTGTCACAATATTTTGAATCCTATGTTAGGGATATCCTAATAACATTCTGAGAAGTAAGAATTATTAAGTGGGGGATGCCAGGGAGTTGTTTGAGTTGGTTATACTTTATTGGAATGAATTATCTCTTACTTATCTTTCCGACCATCCCACTTTTACTCTTATAAAGTATGAGTGCGTACCTAGGTGCAACACACGAGCTGCTACTTTGTGCCTACAAAATATATTGGAGTGTATCGTAGTATTTTGAATCATATGTAACATATCCCATTAACATGACGAGAAGTAAGAATTATGAGGTGAATCTTGGGAGATAATAGAGAGTTATTTGAACATCCCATTTTCAAGATGGAGGTATAGAGCTTTTGTGTCTTTGGGAGGGCACCAAGGGGATTTCTTAAGCTCCATCATCTGAAATGGGTTGCGATTTGCATGGAAAAAGGAGGCGGATTGGGATTAATATTCTTTTCTAAGATGAATAGCTTATTGGGCAAGTTTGAGGCAAGTGTTCATTATCTAAGTGGGCCTCTACATAGAGAGGGAGTGTTTCTTCTGAATAAGAGAAGAAAGGCAAATGGGGTTGAGAAGTGTTTTTAGTTTCAAGAGGTAGTTGTTTCGTGGAGTGGGGAGGGTAGTTCGGAAAAAAACACTTCGAAATTTTGTGAAGTCGGGAGGGCAATTTGGGGAAAAAACACTATTTAGAGGCTCTATGTTGAGTAAGCACCATTTTAAAGACTAGCCCAACCTAGAGAAAGTCAAAACTTAGGGGGAGACATAGTGATGTGAATCATCCTCTCATGGTCCTTTCTCACCGTATATGAGTTATATATATTTATGTTATTTTGATTAAAGCTTCTCCATTGTTGGAGATGCTCAGTAGGTTTTAGGGACTTACTTGTTTAACCAACACAAGGTTAAAAATGAAGTTTTTTCAATTTCTAGAGTTTCCTATTTAAATTAAAATTAGGGTTACTAATTCTAATTCCTCTTGTGTTCTCTAAAAGGGATGCTTAGTTCTATGTTTTAATTAGGTTGTTTGAGCTGATTCTTGAATAAGAAGTCAGTTTAGTTTTATTTTGAGTTTAATTTATGTTTAGAGTTAGAAGTAAGGTTTAAAAAGGCGGAGGCAAAAGCAAAGGCAGTGTGAGGCGCAAGCCTCACTTTTCTCTTAGAAAACTATTAAATTTTCTTATATAGATTTGTAAGAAATAATAGCTCTATATTGTAGAGATTGTTATTAAACCCAAGCCAAGGAGTATTTCCTAGAAATTATGAGAATTAAGGGTTAAAATCCGATTTTGAGATTTAAGCCTCAGTACGAAAATCTTCATGAGGTTGTGAGGTGGTTCGGAGGCATAAGCCTCAATGCATTTTTTAAAACCATGGTTAAAAGAACCCTAATTGATAATTAAGTTAGTGTTTTGGACCGAGTTCTTGCTTCCGCACTCGAGTTTACACTATATAGAGGCAAAAACAAACTACTCTAAGTTAAGTGAACTTAGAGCTTTAGGTCTAAGTAGAGGGAAAAACAAACATCCCCCAAGTATAGAATAAACGAACATGTCTGGCTCCCGATTAAGTCCAAGATCCCGATTAAGCCGAACAACAAGGAGGTAACTGCTAGAGTCATTTATCAGAACATAATGAAGATATTATTGTTAAACTGACTAGCAACAAGGTAAACGAAGTAGACAATGCTATTAGCAGAAATTTGGTCTCTGACTGGAATATCCCAGTTCAATGGATTCACTAGGCAACCTACTGCAGCTGGAAGTATCCACCCCTAGAGCATCATGTTTTGAATACTGATGGTGCTCTTATAGATGTAGGAAGCTTTGGTACTATTTTGAGAACATGGGATGGAGGCCCTATTAAGGCTTGTGCAGGTAGAACTAGGCCTCATAATATCATCATCCATGAGCTACAAGGCATCAAATTAGGGCTGATTATGGCAATTGAAGAGGCTATTGATTACTTGATGGTTTACACTGACTCTGCAGCTGCAGTTAGCTTTCTCACCAACAAAACCGCTCCTCCTTGGTATGCTAGAAGGTTGGTTAAAGAGATTTTCAAACTTATGGAACACTTCACATCATTTCAGATTGAACATGTGTTCAGGGAGGCTAACCAAGCTGCTGATGACTTGGCAAAGTTAAAACCTATGGAAGGACTTGTAGTTATTCTACCGGGTGCTTTCACCCTAAATCTCAAGAAGTTCACTCATGATGACAAACATGGCAGATTGTATGTTAGAGTAGGATAGGCCATGGTGCAGTGTTTTTTGTGTTTTTTCTGCTAGCTTAGTTTTCTTTTTCTTTTAGAGTCTCTCTCTTTATTGTGAGGCTCTCTTTTGTATATTCTCTTTAGTTTCTATAGAGCAGGGGGTCTGCTTCAACCCCAGCTTGCCCTTAAAAAAAAAGCACAAGATCACGTATGACATGAGATTATGAAGGTTGATATTCAACACGTGGGACAAGGTTAAAGAAGGCATTTATATCAGCAAAGATAAGTGAGAGAAAATTACTTATTGGCACTATCTATGGCGTGATTCGGGACAACATGTTCTAGCGTACCCTTCTCTTTATAATGCTCTTGATCTAAAGTTTGGGAGAGTGAAGGAGTTTTATGAACTGGATAGGGACATAGCGAGTTGAAGTTTTCACTTACGTAGAAAACTTTTCGATAAGAAATTAAGGGACCTTGGCTCTATGATTCAAAAAGTTACTTCAGTTACTGTTCGGGTGTGTTCCGATGGGTGAAGACAAGTGAAAATAAAAGTGGGTAAACAGTAAGATCTAAGTGTGAACATTTGGTGTGCTAGGGGGCGCGAGAGGTGGGTACCAGAGTGTGAATTTTCCAAAATGCGTGGTTCGGGGGCGTGCTATGACTAGGGATGAACTTATACAGAGAGGTATGGAAGTGGACCCTTCGTGCCTCTTTGTGACTTGACAAGTGAGTCCATTGACCCCTTACTCTTTCATTGCCAGGTTGCAATGGAGGTTTGGAGTCACTTTCTTAACTTTTTTTGTCGTTTCATGGGTGTTTGACCAAAGTTTATTACTTGTTTGAAAGAATGGCGGTGTTACTTATTTTAGAAGGAAGACTGACAAAGTTTTGTGGGACCTCACTCGTACGCAATGATTGACTGGGTTTTGTGGAAGAAAATGAATAAATTCGATATTTGAACTGGTTATGCTATTTCCCTGTTTGGCACACTAAATTTGAGTTCTACGGTTTCTTTTTGCTGCACAAACTGGGGTTACGGTACAATGAGTCAATATAATGAAAGAGCAAAAATAGTTACATTCAGATGGATTTTGTACCCTAGCACTCATCTATATTATAATATGATTCAGATGGCAATGAGTTTTTTTTATTTTTAAGAACATGAAAAATGTGAAACTCACTGAAGATCTCAATGAGTTTTCTGATGGACTGTAGCAGCAAGAAGCGCCATTACAGGGATGATCTTTGTCATTCTTAATGTGGAAGGAAATTTGTATAAAATCTGTGGCAGGTTGATCTTGTTGGCACTATTTTTGGCTAACCGGTGACGTCCAGCTGTCTTACTGTTAAAAGTTGAATTGTACTACTGTTCGCCGCCTAAGGCATGTGAATCTTTTTGAATAATCTGATAAGAACTGATTAATTACATGAAAAGGGGCATATTATTTGTTGGTATAATACTTCAATGTTTTTATCAGGCATGTCCAGAACTACGTACATTTGGCCATTTATGAAAATCAGTTATTATAATTAATCGAACGTACAGTACTTTGATTGGTAAGATGATCACCTACCACTAAAGGGCCAATAATTGTAGAGTTTTGTAATTGCAGGGAATTTCAGAACAGTCAATACTGATATCACCCGATGTCCATATGCAAACTGTCAGAACTCATTTTGACTCTTTAAGGTTTATTGACAAGAGTAAAGCAAGCAAAACATAAAGCAGTTAGTTAAGCATCATATTCCTTAAATATTCTTCCCCAAATATTCATCATTGAGCATGCCTGAAGTATGGACACATCACTGACAGACGTTAGACCAAGAGGATAACTAACACTCTCAAATGGATTTGTATTTTTTCTAATTCTGTTCTTCTGCAGCTTGCAGAGTCAGCCAAGTCCCAGTTTGCTGGTCAGGATTACAGTGACCATGTTGCACTGGAGCGAGCCTATGAAGGATGGAAAAAGGCGGAAAGAGAGCAGCACTCCGGATATGAATACTGCTGGAAAAATTTTCTTTCAATACAGACGCTTAAAGCTATGGATTCCCTTAGAAAGCAATTCTTATCTCTTCTAACAGATGCTGGTCTTGTTGATCATGACCAAGCTCTATGCAATGAGTGGAGCCACGATATACACCTCATCCGAGCAGTCATTTGTGCTGGTCTTTATCCTGGAATTTGTTCCGTTGTGGTCAGTCTCTCTCTTCTAGTTTCTTTTACTTTTGGTTTCCATCATGAATGCTCAGTCGAGTACTCGTGTCACACACTAGAATGACACCATCTGTACAATCTCTATGTTTGACTTTGTTTAGTTTATTGGGTTCTTATTTTCTGTTCTAGATATACTATAGAGCGAAAACTTTTTGTTTCTCAGGAGAACATTCCATTCCGTTTTTTAACCACTGAATTGACTTTTTTTTGCTAGGTAAGCAGATGATTTTTATATATATGAAAAAAACAGAACAATGAGGTAGGGTTTTACAAAAGTGGGAAATAAAAAAGTAAGATCCACTGCATCATTGTAGTACTTAACATCCCAACTAGGTTGGCACCCTAAGTAGCTTTAAAAATCATATGCAGCAACTTACACTATCAAACACAAAATCTAAAATACTCCATATAAGGATTCTCCAATCTAGTGATAAATGGAGGTCTCCCAACATGCCATTCAGAGCTTCCTTCTTAAAGAGGACTCCCTCTCTTAGCAGCTTCATTTGCAGAAAAATTAACTTCCCTCCATATAGAAGATATCCTGATCTCAATGAACCGCGGTTGCAGCCAACTCCAGCTATCATGGAGATGCCATGGTATAGTATTAGCATAGAGAGCAGCAGAGGCAGCAGCTGAATCTGTAGTAAGTGATCTCCTTATAAGGTTAATAACAGATTCAGAATTATTATAGACATTATCATGCTCAACATTATGCTTCTGGGCCAATCTTATCCCCATAAGAACAGCCTGCAACTCATGGGTGAGAACAGACTTAGGCATATGATGACTTGAATACGCAGCAACTGCTCTACCTTCAGTCTCTTAGAATGGCCCCCACATCCTCCAGAGTCAGTAAGGGACTATCAATGTTTAATGTATAGTTGTTTTGGGGTGGTTTGATCCATTTGCAAGTAACAGGTTTAGGACTGAACCAAGTAGCATTCAAGTTCCAAGCTGTTACAGTATCTATATTGCCTTGATCAGACTGCATGTTTAGATTGCCTGCTTGAAGCTTACACCTGATATCATTTTCAATTTTACTTAGTAACATAGCAGGAATGGACTGGACCGGAGGCTATTGAAGAGTCTTTCATTCCTTTCTCTCCAAATATTTTTAATGAAAGCATTTAAGCAGAGTTTTCTAGAGATACCTGTAATCCCTGCACCTTGTAAATCCGGCTCACACCAGTGAAAATGTTTTGGGTTGAGGCTGAGTACCGCGCTATGGAACATACTGCTTCAGAGATGCTTTGGGTTCTCTCTCTGCTTCAGGAAATTGGTGCTGCTTTCTCCATTCCAATGAAAATGTTTTGTGACAATACGACGGCTATTTACATTGCAAGTAACCTGGTTTTTCATGAACGAACACGGCATATTGAGGTGGATTGTCACTTTATTTGTGACTGGATTATGAAAAAACAAATTATTACTCCATATGTTTCATCGTCTGAACAATTGACTGATACTCTCACGAAGACGTTGCCGCAACCACTTTTTAGTTCTTTGAGTTTCAAGTTGGGCCTCTTCGACCTCTATTTTCCAGCTTGGGAGTATTACAGTTTTTTTTTATTGTTACGTCGACGTGGCGCAATATTTGATGCGTAGACATGTGTTCGTCCAACAACGCAGCAAGTATGTTGACACGCCTTCGGTGTTATGATTAAACAACCTATGTTTGCCGTACTTTTAGCGCTTCAGTTAAAGGCTTAAAGAGTATACGCCACTAACCTTAGATTTGCAGAGTTTCATAACATCTTTGATATCAGTTAAACGCATTAACCATATTCTTATATAATACGCTATTGTTGGCTGCTCAGCATAACATTTTTTGATATTAGTTGCTCCACTCTTGATTGCTCTTTTTAGAGTAAAACTATCTTAAAGTCTTTCTATTCATCCAAGATTTCCATTAGCATCAAATTATTTTGCGACACTAATTTATATATGAATTATTACTTGGCATCATTAGCGATAGTCTAGGATAAAATCTATGGAAACTGTTAACTGGCAACACATATCTCTAAATGATTTCATCATTCAACCAAAACTCAATATAAAATTATGACTTCCATTAGTTTTCTTCCAAAGATAACATAAAGAAACAAATAAGTATGTGTGAACTTGTTAACACATTTTTAATATCATAATACACCAAGAGACATGTTTAATTTCCACAAATCGCATAAACCTATGCAAGCCCTCATTAGTGTCATTATAAATTTTGCACCTCCTCCATGGTAAAAAAAAACCTAATGATCCACCAATGGTATTTTATTAAAGGAAATCCTAGCGGTGTCCCATTACAATGTTGACTCCCTTAACACGATTATAAACCCCAGTCTCCCTTTCATTATACTTGGAGTCTTTCCATCTGCAAAAAAATAAAATAACGCAAAGGAATAAAAGGGTGAAGGACTCTAGATTGCTATATCATCATACGCGAAACTTACTAATTAGAAATGCAAAAACCAAATAAATACCAACTTTCATATCTACACCTATATTTGAGAAATTGCATGAGGCACTACAAAGATACACAAATATATGATGTAACTGTTAAAACAAAAAGGTGACTTGTCCTGGGATAAAAAACACCATTCTCAATCAAGAAACATACAGTTGAAAAATCACATGAAAAAATCAAAAATGTTTCCAAGAAAATAAACATGACTACATAGTGAAATTAAGTAAAATTATCTGTAAAATCGCCGCATTTATGAAATTTTATCTATAAGTCATGACTCACGAACCTTGATAGTTGATACTCGATAAGAAGTAAGAAAGGTATCTGTAAAGGATGCTTTGGACACGAATCATAGTGAAATTAATCCCAGTGGTTGAGGTATTTACTCATTCAACTCTAAATAATATCTGATATAATCTGATATTAGCTCTGTGAAACCTATAATCTAAAGAAGCAAGATAGCTGGCTAATTTGTCAGCATGCGTAAGAAATCCAATAAATGAGGCCAACCTTCAAAATGTTGCCTCTCTTCTTATCAAGAGCCAATCCCCTGACCATGTATTCCCAATCAAATGTCCATTTCAATAACTACACAAAGACCAAACCATATCAAAACCTTTAGAGTAGAATATCTTTGCGAATATAACATAACAATATCATTTTGTCCATGATACAAATAGTTAAATTTCATACAAACCTCCGATGGGTACCCTAGATCATAAACCAGCTTTCCGATAGTACCGTCATATGCCAAAAATTTAAGAGTTTCAGGCATATATTATGCCAAAGTGTGATCCATATCAAACCCAACCGCAACAATATTCTTCATATTTAAAGATTTGTTGCAAAAAACCTGTTTCCTCATCAATCTTACAGCTCCATCCAGGAGATGACCAAATATCATCAGAACTGAGCTTTTGAGCTTTTGAGACTCTGGTGTTAGTTCATCTATCCAAACTTTGTTCATTGTATAACTAGAATGCAACTGATTAGCTCCTAATGGTAAAAAAAAATTAGTATCAGCTCCAAACTGTGAGTACAAAGTTATCATCGTTAATAAAACATGCAAACTACAAAGGTATCATTGGAAGTTGAGATATCTCAACATTTTCAATTATAAAAGAATATCTCTATCTGATTTGACAAACATAAAGGAGTATGGAGCCGATGTCGAATTAAGTAAAATTGCCTCTGTAAGATGCTCAATCGCTTTCTCAAGTTCACCTAAACAATATGTACACAATCAAGTTCCACAAAAAATTAACAGAATTATCACATCTATAAACATAATCCATTGACCAATACCCTCCCCAAGTGCTTCCATAGCCAAAGATTTTGCCATTTGAGATTCATCTCGACTCTCATCCGTAACCTCAACAACCTCAACAGACGGATCTCCCATCTACATTAACATTTACAACCCAATCACAAAAACTCCATTTACAATCAACTCAACAAAACCTGAAACAAATTAGAAATACCCAAATGTTAGAAAAATTCACCTTCTGTGGAGGATCATTATCAGGCTCCAGAACATCCTCTCCTAATACTTCAAGATCAGACTCAATCAAATGCTTCATCTCTTCACTAAGCGCTTCGACTCCCTGTAGTTCAATCCCAAACACAAAACTATAATCAATTTCTAGGGTTTACAAAACAATACATAGAGATTAGATTAGAGAGAGGTACCGGTTGGGGAACCTTGGAACCAAGACTGAAACAAAAACATCAAATCAAATGAGAAAGTTAAACCGTAGAAAGAGAGAGAGAGAAATTGGGTTTAGGGTTTAGTTGGAGAAGTAGTAATACCTGAGGAGGTACCGGTTGGGGAACCTTGGAACCAAGACTGAAACAAAGACATCAAATCAAATGAGAAAGTTAAACCGTAGAAAGAGAGAGAGAAATTGGGTTTAGGGTTTAGTTGGAGAAGTAGTAATACCTGAGGAGGTAAATAGGATAGAAGGAGAGAGAAGGGTCATCGAGCATCGATGGGTTTGATTTACATTGTTCGATGAAAAGCTTCAACTCCTTCAACTCATTCAACTGTGGTGAACTCATCACAGGCGCCATGATCGAACTCAAATCATCATATAAACACAATAACATCAATCAGTCTTATCATCCACCAAACTAAACAACTCAATACCAACTAACTTAACCGTCATATACTAAAAAAAACTCATAACTCAGAGATTATCAATCATGAATCAACAAAAACAAATAAAAAAATCAAACCCTATTTCTTAAATCAACAAAATAAGCATACCCAAATCATCTAAACTTGCGAAAATCAACAAATAAACTTAAATTTAGATCTTAAGACACCCCATGAATTTTGGGAAATCAACCATTTTGCAGTAGCAGCAACATCTGTAGGGTCTGGCTTTGTTTGGATCAAAACTCTTCCTCTACCAGTCTCCCTCTACTTGGAGAAACCAGTCAACTTATAGCAGTATTATTTTCCTCCCTTCCTTCTGTTACTTCTTACAGATTATACGTTGTAGATCATACCAACTTCCAGTAAAGACGTATGCGGCACATTGAGAACAACATCGGGTCCCCTACAATTCTTGCAAAGATATGACAACATACAAAAATCTGCATCTTTGAAATCCATCTCCAAATTATTATGATTTTGGGGCTTCACATATTCATTCTGAAGGGTCGGTCAACAAACTCTTCTGTTTATTCCATAAACTTCTAAATATTGTCTGGAGGTTGCTCATATTGTAGTGCAGGGGAGCAGTCTGCAGTATTGAGTGGTTTTGATGAAGTTGACATTGTGGGAATCACGACAGCCTACATCCAGGGTTACATTCAATCCCTTTACCATTTAACAGTCGTGATTCTGATTTGAAAAGCCAACGCCAAAACTCAGCAGTATTTGTTACACAAAGCCTTGCTACTCGATATCCATCAAACATTGAATACCTTGCAAATTTGAAGAAACAATATTAATAAGCTCTGGCATATCGTAAAGGATCAGTAAAAAAATTTCTCCAAAAATTACAATGCCAAATTATAAGTCAAGAATATGTTACAAAGAGATATTAGTACATAAAATAGAAAAGTGATTGAGGGGTGCGTATATGATTGTGACGCGACAAATGGTGTAGATGGTAAAATAACATATGCTTCTTATCTTGCTAGTAGCTTGGATAGTGGTTCAAGCTAAGTGCCTCAACTAATCGGCCTTGCTACTTATGTTTTCTGTCTATATATTCCAGTTTGCCCTTTAAACAAAAGTCGTGGATAAATGTATTACATAAGTAACAAAGACATACTTTTTTTTTTGTCTATATATTCCAGTTCGCCCTTTAAACAAAAGTCGTGGATAGATGTACTACATAAGTAACAAAGACTAAAAATAAATCTCAGAGTATTACTTGAAGATTATTGAAAAATACCTTACGTCATCTTTCAAGATTATTTTTTATCTTGACATTATAGAGAAGTCCCTTAATGACTTTGATCAGTTCTTCAATTTCTAATAATAGTCGAATCATATTGGTTTAAGAATATTGGCATAAATGCCTACTCTGCTTATTTTATTTCACTTGTATCACATCTAAAGACTACAAGATCTTGGTCGTTTATAAGTTATAACCACCATCTCTTAAGTCCAGATTGATGCTTTACAGAATATACATGGTTCATAATTGACTAAGAATTTGTAGTGGTTATCGTCTGTGCTGACCATCTCATCTCCCTCATAAAATGGCAATAGTATCTTTCCTTTAATAAAGCTTTGAAATGGCCCTTGTAAGCACCACACATACTATATATGAGGTGCAAGATATAATTACCAGATAACGCCATCCATGGGTGGAAGGCGTTATTAAAGAGGCCAACTCACCATGTACCCCAAACACTAGGTCACTCTTTCACGCTTCTTTTGCTTTGATAACCAAGTGATCCAGTCTATGTTTGAGTTCCCATATTACACACATATCATGATCACCACTGCTAATACAAAAAAACTAACCATTAGATGCATCTGTTATCTATAATCCATGTGTTAAAATCAGTCATCACCAAGCTTGAGAGGGTATTTGCTTCTTTCTTCTAGGGTAGTTATAAAGGAAAACAAAAGAAGAAATGGAAAACTAGGAGTTCGCTCTGTACTCAAAAATCTGAAGGAGAACTTGGTATGGAACTTGTTAATGACAAACTTGCTTGAACATTTCTAAAATCCTTAATAAAGATTCATTTTGGTCTAGGTTTATGAAGAACTACTGTGGAAAAGGGTTACCCAGAAGAACAACTACTTTTAGTTCCAACATGTCGAAAAATATGGTCAAAGAACTACATACACTTGAAAAACACACCTAATGGTTACTTGGCGAAGGCAAAGTCCACTTTTGGCATACGAATTGGTCGGGAGAAGGTTAGCTGTAATTCTAAATTAAAGCCAATCAAGTAAGTTAAGTTGGTGATGTTGCATCCAGTACTCGAGAATGGAATTGGTAATTACTTTCTCGTCCTATAACCTCAAGAATGGAAGTGATCCTCAACAATTTCTATATGAGATGTTGGTTATCAAGTAATTTGGGCTCTCACACAAAATGGAAAATTTACGATTAAATCTTTTAGGATTGATTGGAGCTCATCACCTCCTTGAAGACCGAATGGAATGGGTTTACCTTCAAAGATTCAAGTTTTTGGAGGAAAATACATGAAGGCATTATAGCCGTGGAGGCTTTATTGCATCATATTAAGAAGGTGAGTTCCCATCTTATTATCAATAATTCTACCAAAATCATCCTCCAAATTATTGTCATACCAAAGTTCTACCGAAATCATCCTCTAAATTATTGTCATACCAAAGTTCCATGAAAATTGAGTACACTAAAATAAAGTAAATACCGAGAATCAAAAATCCCTTAATTTGAGATACATATGAAACCCTTTGCAATATTGACATGAAAGACTTTCAAACTCAAAGAATCGGGGGAGATGATAATCAAAGATCAGCTATTATAATTAAACAAAGCTATTATAATTAAACAATAGATGAAGATGAAGATGAAGTTGAAAGAGATTCTTACAGAGACCTAGGAATTGCTTGAAAGAACCCTAAATTACAATCTTCAGATACATAGATTTGACAGCAAGTATATCACAACATTAACCTACAACAAATAAATCACAACAAGTATATACCATCAACACAAAACCCTAGGTGTGCTTCAGTAAAATTTGAAATCCTAAGAATGCTCGGAGAGAGAGAGAGAGAAAAGTACTTGCTTTGTAGAGAGAGAAAGAGATGGGAGAGTTGTTGGAGAGATTGAGAGCCGGCCTTGGAGAGAGTGACGAATTGGGAGAAAGGGAGTTGGGATGAGAGGGTGGTTTAGGTAATTAATGATAAAGATTAAACTACCCATTTTTTGTGTTTTGTCCAAAGTACCCATCAGTATGAGAATTCAATAAATATAGGCCGTCCATCTCCCCCTGTCCTACAAATCCCAGCCCCTCTTTATCCTTGAGACAATGGCAGATATGTCTATACGGAAAACACCGTTGCCTAATGTATAATAGATTTGGGGTGGTGGTCCTCCACGGACAACGGACTGCGGTACCCTACTTTTATTGAATAAATATATGAGGAGAGGTTGAGCTCTCTCTCTCTCTCTCTCTTCTTTTTCTTCTTTTCTCTCGGTCTCTTTTTTACATACTTGAACTGTTACCTGCAGGCACGGTTTGAACTTTCTCTAGATGTTTCTTCAGAGAGGAGTTTTTGCACTAATGAACATGAAGGGATAAAATACTAGAATTTGGCATAAGCAGTAACCTAAGTCATTAGAGTGGTAAGATAGTTTTCTTAAAAATAAACTCCAAAGATTTTTCAAACCCAACAAAACGACTGTAAGTAAGAAACTCTTCCAACAAAAAAGTTTTCTTGAGACTCTATTCTGTGAAACAAGCCAGTAGGCAGCTAATTTGTGCATCTGTAGTGTTTATTTGGTTCTCTAATTTTATTCACTAAATGAGATTGGTTTTCTTGATCAGTTTTTCTTGTGAGGTTAACTGTTAGATATTTGGCTTTGTTATTTGATCCTGAATGAGTGCTGATCTTAACTACTTGTGTACAGAACAAGGGAAGATCACTATCCTTGAAGACAATGGAGGATGGCCGTGTCATACTGTACTCGGTAAATTTATTTAGCTAGCATTGTCTTGCGTTTGACACTTTCTTTCCTTTCTAATTATGCCTTTCATTCTGTATATTCTATAGAATTCAGTCAATGGCCGCGAATCGAGAATTAATTTCCCATGGCTGGTTTTTAATGAGAAGGTAAAAGTTAATTCAGTGTTGCTGCGGGATTCAACAGCAATATCCGATTCCATGCTGCTTCTATTTGGTGGAATCATTACTAAAGGACTTGTGAGTATTCTTGTAATAGGTTTATTTCATAAATGTTAGACATCTGTCCTTGCAGTTCTAAAACTAGCCATAAATTCTTTTCTTTTGAACCAATTTTCCCCCGATTCTTACTGTGTGAAAATTACTAACTTTTGACAGGATGGGCAGCTGAAAATGTTGGGAGGATATTTGGAGTTCTTCATGAAACCAGCATTGGCAGTAACATTTTTAAGCGTAAAAGAGGAGCTTGAGGAGCTAATCCAAAACAAAGTAAGTGGATAGGGAGAAACTGAATAAGTGCTATATTCTTCTTATTAAGGTCTTAAATGTTGCTTCTTGGGTATATTTAGGGGGGAAATATTTTGCTTTCCTTTTAATGCCTTTCATGAATGAGTTGAATTTCTCTAATTTGTTTTTACGAATCTATTCACAGCTTATGAATCCTAAGATGGACATTCATGCTCACCAAGAACTTCTGTCAGCCGTACGGTTACTGGTCTCAGAGGACCAATGTGAGGGTAGGTTTGTATTTGGCCAAAGGGTTCTGCGATCCGGGAAAATTGGAGCAGCAGCAGCAGCACCACCACCTGTACCAGGCATGATCTCAAGGAATGGAAGTGGACCTGGGGGTGACAATGCCAAAAGCCAGTTGCAAACTCTGGTGACAAGGGCTGGACATGAGGCCCCGAGTTACAAGACAAAGCAATTAAACAACCAGTTTCAAGGCATAGTGGAATTCAATGGGATGCTGTTCACAGGGAAGCCTTGCCACAACAAAAAGCTTGCAGAGAAGGATGCCGCAGCTGTAGCACTACAATCTATGATAGGTGGGACCCGAGTTGCTCCTAAGGACCTGAACCACATGTCAATGATGCTTAAACAAAGCAGGAAGAAACAATCCCGAAGGAACTAACATTTATTTGTTCATGCTTAATACATAACTGTGATCTGGGAGATCACTGTTCCCACCCTCAAATTTGGGGTGTTTTAGTTAGTACAGGTTATTTTCCGAACTGACCAACCAGGGTTACAAATTACAATACATTTTTGGAGATAGAGTGAAGCTTGGTGGAGTGAATAGGGGGAACTAAGGCTGATAATTCATCTGAATAGAGATCACAAAAGGGATATCACATTGATCTGGAACTTCTGCACCGGTTAACAGTCATCATTTGTATATTTTTGTCATTATTGTTATTAAGATTATCAATATATGTATCACTTACATTATCCTGTACTTTGTGGTGCAGTTTGTGTTCCTCTAAGTTCTCTTATATTTCATTATCTTTGAAGGAACTCCAGTTGGTCGTGGGGGGATCTCCATTTTTAATCATCCTGGCCAATGGTTTTATAGACGACTTGCTAATTTGCACAACGATCAATTTTACTTTTGGTATACACAAAATTTATTAGTGTAAAATGAAAGATATTTACTTTTGATAGTATTTTATTTTTGTATTTTCTTGATTTTGATAGTCTTTTTTCAAGTGTGTTTCGTAGTTGCTGTATATGCATATCATTTAGTTTTGCTTAATATTTATCACACTTCCAGATCTTAGATCTGCAGTTTGAGTTATATGACAGTTGTGTTTATAACATCCATATCCCAATGTTTTTTTTCTTTTTTTTTTGTTTTTGCTGGGCAAGCTGGGGATTTTGGACACCCCATGGACCACATCTAAATACCAATGTTCTAGTTATTATTAGAGGAAGCCGTGAAAGATGCCGGGGAGTAACCCTGAACATTAATCAGATTTTTCCGAATAATCAGATTTCTGATCTTCACAATCTGATCCTACTTGTAATCTTGTTGACTTGGGTTTTTTAGGTGCGTTGTCTGTTTGGTAGTTTTTTTATCACAGGAGATAGCTTGCAGGCAATGGCCAACCCTTCTTTGTGTATATCAAAATCCTAGAGTAAGTTCTTCAATTCTAATCAGAGTCATACAACTGAATCTTTGTCCCATACCCTCATTTTATGCAGGAATGGCGAGTTTCGATTAATGGTTGGAAGGTTTCTGAGTTCTAGTTGATTTTGCGATATGGGCTTCGGGTTGGAAGAAAGTTGTTTTAATACGATTCATCATCAACTAACATCCTGTGGATGAGCCCTCATGAGAACCTTCGTATTGTCAGGGCCACAATCCATTGAAGAAAATCTCTATCAGCACTGACTTACTCATGGGACAAGATGTTCACGAATCCTGAGCGAAGTGACGTCAACCTGATGTAACGATGTCTGTTTATGGTTGATAAGTGTAACATGGTCAAGGATTCTATTCAAAACAATGAGGCACATAAAGTTGGTGCGGAAAACACAGTTGAATGGCCAACTAGCTAGAAACAAATGTAACAAGAAGAAAAGTTGGTAATAACAAAAGATTTGGGGAGAAACTTAGGGTCTGTTTGTTTTTTATTTTTTTTTTTTTTTTTTTTTTTTGTTTGTTTGTCGAAGTGGAAACTGATAAGAACTTGCTCGAAGTTCTCACTTTTGGTTTGTATTTTTAATTTATAAAAATTAGAAGATTTTCATGCATATGGAAAATGGGAAGGATTTAGAGACACTCACAAACCAAACACTAAAGTCTCACTCAATACGAACCACTCATCTCTATTAGATGAACGACTCTAAAAATGGGTGATTTGCTATATAGGAAATGAGGTGGAAAAACTTAAACATATTATAGCTGGCACTCTTCCTTTCTCTTCGCCTCTAGGTGGCAGCCACGTCGTATTTCCCTTTTTCTTAACAAACAAAGAATTCAAATCTATTACATCACTCGTCCTGTTGTCTCTCTTTCCCTCTTTCACCATTAGAGGCGAAATTAGGGGTTCTCGAATTAAATTCCCTTAAATCACTCATCTTTGTCCCTGCATATCTCTCGAACAATTTCTCTCTCCATTTTGAAGCTTATCAGTCACACTGTGATTAGAAGTAAAATTGGTGTTTGAGCGCTCTCTAATTGGTTGTTGGTTGATTGGAGAACTGTACTGTAGATTAGTTGGTTGGGGTTTTTATTTGGGGTTTCCTTTAATTTAGGGGTTTTAGAGAAGAATCTAGGGTTTGCTGTTGGATATTGGAGAACAGTTTGCTGAAGATTGCTGTCTATTTGAAGGTAAGTTTGTGCTGGTCAATCCCTACCCCTTTATATTTAGTTAGGCTTTGTTTGATGAAACAATTGTAATTTGGAAAAAAAAATAATTTGATTCTTTTCCTGCGTAAATCGTTTGCGCTTTTTTTTTTTTTTTTCTTCTTCTTCTTCTTCTGTATGCTACCACCACCAAATATTCTATACACCTAAAGGAATAACTCATCAGCCATTTCTCGATCTCAGCCCTTCGTTACCCATCTCTCGTGAGTCGAGGATTATTTAGGCCGCTCGGATTTCTTCTATGCCTTAAAATTAAGTCCCAGCCATCGGATCCCACAAGAAATTTTAGAATTCCTTCAAACTTCAAAACTGCCAATTTTTCAGCCGATTTAGCCTATATTTTCAGTCAACCAACATTAGTTTTAAGCTTTAAATCCAAATCATAAGGCAAAATTCTAGTTCATCATTCCTCTCTTCTCCAAACCCTGAGTTTGTAAGAGTTTGAATCCCTGCTCTCAATTTTCGACTACTAAATCACCCTACATCTTCATCTTCTTTCTTCTAAAATCTCCCCAATCTACAAACATCGCCCTTTTTATCCCAAACCTAAAAGGTTTGTTCAATTCATACTCCCAATCAACCCTAATTTGTTGAAATCTAATCTACAAACATCGCCCCTTTGATCCCAAACCTAAAAGGTTTGTTCAATTCATACTCCCAATCAGCCCTAATTTAAGGAAATCTCTTAAGGAATTGAAGACTTTGAGTGAAATTTCATTTGGGAGTTCTTTCTTTTTCAGTATTTGTGGTTGCTCCTTCTGCATTGGGGTCAGGTGGGAGATCGATTGCCGAAGCTGATGTACCCATATCGAGTTCGATTGGGGTCGATTCAGTGAAGCAATGCCATGTTGAAAAGGTTTGGGAAGTTATAAAGGTAAAAACTCTGGGTCTTATGTGAATTACGAGAGTAATATTGGTAATTACGATGGGTTAACTACGATGTCGACGAGTATAGCTGAACCAGTTGTATAGGGCAATGAGCATTATGAGAATCATGCATCTTAGAGTAGTAGTTGTGGTAATTATGGTAGCTATGATGGATCAATGGCAGCGATGTCGCATCCCACGATGATGTATGCGCGAGAGAGTAGTGTAGTGGCTGAAAATGTAGTAGACATGTCGGGGATTGGGAAGAGGAGGAAGGATGTGATTACGGATGACATAATTGAGGTGAAGCAGGACGAGTTGATGAAAAATAAATCAAAAGAGGATCATGCTTTTGGGCCTTCTTACCAGGTACTTTACTTCCGTTTTATGTTGTAATTCTACATATATATATTCTTCTAAAACTTTCATCAGATCTTTACTATCGTTGTTCCAGACTTGTTATGCACAAATAAGTTCAACAGTAAGATATTTTAAGCGATTGAACAATTGCCTAGAAGGCTTAAACTTCATATACTAACATACCAACTTTTTCTACATGTAATGCGCAGATAAACAACGTATCTTTACTAGTCCATTCCGAGATTCTGCATACAAATGAAATGAGCATAAATAATGTAAAAAATATTTTAGTGTTTTTAGTGTGAGTTCCAATTAGGATTTGTTGATTATTATTTTCTTGAATTGTCACTAGACCGGAAGTGGGAAAACTTACACAATGTGGGGTCCACCTAGTGCAATGCTTGAAAATCATTCTCTGAGTAGCAATCACGACATTGTTCCTCGCATCTTCCAGATGCTATTTTCGGAGTTTCTACGAGTGAATTTTTTTGTTAGTTTACTTTTAGTTAAATGTGTAATACATAGAAGATTTTGAGCGA